>JAHHUM010002092.1:355260-421430 GCA_036173005.1 Crenichthys baileyi
AAAGACTTGCTGTCTTGGTCACAGATGCGCCAGCAAGACGTGCACCAACAATTGTCCTCTTTTGAACTCTGGTATGCCACCCATAATGTTGTGTGCATTTCAATATTTTGAGCTAAGCTGTGCTCTTACCCTCCTAGTTGAACCTTCACCCTCTGCTCTTACTGGTGCAATGTGCAATTAATGAAGACTGGCTACCAGGCTGGTCCAATTTAGCCATGAAACCTCCCACACTAAAATGACAGGTGTTTCAGTTTCATTGTCCAACCCCTGTAAGTGGCCTAATAGTTTTGCCAATTACTTTATAGTCTTGAGTTGAGAGATGTGTTATTTTGTAAACTTTTAGAATAAAAAATATACCCATAGTTGTTAGTATGGATGTACAAAAGAAATAAAATCCCACAACCCATTAAACCAGAAAATACAGAATTTACTGCTTCTCACCTGCTGTGTTCTTTTCATTGGTCCATATCAGATTCTTGCACTTAGCCACGACCACAGTGAGGCGCTCTGCTGTTGGTAAATAGCTGAGAGACAGCAAAATCTCCCCAACCGCATCCACAGCCTGCGGAGTCAAACGCATAGATAAGATGACCCCAAATGTGTCAGACTGGAGAACCTCTCAGAACGTTAGCAGTGCTGAGGGTTGGAGTTCCTGCAGCTAGATTATGAGCTCGGACCACAGAACAGTCATTTATAAGACTTGTGAAATAAGGTAGTTGCTAAATGAGAAACTCTGAATGTTTTAGCAAGAAACAGATTTTGAAATGGAGAATCCGAAGACATCTTTTAAGGGATTGAGATAGCAAACTAAATATTTACCATTCAAGCTCTTTTGTTCATACTCATAGAAATTAAGATGTTAAAAAAAAAAAAAAATTATCGCTATTTAGTTATTTAACAATTTACTTAATTGTTTATTACTGTACAGTTAGCTAACAATTACTGCTCGGACAGCTATGAATAAAATTAAAAAGCTGAAGAGCAAAAAGACCCCCAAGGTCCAAAACATTTCAGTTTCCACAGCTGAGTCTATGATGTTCTTTATGTATCACATTATAAAGCTCTGCTACTGCTATATACACCTGAAACCAGATACCTACATACAGAGACAAAACTCTGGCATTAAATCAGAGTAAGCTTTTCTTGTTTTATGTTAGGATTACCCCAGATTATTTCTATTTGCCGAAGAGAAGAGATTTACTTTACTTTCTTTAAGCTCAAACATGTGCATACACTAAGACAACAATGCCTTTAAACAGCTTGAAACACCCAGATCATTGGTTTTGGTGCAAAATTACTAGCCACAGAACAAAACCTTGTAAAGATGTTGGCTGGATCCGGTAAGAAAGTGTTGTTATCCAAAGTATAACGAGTCTTGCAACAAGAAAGTGCAATAACACTTTCTAATAAAACTAAAGTGTCATTACAAAGTGTTTGGCCATAATCACCATCTTTTCAAGTGGTGGAAAAAGGGAGAAGCTTGCCGCCCTAAGAACATCATCCCAGCTGGGATGTGCAGGGATGGCAGCGCCCTGTTGTGTGATTGTTTCTCTGCAGAGAACACTGGTACTCTGCACAAGGTAGAAGAATACATTTTGTGGAAACATTGAAGCAACATCAGCCAGGAAGATAAAGCTTGGGCACAGGTGGGTCTTTACAATGGACAATGAGTCTAACCATGCAGCAAAATCAGTTACAAAGTGGCTTAAGTATGATAGTCAAACATTTTTGAATGGCATCAAAAATCCCTGATCTCAGTCCCATAGATTTGTGTATGAGCAAGGCAGCCTGCAAGCATGACTCAGTTACACCAGTTCTGTCAGAAGGAATCGGACAAAATTCCTGCAGGCTACTGTGTGCTAAAAGAAGGGTGGCGAAAACATTTGACCTGTGTCATATAGTTTATAGGCAATCCTAACAAATGTTAAGTCTATGGAAATCTATGGAAACAGTTATCTCTATTATTCTATCCCTATGGGAAATATACTTAATTTTTATACCCCCTAACTGACCTAAAACAGGAAAAGTTTTGTATTTAAAGTCAGAGAATGAGAAAAAACGTTGGTGCCATTACCTGAAAAAAACATTCAGGTCTTGACTGTAATGCAATCTCAGACCAGAGGGTATTTTTTTATGTGTTTTTTCTTGGGCCAAACTTAATGTTTCTTTTTTGTTTAGTAGGATTTATCAGTTTGTGCCTAACATCTCAAATTAATTACGAAAACATAAAGCCCTGGACTGTTACAACTGTGCTTACTGTGTTTGACCTTCCACTGAAGTTTTATTGTTAAAGCTGATATGTAGTTTTGTTTAGTGGCCAACAGGGGGACTACAACACCACATCATTCCCACTGCAACTTTTACAATTTAAACAGTTAATGCTACAATTACATTTTCAGTTTTGAATTTAAATAAGCTTCAAGTTGAAAAAAAAATTTTGCAGCATTTTTTTTCGCCATGTAATCTATCACTGCAACACATAGCTCTCCAGCCTCCCGACAGACCTTATTGACGTCCTGAAGGTAGAGCCAGGCGTTGAATGGTCTGATGGTCAGGTCCAGATCTGACAGCTTCAGCTGTGCCAAGCCTGCGCTGATGTTCCTTTCATCAGCATCGATGCCGAAAGCGGCGAAGCTCAGGCTGTACTCGTCCAGGGCGGACGGGTCCATGGGGACCGAAAAGCGCTCATCAAAGATGACGGTGAAAGCATTCGTTTGGACCTGTGAGAACGAGATGAAGAGAGGCTGAAATGTAGGATTTTAGAGATTAATTAAACACATATAGATAGAGAGAAATGACTGATGATCATTTGTTGTAAAACAGATGTTATATTGATAAACTAAGTAGGCCTACACCCAGAGTTTGTAGGAGCAACTTCAGCAATAAAAAGTTGAAGTACTTGTTTTCTGTATGACTTCACCGAAGTCACCGACATCATTGTAGGGAATTATGTACTGTTGCTCTAGTTCATTGAGATTTGCAGACTTTTGTTTATGCATAGGTCCCTTAAGATCCCACCAAAGCATTTCCAATCAGGTTGAGGTCTACATTTTGATTCTTTTCTTTTTCAGCAAGTCCTTTGAAGTTCATTGTCCCTTTGATGAACCAGTTTTGATCAAGCTTCAACTGTCAGAAAGTTGGCCTCACATTGGACTCAAGAATACTGTATGAAGAAGAATTTGTGGTTGACAAGTAGTATTAATCAGAGAACCAGATAAGAGCTCCATGGTAACTCTGGGGGAGCTGCAGAGCTCCATAGCTCAAGTGGGAGAATCTGTTGACCAGACAACTGTGACTTTTGTGGAAGAGTGCTAAAAGAATTCACTGTTGAAACAAACCTAAAAGAAATTCGGTTTGCAGTTGGCTAAAAAGCCATGTAGGGGACATACCAAACATGTGGAAGAAGGTGCTCATGTCAGAGACCAACATTTAAGAATTTGGTCTACATGTAAAACGTTGCGTGGCAGAAAACCAACACTGCAAATCAACCCAAACACACCACCCCAATGTAAACACATGGTGGCAGTATCATGCTGTGGGGATCCTTTCCTTCAGCAGGGAGACACAAGCTGGTCAGAGTTGATCGGAAAATGTATGAAGATAAAGACAGGACCATCTGGAAACAAAACAAGCTCCACAACACTTGAGACTGAGGTGGAGGTTCACCTTCCAGCAGAACAATGAACCTGGACATTCACCCGGAGCTACAATAGAAATGTTTAGATCAAAGCATATTCATGTTAGAATGGCCCAGTCAAAGTCCAGACTTTAATCCACATGAAAATCTGTGGTAAGACTTGAAAAGTGATTTTCACAGATGTATTTCATCCACTCTGACTGAGTTTGAGCTGTTTTGGAAAGAAGATAAGAAGCTTTCACTGTCTAGATGTCTAAAACTAGTAGAGACATACCCCAAAAGACTTGCAGCAGCAATTTTCTGTGATATGTGGTTCTACAAAGTATGGTCTACAGGCAGGTATTTTTTGTCATTAAATTAAAAAAAAAGTATCCTTTACTTTCAATTTTACAATGATGCACTACTGCGCAATGATCTATCACATAAAATCACAACAAAATGCATTGTGAAATGGGGAGTGAATACTTTTGCAAGACACTGTAGACTAATGGTGTTTTGTTCTGATTAGCACAGAACAGAGAGTACCTTAGAACAACAAACAAACTTAATCATTAAACTTAACGCAACAATCTTTATTTAAAATTCTTTTTTGCAATGCTCTTTGTTCATAAATGTTTTGTTCATAAATGTGCGGAAATATTCAGAGCACAGGTTCATCACATCAGCTTTGAAGGCTAACCTTGGATAGTGCATCAGATCAACTATCTAAACAACTTCATAACTTCCAAATATCTGCTCAAATTAAGCCTCTCCTCCATGCACAATATGAGGTTTCCTTCCTACAATGTTGGTCTTGTCTCTCAGGAGACAACTATGACGATGTTTTTATGTTTGGATTATGAAGCAATAAAAAGAGATGATATGTGTGGAAATGTGTAAGTGTGAGTCACAGCAGAAAGAAAAAGATTATTAAAGGCGAAAACAAAGACAAGAAGCCAGTGCAGCAAACTGAAGGAGATAATGAGATGAGAAGAAAATCCAACAAAACAAAGGATGGTAGCGGGAGGAAGAGGTGGGCTGATGGAGGGGAAAAAATAGTGACGACAAAGAGACAATGGATACAAGAATAAGCAGGAGCAAACAGTGAGAAGCCTCCCCACAATCTGTTAATGATGCTGCATAGGTGGCTGCTGCCATCATTGCAGCAGGATGGATACTTTGAAACAAAATAAAAAAGAGGAGCTAATACGTCTGTATCCAACATGTCAGCCTGAAGAAACTGAGCCACACAACAGAGAGATGACTCACAGCAGGGATTGAGAGGAGGACGTTCTGGCAGCGAGGAAGTGAGAGCAGAAGGCAGGTGGCAGGTGGAGCAGATGGAGGAACACAGCCGCCTTTCTTCATTTCATATTAGAAGGCGTTTATAAAACTAGCTGTGAATTTTATGACAATTAAGAATGAGAAGAGAGACTTTAATAGGTAATCAGTTCAAAAGGTGAACTATTACCAGCTAAAGATAAACTACTGCTAACTGAAGACAGTTGCTGGAATACAAATAATTAAAATGGAGCATAATAAAAGGGAAAATAACAGCCAAATTGAAAGAAACTATCAGGGTCAAATCAAATCTTCACAGGAAACTTTAAATTAGAATGTAAAATTCTGGTTTCACAGGTTACAAGTTAATGAAGAAATGTGTTGGTGACCGAAACCAGCATTTTCTGAGGTGGAAAACACAAAATCCTATCCTTTTCTGATCAATGAACGCAGCATTACCAGGTCGCACTAACAACACTCTTCGGTGTGGAAGTTGTTACTGAATAAAGAAGGCTTAAGAAGCTACTTTCAGCATCAGTGGTTGAAAATGACCTCAGGGGAGGTGTAAGTAGCTAGTTAAAAGGAAACTTCATTTCACCATGTTGTCTGGCTGCTACATGAGCCGATGACAGGGAGGCTAAACATCCATCCATCTTCTATACTGCTTCTTCCAGGTCACGGGGGAGCTGGTGGCTATCTCCAGCAGTCTACAGGCGAGAGGCAAAGTACACCCTGGACAGGTCGCCAGTCCATGGCAGGGCAACACAGAGACTCACAGGACAAACAACCATGCACACACCCATACTTAAGGGCAGTTTAGAAAGACCAATTAACCTAACAGTAAGTAATGCTAACCTACACTAATCATGCTAAGTGTTAATAAGAGTTACTATTGAGAGTTTAAAATGTCAGCTCAATATTGATTTTGTTGTTGTTTTAAAATAATAAAATCATGTTTTATAGCAACTACTCTCTTACAGGGAGTGACGTAGCCTCTTCCAATATGAATAATTAATGAACACTCACAGCAAGAAGGCTGGAATGAAATATTTTATGCTGGTATGTATTGTTCATCACAAGAAATCCTAAACAGCTAAAATCTGAATCTGGAGGTGAAAACTTAATGAAAAGTGCAGACAGGAAATGGGCCACACACTGTGATTGGTGCGTCTTTGATTGCAAACTGAGTAAGCTGAGCTGCAGACTTATATCTGTCTGTTGTAAAAGTAAAACGAGGTGAAATCTACCTTCCTGACTCCAGCTCCCAAGGGAGCAGCTAGTGTACCAAATGAAACAGGCTGTTCTGTCGAACTGGAAAACACTGGCTTGTCAGGAGGCACGACTGAGCTCCTGGTCCTGTGGGACGGATCACTGTCACGGTGGAAATTCAGTTGAGGCTCCAGTCTGATACCCAGTTTCAACAGATTTCAAACTTCCCTCTAGGTGAGAGACAGTGAGCTGGTCTCAGGTCTACTTTTTGTTACAACACAGTAATCAAAATTTAGAAAAATAAAGTATGAACAACCTTCTGTAATTGTACTTTGATGGAGTTAGTGCCACTAACACTTTAAAGCTGCATAACGTCTATTGTTTGATCGCAAAAACTTGCTCATTATCAGTCAACACTACACTGATGAATTTTGTTCCAGTGCCAAGCTCAGCAACACTGCTGTGGGTTGAATTTTAGATAACAACTAATATGTTCTATAAAAGGCAGTCAAAGGTCCAGATCCTGTAATGACTAAAGAAACCATTCAAGAATCTAGTGTGACACCAATCCAGGTTTAGCTGATATTGTTTTGTGTTTTTATTAATTCTGGGTAAATATTATCTCCATAAAGATTCTATGTAAAGGGCATCAGGAATACATTATAGCTACATATTATTAACAGAAAAATTAAAATGCATGAGTAACAACTTAAGTATCTGTGAATCAGATCTTGTGATTGGCACAGGGATTGTTAAAAGAGCCTTCTATCATTAGAAAGTGGACATATGAGTCTGGTGCAGGTCAGTGTTTCAAATATATAAATATATATATATATATATATATATAAAAGACAGGCAAAGCCAGACTTTGGTTTATGGAAAATAATTACATCATGATCTGCCTCCAGGTTGTACAGTCTATGTGCATTAATTGTGGTGTTCTACTGCATCAGGACAGCAGAACCTTACATTTTACATGATGTCATCCTCCCATTTTATATCTTTAAATCATTTAATTAAAGTTTAAAGCCCTGTACCCAGTCTGACCTTTGCACGCCTATGAACCCAAACTCCAACACTGATGAGCTCAAAATGCATGAAGAAAGAAGCTTCCTTACCCTTGTGACTCTCACATTAAGCTCCTCTGGCCCCAACGACACTCTGATGAAACAACCAGGGAAGTGCCCTTCCTCCTTCTCCAGCAAGTCTTTCCCCTGGTGCAGGGTGATATAAAGCAGCTGCCGAGGCGCATCAAACTCCAAGGTCACTTCCAGCTGGCCGACCGTGAAGTCATGGCCGAAGTTGTTTGCGATAGAGGAGATGGAGCTGAGTGAGTCAGTGGAGATGGAGCGGTTGAGCTGAGCCATGCCCGTTGGGTCCAGCTCCCTGCTCATCAGCTCCAGGTGGCCCAGCTCCCGGAATGCATCGGGGGTGTCGCCAAGGGCCAGGCTGGGTTTACGACTGGAGGTGGTGGAGGTGCGCCGGTGGTTGTTGGCTGCCACTCTCTTCCGGGAGGAAAGAAAAAACAATTATCACAACACCAAAGGGAAATACTTTCTGTTCTAAAGAAACCCAGAAAGGTTAATATAATTAATGTTATTGTAAATGGTTAGAATTTATAAAACAGCTTTTCTTTGGTTTAGAGTCTTTTAGCTTTGTTTTTGGTCTTATCTGGTACCTAATGACAATCCATGTCTTAAAATCCAAGCATTTTATAATGTTCAATATGTTCACTTTATTACAAAACTATTAAAGCTAAATTATAGGGATGTCCCAATCTGGTCTTAATTAAAGTATTTAAATGATTAACATAACTGTCCTTGATTTAACTCAAGTCTCGACAGCAGTTACTGTCTGTGATTTATATGTGCACTGCATCCCCTGCAATTTTAAAAAATCAAGACCCATTTTGTGTGCATGGCTTGTAAAGCTGGTCGCCCTCATTATCTTGCTAATCTATGGAATCTGTGTTTTCCAGAACATTCAAAGTGATTTTCACCTTTCACATTGGTATTCACAGTAAAAGAGATTGTATTGGCTGCTGCAGCTCCCTGTCTATGTGTCATGTCACCGGCTCTGTGAGCTGTGCTCTGACCACTGTTTGGGTAAGGGAGACCTGTGAAGAAAGCAACCCGAGCACTAGTCATTAAGTTTAATGATGTTCATCAAAGAAAAGCGCTACAATTCTGAAGCAGGCGATCAACTTTTTAATGTAGGTTTTATCCACATACAACTGGAACCATGCTGAAATATCTTATGTCCCAAATAGGGCTTTTAAAGTGGACGCCAAAATTACGTGTTAACACAAATTCCTTTTACAGCTTTGATTTCTTGATGTGCCGTTAACGTCGTCATGCACGCTTTGTGATCTTTAATCTGCCCCAGTTATCAGGAAGTGACGCAGAAATCAAGTTGTGTAGCAAAGCAGTAATGGAAAAAGAAAAGAGTCTTTTAAACGGAAAGTTTAGCTATAAAGTTCTACCAGATGGTTCTCTGGGCAAGACCAAAGTCATTGTATTTACTGTCGATATGAACTGAGTTACCACCGTAGTACACCGAGTTACAAATACCAACTGTTGGCCAAGCAGTTGGCCTCCTCACCAGTGACAAACCAATTTGGATAGCTTTCAACAGAGGCATTTTGATAATTTAACAAGCAAAAAAATTTTCAACAGCCATAGCTAAATGGGTGGCTACAGCCTGCAGGCCGATTAATATTATGAAGGACAAGGGTCTACCTAAAATAACACGCATAGCATCCAACGACTACACATATGAATTACCCATATACAGAGCCACCACTGTATCCAAGATACGATGAGAAAGCCAAAGAGGAGGAGGCTTTGGGAGGGACAAACACTGGAGCACTACCCAGGGACTACTGGACGCCTGCGAAAATCACAGTTATCTTGGGGTAACCACACGTTATTTTAGACCAGAGTGGAAACTTTGGTCACAGGCTCCAACTGTTATGAAAGAGCAAGGTAAAGGCACTTCGGAGACATGTGCACTGAGCTTGTAGCCAGAGAGTGGGACACTGAACAGGGAGCACACTGACCACGGATAGCACACACAATATAATCACTGCTGCCAGGCAGCTACCCTTTGAACATATGCCTTGTGTCACGGTTAGCCTCTTGGGAGCCATCACCGTTTCTCTACAGTGCAGTTTGTTCCATCGGCCATTAGCCAAATGCAGAAATGTTGCAAGCCATTTCAAGCACAGTCCGCCAAACGCAGTGGAGCTGGAAAAGCAGCAAATCCAACATTTTCAAAATAAAGAGACACACAGGACGAGTCAACCAAATGGAATAGTACTGTGGAGATCATCAAGCATGTTCCGCGCAATCAGAAACAACTGGGAGATGCACTGTCTCACCATGCAACCGATGTCACAATGCCAACGCACACTGAGCTGGGTAAACTGAAGAAGTTGGAAACTGTGTTGGAGCACTGCAGGTAGTTTACTGCCATTCATGGTATGTTGTTTCTTAATGAAAATGAGTCATTGTCAGAATTTGTGTGTATGGGTGGATGCGTGGGCTTGAGTAAATAAGGTTACAATAAGTCCAAGTGGGTAAGGGTTAGATGTCTGATATGTGTGTCTATTTGTGAATAGAAGTAACAAGTCACTGATTCACTTTTCTCTAACTGCAGGTACATACAACTGAACTCCTGGGAGGAGAGAAGTTTGTTTCCTGCTCAGTGGTGCTGCAAGCATTGTGTCAGGTCATGGAAGTTGACACTAATTATTGAGATTATTTACAAAGTTTACATTTGAAACATTGCCGAGCTAGCAGCACCAGTTGTTTTTTGTGGACAGTATTATATTGTTTAAGATTGTTTTAATAATAATAAACGTAGTTGTGTAAAGACAGTATTTTCCCCCTTTTATACCAAGAGAATTAGAAATACACATAAAAAATCCCAGGATACATTTTCAAAGGGATGGAAAAAAATCTGATTAATTTAAGAATAATCATAGGTTAGCTACGGACAGCTATGTGATTAATCCCAATTCAAAATAATCAATGAGTAATAACAAAACAGGCGGTAAACAAATTACTGTTAGCCTAGAACTTCAGCATTTGAAGACTAGTTGTATGTGTTGCATCAGATATGTTATTAGATGCAAATGGCTTCCTGGCAGAAGCTCCTGTTGGACAAAATATTTGTCAGTGTCAAGAAAGATGGGTACTGCAACATTCATAATGTCATTGTTGGGTGAGTTAAATGGGACATAGTTACTATGTGAATCTAGACCATGTAGTATTGATGAAATGCAGTGCAATATGTTACTGATTGGGTCATTCCTTCTACATTCGAAATAAAATGAAGCACACATAAGATGGTTGGGATTGCTAGTCATAAAACACCATGCTGTTCTAAACTCAGGAACAGCGCTTGAACTTGTCAGCTAAGCAGACAGCTACTTTTTAGTGAAGTTTAAATAAATGTCACCTTTTGTCTGACTTCTGAGAAGGAGTTTCCATATTTTTCTTGCAGATATCTGTAGTCAAAATTTGGGAAAGGTGAAGGGGCTGGGAAGGTTCCAGATTTCCACAGCTTCCAGATGTTTAGTCCTGCTGCACCAAGCAGCACAAAGAAGCCCACCAGGTAAATCCCCACCTCCCAGCCCGGTGGGTTGCGCACCACTGAAACACACAGAAAAACAAATCGATCCTCTAAGCTGCTCTGATGTTTTATCAACAAAAGCCTCAGAACTGGCAGCCTTTAATGATAAACAGTGGAAAATAATCCAGGAAAGAGTTTCTTTTTGAGATCTACAGTTTAAGGCTCTGCCTCAGAGCAGTGAGAGTGGGTGACTATAGGAAACAGCCAGGACATATTAAGTCTAAATAAATCAAATATTTGGAGGTAAATGTCCAAGAAGGTTTGTTAGGTTAATTAAAATGAAAATTAAAGGAGAAAGCATTTCATGTACTAACAGAGACTGCATAGGGCATGCGTGGGAGGACTAATGAGGCCGGAGGTGACTGAGACACCTGTTTCAGACACTACTGTAAGACAAGACGAAAGCATAATCAGTAGTAGTATGGACAAATCACAGATGTATTCATTCCACAGATTTATTCATGCACAAAAATAAAGTCAGCAGACATTGTGTGACACCTACTCACCACTCAAATGGTAGCCTGATAAATCTTCACTTTCAGCCGAGGACATGATGTCTCATCCAGCCTGCAGGAACAAACCCAACCAAAAATCTGTTGAATAAACTACTCACCAAAACTTAACTGAGAAAGTTTGATTTGAACAAAAACAACAGTGCCAAGCAGCATCAGTTGCACTTAAAATATAAGGAGCTCATTCCTCTTCACAACCTGTCGATCTAAATCACTTCCCTTCAACCTGAATTACTGTTAATGTGTCAGCGCCAACCAGTTTAAGAAAACAGGACAGAAATACCATGAGAGCCTAACGCCTTCTGACATCCATCGCTGCTTCAGGATGCATAAACAGACAGTGTGTGAGCACAACAACATGGATCCAACAATCCAATGAATAAAATAGCTAAAAGAGATGGACAGAGAAACTGGCTCGTGACTTGATTTGGAACATTTTCAGCATTTTCAGCCCTGACTGGTTACCAGCATTTTGGAAACTTAAAAATGCAATCTTTTTCCAATAAACACACCATTTGCTAGCACAAGCGCTAACAGCACCCTTTAGGGTGGATGCTGTGTTGTTTGGAGAAGACTCAAAATCTGTGAATTTTTGGGTTTGTGGGGTGTTTGAAATGAAGTCAAAGGAAGATGTTATTTAAGAGGAAACTATTCTATGACATGTCGAGACATGTTAGCATTTTATTCAGGGTGTGAGTGAGAGACTTTCAGTAGAAAACAGGAAGGATGATGGTATTACAGAAGAGTTGTTCTGTTAAATCCTTTTGAGCATCCTTTGCAAAGGACTTAGAAAAGTTGGATTTGGAAATGTTGGGAGCCTTCTGGAACTCTAAAAGTTAACCTAGATCTACATTATCTAGGGGATACAAATGGAGACTGCTGCTTTTGGAATGCTAATATAACATGCTAAAGCCAGCTCAAGATGTAAACTCTGTTTGTCATTTTATCTTTGATTTAGAATAATGCTAAAATTCTGCTTTACAGCAACGGCTCTTTCATTCAGAAGAATGGTGTCACCTCGGCATTTAACAGATATATTTTTAACAGATATGATATTTTATGGCAGCAAGGCTACAAACAAATTCTCTCCATGCTGTTCTTCTTATATTACAATTCTTAAAGATAAATCTGAATTCTTGTTAACCTTAGGTATAAAGTAAACCTGCCTTTCTCCTAGTTATACTTCATGCATCACCTTTAAAAAAAACAACAAAAGGCTTTATGTATTTTTCTTTCAGATCCCAGGAAATAAAACCTGCACAGTGCAGCACTATCAGAAGCAACCTGCTGGATGCTTTCTGAGGTGTTGCTGCACCCTGCAAACTTCTGGGGCAAAAAAACCAAACAATCTTTTTACTTTTTTGGGCACCATGGGCTTGAAAATATCTCCTAAAATAATTTCTCAAACCCCCAACTTTAATCTCCAATCAAGGTGCATTTACTGTACCTTGGAAACAGTACATTCAAATGTTTTTATAACACCCACAACTAACAGCCTTTTTGTGACACATGATGCAGCCACCCCCATGCTTCGCAATTGAGACGGTGTTCTCAGGTTTGCAAGCTTCCCCCTTTTTCTTCTAAATGTAAGGATGGTCATAACGCTGTTTAGTTTCATCAGACTGCAGCAACTGTCTCTAAACATTAAAGCTTTTCTCAAGTATATTGAATTTAGAAGTGGAAAAACTATGGGATGATCATCTGCACTCGCCTGGCCTAAATTGTGTAAAGGAATAGTAGTCTTACTATGTGTAACCTTTTGAATTATAAAGTGATTAAAAAATCTCCAAAGAATTCTCTCTCTTATTATTCTCAGATTTAGTAGATAAAAATCATTTTAGTAACCTAAAACAGGAAAAGTTTAGTCTGATTTCAGAAAAGATGGTTCTATCTTTTTATTGTGTACTTAAATATCTAAAAAGGTTTCAATAAGATTAGGGTAAAAGCTTTAGAATGAAGCTTATTGATAACCGGCTTAATGTATTCAAAAACCAGTGTTGATGTGTTTTTGGGATCACGGCCCTGTTAGAAGATCCAATTTGGTCCATGTTTCAACTATCTGACCCAAACCGTCACCCTCAAAAGAAAGAACTTTGGTTCTGAAGTCCAGAAACCATGAATCAAGCATGTGTGTCAGTTCATGCTAAGCTGAGCTGGAAACTGCTGAAACAGCAGCGTCAACGTCCACAGTGAGGTAAGTTTTATATTGCTGTTGACTGAGAGGGTGCTGATCAAGAAAAAGTTAACGCTTCAAAACCAACTTTTTCATGCACAACTAAAAATAGGCAGCGGCATTCAATTTTGTCATTTGTGGATTTTCATTTCTGGCATTCCACATTCAGCTAATTTGTTGATTTGACAACGGGTTTCAGTCTTTAGTTCCTGTTTTATTTTGAAACCTGTTTCCTTTAGAGTTTTTTGTCCCCTTCAGGTTGGAACCTTGATTCATTCTCGTGTTAGGTTGGGTTCTGATTCTGGTTTCATACTTGTCTGGTTTTTGTCTTCTTTCATTGTGTGTTCTATTTATCATCCAGTTACCCTTAGCTTCTCACTGTTGCACTGCATCAGTTAATTACCCACCCCAGCTCCTATTGTGCAGTCAGCCCTCCCTGTTTATACACTTACTGGTCTTTTCAGCTTATTCTTCAGTCTAAGTGAGTCAAGCTCAGACCAGCTCCTGTTTTCCCAAGTGTTACTGATTTTCTCTTATTTTTTGTTTTATAAGATTTTAATTTACTTCCTTTTTCTGTGGAGACTGTTAATTTTCACCTGTCTGTCTCATCTCTGCATATGGGTCCTCCCCAAACACTGAATATATGACAGAAAAAGTTTACTCTGTTTAATGATAGTGACACACTATCCACACTTCTTGAATGTTTCCTTTAAATCTTCCTTTCCTTTAATGAACCATTTTGACAGGAAGACTAATTTATTTCAAGTATGAAAGGACTGTGAAATATTACACTACATAAAACAAATCTGTTTACTATCAAGACCTTGGTACCATATCTTATAGCTGATTACTTTTACCCGAGATACAACTGACCCACACCATGCTTATGGTGCACACATGTTGCCATGGTTATTTATTATGTAGCATGAAGTCTTTAACTACTATCCTTTCTGTCGAAAAGCACAAAGGAACGGTTTTCAGCATAACTATCTTCTGTGCAAAACTGAACAGTCGTCTGTGTGTGACTCATTCCACCACTCCTCCCTCCTCCCTGTTAGTTGTTGCAATCTCCTCATTTCTCAGCGGTTGGGGGAAATGGGAGCATTACACTAATGATATATACAAAAACCGGGGGAGGGCTGCAGGGCGTGTGTGTATGTGAGTTGTTTTTTTTACCAAACACTTTAGAGAACACAACCTATTCTGGCCAGTTAAAGTGCTTGCCCAGTGCAGGTCCCACTGCTATGCTCCTGATGTGCCATAAGGTAAGCAAAGAGAACCTCTAACAGAGAAGGAATCTCCCCATGTGTCTCTGCTCAGCATGATTCACATCAGCTCACCTGGGCTAATGCTTGTGGATTCAGGAGGACCGGATAGAGCTAAAGTGGAGGACCAGATTAAAGACAAGATGGGAGAAAAAGGCAAAGCGAGAGCAAAAACAGTGTCTTGGACAGGTTTAGTGAAAACAATGAGTCATGTGGGTGTTTCACATCCATAAAAGCAGACAACAAAGAATACACTCAATGTAGGGAACCCTGTTAATTTGATTTTCAGATCCAGTCAGATTGAGGAAGTTGTTTGATCAATCAAAGAGTTGTACTTATGACACAGTGATTCCTAAAGTCTTTTCTCTGATGCAGCATCGCAATCCTGAATCCTCTAAAGTCCATTCATTGCAGGGTAGTAAACTGATTATTTTGATGTTCTCAGTATAAGGTTTAGGAAAGTCCAATATAATATTTGGACAGTTTTTGATCCTCTGAAGGGGATGTCTCAAGTTTGAGAAGCACTGCTAAACAAAAAATGAAAAAGCTACAGTCAGCATGTCTGTCTGTAAACTACTACTACTGCAACTGCTTGTGGTTTTTTAACTTATATTTATTGATAACAAAATATGGTGAATCAGAGATTTAAATTAGATTTTTTCATGTTTTAATCTCTTGAATTTAATTTGCTGGAAAAAAAACACAATGAAGTATCCCTAACATAAGCAAGTCAGTCAAGTTATATGTCACTGGTCACCTGGTAGCACTGAGTGATGAACAGTGACTCCTGACTGAGCTTTAGTACTTCATTTCAGCTTTAGTCACATTGAATGGAGAGCATCTATGAACACCATTGTTTAAAGTCTTACCACAGTTTCTCAATTAGATTTAGGTCTGGACTTTGATTGGAGCACTCTAATACATAAATGTGCTTCGATCTAGACAATACCATACCATTAGGGGTGTAATAAGGTCTTCTGGCATGGGATCTCAAAATATTACCATATTTCACTTCAAAGTAAAGTCTGCTTTTAGTTGCTGTTTTAGCTTAAGCTGTTATTATGGGCTATAGACATGAAGCTTTCAGCTCGAGACCCCATAACTAACACTGAAATTCTTGTTTTTGAGTAAGACAGAAAGTGCAAGAGCTCTTGTCGTCTGATTGTGTAATGGAGTCAGCTGAAACGATTGAATGTCCGAGTGTCTGAATATTCTCAGTTACATACACACTGAAAACCCTCCGCCATTTTTAAGTTACTGTATCTGGTAGCATTTTGGGTACTCAGAAAGGAAAAACGGAGACAGAGTTACAGACAATTTGCAAACAATTTATAAACACTGTGGGAGTCCTGTAAATCACTAACAGTTAGCTACTAACAACTTAATTTAGCCTCTACTTCGCAGCATCCTGGCAACATTAAAGGTCTGAATGAGTCTGGACAGCAGTTACTTACCTGTAGTTTAAAACCTAAAAGACTCCTAAAGTCTAATCCTGATAATTATACACTGAGCAAAGTCTCTTTAAACACAGTTTGAGATTAATAAACTCTAACCAACTTCCCTGTCCCTACTGAAGAAAAGCATTTCAACAGCATGATGCTGCCACCACCATGTTTCACAATGGGGATGGTATGTTCAATGTGTTTGCCACACATACCATTTTGCATGTAGGGCAAATGTCAGATGGAATCAGGTCCTCCCCATCAGAACCTCTACCCCTTTCTCCTGAAGCTATAGCATTTCCTTTAAGTGACAGCTAATTGAGACAAGGCTGTATCCATAAAGAGGTACACTTGATTCTGAGCTTTTTATTCATTGTGTCAGTTCAAAGCCTGCAAGATCTTGATTGTGTCTAAAATTATTCTACCTTTCACAGCAGGGATTTTGCATATGATCCCATTCATCACAAAGGTCAAAAGGACCCTCTAGCTACATAAATAATGGAGTCCAGTGCCAAACTTTGTTAAACAATGATTAATATCTGGGTATAAAGGAGCTAGCCAACCTGTTTTATGAGCAAAGGACTTTAAAACCCTCATGAAAAAAATGTTTAGCAAATGCTGTTCACTGCAAAAAATGACAAAGAAAAGAGGATAAGATTAGCTTTTGATGGATCTGCAAATAAAAAGTAGGTGATTGTTGTTAAAGAAACAACAGTGTGTCTGCTGACAGAGAAATAAAGGATACTACGAGTGGGAGGAACAGACAGAGAACAGGCCTGTCAGCCACTCTTTCTCCATTATTCAAACTGATGACTCAATTCGGCTCTTAATCTCCTCCAATGACATCATTATAAAAATGATTGCCTCCCTGCTGCGCTGTGATACCACACAACGCCGCAGTCCATGATCAGCCAGTTGAGCGATGAGTCTCTTTCCTGCACCCATTGTCCTCCTCAACTCACGTTTTGTCTTGTTTCCAAAGCTGGTTGCACTTTTGACTTCCTGGTTTAATTCATTTAGTGCATGGTTTAAGTAAAAGGAACACCCATTGGCACAGGTTTTTAAATGTCAGCGTTGGCACCAAAGGAGGAAAAATCTGCACAAGGCAGCAGGACGCCCCAGTCACTCAGATGAGATAATAAACCTGCCACTATTGCCCCTTTTCCACCGGCTCTATTTAAGTGGCTCCGCTCTACTTGGCACAGTACCTGTTGTGTTTCCACAGACTCACTGACGGCTGGAGTTACGCCTTGAAGCCCCGACTCCAGCCGTCAGTGTAGCCCTGTGCTGCTGTTAACATTACTGTGTGGCATTGTCACATTAATCTGCGAGAAACTATATAAAAAAAAAAAAAGTAAATAAATGGATAAATAAATAAAATAGAAATAATGTTTGTATTCTCGTATATGCAAGAATGTCTTAGTGTTTTTTCATGTATGAAATTACCCACTGTGATAATTATCTGGACCACAGCCCAGCCAGAACCTAAAACAAAATATGGCTCAGGGGTTCTGATGTGAGGGGGGTGTGGCAGGAGAAGTGGAGAGGAGAGACGCTGCTGTCTGATAAAGCTCCAACGTTTGCCTGAGGAAGTTAAAATTTTGGGCTTTATGAGGACGTTTTTGTCCCAGCTGTGGAAATTACAGAATTAGCTAACTTTATGTGTGATCAGCTGATTTAGGATGCTATTAAATACAGCGCCCCCTGCCTGTGTGTAATTCAGAACGCAGACATGATGTCCTTTTTCTTTTCTTTCAGCCTTCAGGCATGGTTTATGATTTGCAAATAGTAAAATTAGATTTCGGTTTGACCCAGTCTGGCCATTGAGGTCCTTAATAATATTGTAGTTGCTCTTAAGTTTTATTAAATTCTCTCTGCACCACCTTTGGTGAAAACCTTCTAATTTCTCTTGGTCCCATGGCCACTATCACATGTAGTCCCTACTCAGCCCCGGTTGGACCTACTCAGGAGCAGGAACCAAAAAACCAGGTACCAAAACAGAAGGGATGGTAGGGATGGTGCTTTCAGGCTTGGAAGATCCCCCCTTTGTCCTCTAAATCTAACGATGTTGTGTTGTGGTGAAACACTTTAAGATGAACACCCAACAGAACATGTCTCCAGTGTCTTTCAGCTTTACTGTGGGTAATGACCCTCTCTCACCAGCTTTAGCCACCATCCTCTAAAGCTCTTTACCTTTGTTCTACGGTTGAAACAGACATTTCTCTCCTTTCTAAAGAGAATGATGGCTGGACCTTTGCATGAGTGTTTATAATTCAATTCCGTTTTATTTATATAGCGCCAAGTCACAACGCATGTTGTCTCAGGGCACTTTACAAAGTCAGTTCAATTGAATCATACAGATTTGATTTCAAGTGAGTCACATACATTCTTGCTTTACATTCACACTTATTCTTGCAAACAAGTGTGTGAACAGATGAGCGGGACACAATCAGGGATTTAGGGATTCTATCTAAGGATGAAACAGACTTGTTGAGCTCAACATTTCTCTTCCTGATATCTTGGCTGTTTTCTTTTGATTTTTACCCCAATGTCACACATAGAAGTAGTGAGTTTGAGGTTTAAGACCCATGCACAGATGAATTTTAAGTGTTCAGCCTGTTACCCTCCAGTAGAAGGTACAGATGCCTTCAAAGTCGCACCAACAGACTCAAAAACAGCTTCTTTTAATGGTCTCTGAATTCTGGTTAAAATAATGTAATGTAAATTTAATGTATAAAATTGTATCTTTTAATAACTGTTCCTTTTTTATTGATTAGCTTTTTAACTTTTTAATTTTTTTTTAGGTTGAAGGTGTCCCTTGTGTATATAGGCCTCTATTTTTGGTTTCATTAAACACACTGTCAGCTGAGACACATTTTAATTTCTTTGCTTAGGCTTGTGCAATGACAAATAAATAATACTATTCTATTCTATATGTAAATTTCTATCTTTCTATCTTTCTCATTATTCTGGCATTTAGGAAATAGAAATAAATTTCATAATCCTAACTGACCTGAAACAGGAGAGGTTTAGTCTGATTTAATGTCAGACAGTGAGAACACAATGGTTATTTCTCTTTTAATAGTGTAAGTAAATGAAAGAAAAGTACACAACATGTCTCCTTCAGACAGCATTGAGAAGAAGGAGAAGGACTTTGTGCTTCATCCTGTAGTTTCTTGACTTCAGAGAAAGAAACAGTGCAGAGCCAAACACAGCTGGAGGGACTGTCACCCAATCTAGAAAGTACTTTAACTATTTAAATTGGACTAGAAGTAAATGCTGAAATAAACTACCAAACATGCTAACACAGACAGGCAGAGGTTGAGCAAAGCAAAGAACTGCTACCACCTGGCTCACAGCAAATAAAAAGGAGAGGTTAGAAGAGTGAGATTGGGGATAACTCAATAATTTACTGGGAGGAAGGTCTCTGTAAAACTGGTGATCTCTAGTTGCAAGGCAACTCAGCACGAGGCATCCCTTGCCTTCGCGTTCTTACTGCCGTTGCCAAAAGTTAGCACAGGCTCAGATGAGGTTTATGTTCACCATTTGCTTTACAGATCTGTTAAAGCTCTTTAATTGGGCTACAGAGAAATGGCATCATTACATCCTGAACACTTCTCTGAACAGGAGGGCAGATTTAGAGGATGTCAAAGGCAAAGAAAAAGTCTGAGGGACAGTTAAAACATCTGTTAAGAGAAAACTGTTACTTTCTGTCTTTCTGGTCCCTCAAGTACTAAAGGTCTGTAATAAATGGTCTGCCATAAAATCCTGAAGCACTGATGGTCCCTAGATGATGGACTCCAACAGCTTAGGTTATCAATAACTTTTTAATATGTTATTTCCACGGAGGTCATATGTATGAATCAGACAGATGATGGAGCTTTCTTAATGTTACATAATATGATTTAGTTTGTAATTAGCCTAGCAGACAAATACGTTGTGTTTTTACGGCCCTCTACATCCTCAACTGGCCCTGAAGTGTGTGTCAGAGTTTCACTGGTGAGCTTCTTAACATGCAGACTAGAAAGACAACCAGATACCAAAGTGTCTTGATGAAAACATAAGTTTGACTTCCATGATGGCCTGGAGGCTTCAGTTCTATTGGTTAAGCTGATATCTGTCACAGCTGTGCATAACGACCTTAAAAGGGTAGACAATTGTCTCTCACAAGTGTACAAAACTGTTGTTTAAGATTGAACAGTTTAACAGCGCCTGTTATTGCTCTGACTCCCATCTTTTATCCAAAGTCAAGGAAAAATCTATAGGAAAAGTGCAGCTGATGAAAAAAGCATGCTAAAGACGCAACAAGGAATTTATTATTTCCTCTCAAACTTACACAGAGAATCTCTCAGTGTATTTTGTGAGAGCTTTATGAAGAAAAGTGCCTGAGATTCAGTCTTAATCACATTAAAGAGCAGAAAGGACAAAGACTCAACACTGGGACGTGAAACTCCACAACATAGTGAAGCCAATTTCTGGCTGGATAAATCCAGAATGAGGGTGCTCATGGTTTCCCTCTTACTGATTCGTTTGGAAGTCATGGGCTAGGGAAATGAAATGATCCTTCATGTGCGGTTATTATGTTGACATGCAAATGTATTCATACTAATTGTTCAAAACCAATAAAATCAACCAATAAAAACTTTTGTGAATGTCATTGCAATTTTATGTGATATAACCAATACAAAGTAGTGTATGATTGAAATGTTGAAAGAAAGCAATACATAGTTTTCAAGATTTTGATCCCCAACCAAAAAATGTTCGAAAATATTGGTGCATTCGACCCCCTCTACTCTGATTCCTCTAAATAAAATCAAATTAAACCAATTACCTTCAGATGGTACCTAATCCATTTTCTAAGTTGAACTACAGGAAATAGGGTGGAGAGAGAGGGGAAGACATGCTGCAAAGATCAACAGGCTGGGACTCGAACCCATGACCGCTGCGTTGAGGACTGTAGCCTCCGTCCATGGGTCGTGCGCTTCACCCTTGCCGCACCTGTAGACATCCCATTTGTTTAATTTAATCTCAGAATAAATCCAGGGGTTCTGTAAAGGCCCCAGAGATTTCTTAGAGAAGATTTGACAACAAACAGCATCATGAAGAACAGGGAACATAGCAGACCGTTCAGGGAGAAAGCTGTGGAGATGTTCAGTGTGGGGGTAGGTTATAAAACAATACAGCAAAATCTTACAGAGCACTGCTCAATCCGTCATCCAAAAATTAAAAGGGTATGCCACAACTGCAAACCTTCCAATAAATGGCCATCCACCTGAACAGACAGGCCAGCCAAGCAGAGCATTAATCAAAGAAGCAGCCAAGAGGCCCAGTGTAACTCTGGAGGAGCTGCAGAGATCCATAGTTCAGGTGGGAGAATCTGTTGACAGCAATCAATCATGCACTCTGCAAATCAGACTTTTGTGGAAGAATCAGTAAAAAAAACGATTGTTTAAAGAAGAACAATGTTCTCTCATAATCCATAAAGGAAAGACAGCAAATATAGGAAGGACTGTGATCTGGTTAGATATGACCACAAATACACATTTTGGCCTTTCTGCAAAATGCTTTGGTGGAAAATTAACAAGTAAAAAGGCACATCTGTAAACAGGCCAACCTACGTGGAAGCAAGGTGGCGACGACATCATGCAGTGGGGATTCTTTTCTGCAGACATTACAGAGCAGCTTCTCAAAGTTGATAGGAGGAAGGATTGAGCTATACACAGGTGTACCCTGTTGGAGTCTGTAGAGGTCTAAATATACAGCCAGAACTGATGTGGCATGGTTTAGCTCTACGCATATTAAAGTGTTAATATGTCCCAGTCAAAGTCCAGACCTAAATGGAGAATCTGAGGCAAGAAGTCTTTACAAACTGATTAAAAACTCAGCCAGATTGGAAGGACTCATCTAGACTCTCAGATCGGTAAATTGGCATTAAAGCAAAAATGATAAATCAAGTGTCAAGTGTTGTCCCAGGTCATACTAACAAATTGAAGCTACCACTTATGAGATTAACAACCCAACAATTAAGCTAATACATGATGGAGAAAGCACTTAGTGCTGCAAAAACGTCTGTAAGTGCTGACCTAATGGTTCGGAAAGAAGTCCACTCACTTTCAGTAACGTTAAAGCTGAACAACTTTCTCACAAAGAGGAAAATCTGTTATTGGTGCACTGTTTTATAACTGCACTTAGATTATGAATGTCGCTTTCATACTTCCTCTCTGCATCTTTATTGGCCCATTTTTTTAGCACTTTCAGCTTTAAACAAGCTGATTTCTCAGTTCTGCTATTCTGGAAATATTAACTGATATCCATCAAGAAGATAATGTCGACGGGCCTAACGTGTTTTCTGAGGATTCACAAAGTCTCACATGTTCAGTTTTAATCTAAGTGCTTCCTTAATGTAATAACACTCCTAACGAGTTCACAGAGGGCAGAGGAGGGGGAAAGGTGTTTGTGTGTGTGTGTTTGAGGGAGCGAGAGAGACAGGGAGAGGCTACGTGTTAAAGGAATGAGATGATTGTGAGTGCTGGTGGAGGAATTGAGTTCTGAGCGGGTCGTATTTCAGCAAAGTGAAGGAGCAGCAACTCCCACTTCTTCACATTGGAACAGAAGCTTGAGGAGCTATCAAACACCAACTGAAACCACACACCTGCCCAAACCCTAACTTTAAGGAGGATAAAAATGATGCATCAACACACTTCACTGTGTGGTTCTCTTTCTGCCTCCCATAAACGGATGGAGCTGAATCCTGAGAAATCCTGGAAGAAAACGTGTTTGAGGCTACAGAAACTTGAGACTCTTTCGGAGGTTTACCTTTGAGTAGGAACATCCTAAACCTACAGCTGGAAAAACAATGGAATGCCTTGGATCAAAGCAGAATTCACATGTTATAAAAAGGCCTAGTCAAAGTTTGGCTTGAAAACTGATGTTCACAGAATCTTTCCATCCAGTCTGACTTAGCTGGAGCTATTTTGCAAAAAAGGGAAAAAAATGCAGTCTTTATTTTGCAAAATACTTTACCTTTAATTGCAATGGAATGTGGATTAACAAAGCATTGATTCAGAGGGACTGAACACAAGACACGCCACACTTTTCAGATTTTTACTTGTAAACAAGTTTGAAAACCACAATCCACTTCTGTTGGTCTATCCTAAAGTGTGTAATTTTATCAGGATAACATGTGTAATGGCCCAATCGGTTTGGATACTTCAGCATGACAGTGTGACCATTCACAGGGTGCCAGGGAACCCCACCGGATGCCTCTGAGACAGAACAGGAGGGCAAATTTAACCACATTACGGTATGTTGCTACAGTGAACATCATCTGATGGGATTACCCAAAATTTATAGCCCAAGCAGCCTCTTTTTCATCTTCATGCACACTGTGATTGCCAGCACCAACTCTGGAGATATGGTGGAGTCTACATATGAGCTGCAAGTTGCATACTGTTGAACTGTCAGCAGTCTCCTCCAGTTCCAGATTGCCCCATTTGAATTAGGATTTAATTAAAGAAAGTAAGGTTTAGATTCTCACCCTGCGCTCTGATCAGATACCCTGGACTAACAAAGATTCTGGAACAGTTTTTCTACCAGGATTGTCCTGAATTTAACTTCATCAATCCCATCCCCTCTGACCAGCTTCCCTGTCCCTAATGAAGAAAAGCATTCCCACAGCATGATGTTGCCACTACCATGTTTTGCTTTGGGGAAGATGTGTGGTGTCGGTCAGCGATTTTAAGGCTTTCTTTCTCTTGCCAGTCTTCGATAAACGGCAATTCTCTGGAGCACACAATTAATAAGGGTCCTCAGCTGTGGATCTCTGCAGCTCCTCCAGGGTTACCGTGAATCTGTTGACTGCATCTCTAATTAATGGTTCTCTCCCTGCCTGGTCCGTTAGTTTAGGTGGATGGGCTACATTATATTAGATCTGGTTGTGTCATCATACTCATTCCCATTGAGATATTGTTTTATTACCTAACCCTCTTCTCCACAACTTTCCTCCTGTCCTGTCTGATGTATTCCTTGGTCTTCCTGATGCTGTTTGTTCTCTAACAAACCTTTGCAGAGCAGCTGGATTTACACTGAGATTAAAACAAATTGTCAAATATGTAAAGTCAATTGTGACTTTAGAAAGTAGCGGGTTGCACTGGAATGCAGCCCACTGGCTGAAGCTGTTCTGAGTCTGTGTCCATCCTGTACATCTGACCTGCGCCAAGTTGCCTCAGCTGGAGTTGAACCACATGGTACCCTTGTCCATCCTGCCGCTTCTAATCCTGCACTTCAGCCTCTGGAAACATCAGTCCCCCCTCACAACCAGTTCCCCATAGAAAATGCAAGGCTGAGCCGGAGACAGGAAAAAGCTCCGTCCCGTTTCAGGAGATGCGTTCAGGGCCGTAGTTAATGATTCGCAATCTTGAAGATAATCCCATCTATGTCAACAAAAACATCAGACGAGAGGAAAGACGCAAACGACTGTGTGTGTGTGTGTGTGTGTGTGTGTGTGCCAGAGAAGCTTACCCGGTTTTTTTTTTTTTTTTTTGGTGCAGTAGAGGGGAAGGGGAGGAGGAGGAGAGCAACTCCACCGCTCTCCCTTCTTCAGGCGCCTCTCTACATCCAGCGACTCCGGCGGTGTTCGAGTTTATTTGCCCCCCGGGGTAGGAGGAGGAGGTAGAAAAACAGCGTTCACTCTTCTTCTTTATCAGCGCATTAGAGGAAGAGGAGGCGCTGGGCTTCCCCAATAAACTCAGATGTCCGTTTCTGCTGCCTGATGCATCCCTGCTGCAGCTCAGCGCTGTCTGCAAAAGCAAAGTCCCACCCCTGCAAGGCGCAACCTGAACCGGCCGGGCTGCACGGGAACGCGTCCACCGCCTCCTGATCAGCTGCTGATGAGCTCAGACACACACAGAAGCTGCACTGAGCGGCTGCCTACCTGCTTCACTACACACACACGCATACACAAACACACCGTGCCCACTGATTATGCAACGCAATCACCGGCAGGGGGGTTACAGAAACAGGATGGGGAGGGGGTGAGAGAGTTTCAGGGATATCTTCCAACTTTCCGAGTCTTCCCTCAGCTCCTCACTTCTACTGAGATCTGGGCCGCAGGGATGATTCAGTGTGAAATTATGTAAAGTGTCTTCCCCATGCGCAGCTCATTAATCATAATATCTCTGAAAAGTTTATTACAAAAATTCTATTCAAAAAGGGAAACAAAGTCATATCTCATGTTGATAAAACACAGTGGACCAACACCAGGAGAAGGCCTGGTTGCCCAAATCATCACTGACTGTGGAAACTTCACGCTGTACTTCAACGAGCTTGGATTATGTGCTTCTCTACTCCTCATCCAGACTCTAGGGCCTTGATTTTCAAATAAATTGCCATGTTTAGCTTAATCTGAAAAGAGGACTTTGGATCACTAAGCAATAGTCCACTCCTTTTTCTTTTAGGCCCAGGTTGAGACTCTTTTGACATTGTGTGCGGTTCTGGAATAATTTTAACTCCAGGATTGCAACAGTTGTCCAAATCCTGGATATATCTGTGAGTGGTAGCTCTCGAATCTCCGACTCCAGCTGCTGTGTACATCTTGTGAATCCTCCAAACTCTTGAATGGGCATTGACCAACATACCCATACCAAGGCTGCAATTATCCCTGCTATTGTGGGCCTCTCACACTTTTTTCTTCCACTCAACTTTCCATGAATATGCTTTAAAACAGCCCTGAGAACAGCCAGCTATTTTAGGAGTGACTGGACAACTGTGGAGTCGTGACACGGTCATAAATAGTCTTTCTGTAGTAAAAGTTTTCAAATAAAGTGATTTTTGGGTTTTTATTAGCTGTAAGCCATAATCATACATCACATCTCAAGTTTCACTTTTTTTTTTATTCAATTCCTAAAATAAATTAAAATTTTGTTGATATTCTAATCATTTTGATATGCCTGTATATCCTGATGTTTTTTTGTCAAGAGTCTATCACATATTTCCCTGAATTAATTAACAGCCTGATAATTTCTTGTTAGATACACCATATTTCTAGGGAAAATAATTTTAACAAACATTTACTGCAATCAAAAAGATCAGCCAAACATTTTGTGCACGGACCTCACAAAAACATCTCTCTAAAAAAAGTCTGTTTGTCCTCTGGAATAGGTTTCATAGATGCTAGTTAGAATCCTAATCATGTTCAGTATGCTGAAAATACTTCATACGTTTCTTTACTAGACCACAAGCAGCCAACAGGAAAGTGTGACCGTAATTGGCTCCTTTATTGATCAAGTGATGCCCCCATGAGCACAGGTAATAAAGCCTCAGGGGCATTACATCACTGAAGCGTGGTTTGATTATTTTCTAAGATGAGAAAACAGAGTTTGACATTTTATTAGTACCAAGAGTAGATTAAATGATCTGTTTTTCCTTAAAGCTGAATCACAAAATTACAACACCTGCCACTTTTTTTGCCACCCATGGCAAAGTTGTATAAAAAAACCTTCACCTCATATTGCAGTAGCAAAATCTAACAGACATTTTGAAAATACCTAATTTTAACTACATTTATTCTGAGCGAAAAAATGGTCATGTTAATAAATAACTGCTTTAAACAAGTCACCAGAGGCAATCAACAGTATACTTTACTTTTTGACTGTCAGAGTTGCTTCTAATCAGTAATTCATGAGTACCCTGTCCCACCTTTTTTGGAACGTGTTGCAAGCATAAAATTCAAAATGAGTGAATATTTGCACAAAAAAAAAAACTAAAACGTTTATCCGTTTCAACATTAAATTGCATAGAGATTGAACGGGGTTTGCAAATCTGTGTATTCTGTTTTTATTTACATTTTACACAACGTCCCAACTTCATCAGAATTGGGTTGTATAAATATGCTAATGCTAATTTAAGGCAATTTTTTTTTAGCTACACATCCTAAAGCTGGATCAGGATTATTTTTTTAAACACGCAGTGAGCATCTGAGGTGTTAGATGCATTTGCTGCATTCTGCTGGCACTTCGACTGGAACTGGCCTTCACCTAAAGACATCCAAAATGTGGCAGTGAAAGTTCTTATGAAAATGAGAGATCATATTTCCCTAATTTTAAGTGACTTTTTAATGTCCCTGTTAAATCCAGAATATATTAAAAAAATTGGCCTTCCTAAATATAAAGCCCTTAATAATCAGATCTGAGAGATCTGACTGTTCCGTATGTACAGAGCACTTTGCTCCTGCTGGTTTCCTGGTGGTTCCCATTTAGAGTTTCTAAATGTAGAATGGGAGGCAGATATTTTAGTTATCTGGCTCCTGAAGAACATACGAACTTATTTTCCTCAGGCTGCTGCTTTCCCCTACTACTCTCCATTTAGGTATCACTTGGTTTTTACTGCCATTAATTTCATGTTCTGCTTTTTTCTCTCCATAGAAGTTGCACCTGCCCTGTTATTTGTTATATGTTTATCTGTGTCCCGTTCCCAGTGGCAACCATGGACTGAACTATTGTTGGCAATAACTTCATGTTCTCTCTCCACAGATGATACACTTGGCCCTGTTATTCTGTTCCTGACTCTCTCATGGAGATACTGCTGCCATGAACTTGGTCTACTTTTTCTTTAACATACAGTAGAAAGTACTCCTAGATGAGTGGTTCTGTGTTGTGTATCTGCTGTGTCTTCTCAGACCCTCTGGCCAGTCGAAGCAGGGGACCGCTCACAGTGAGATGGGTTCTGCTGGAATTCCCTTTGAACTGTGACCCCATGAGGAACTGCAGAAAATTCAATGACTCGCTACATCGGGCTGGCCCTCCCTAGATGGATAACCTTTAACCAATGGAACTGATATTGATTGCATTAGTTTATAAATAGGATTAAACTAGAATGTACGTAGCTGAATTTCAATCCCTCTATATGATCGGATTGTTGCTGTTTGACCCGTTTTTATATTTCTAGGTATTTATTGAATCTGTTTTTCATGTAAAGTGCTCCATGTTTGTTGTGAAGTTGTGCTATATAAATACACTGAAATCCCAACTATGGTATGAATTTAGGGAAGGACAGGACGTGCTTTTGAAATATGGAACATTAATAATTTAAACATGACATTTTTCCCCTTCCTTAAGAACCACTTTTGAATGTTTGTAGCATGATCAGTGTGTTATACTGTATTGTGGTACAAGAAGACAACATAACTGAGTAAAAACGCTCATCAGAAGATGAGTGATGCAGCTTAGTTTTTCTCTTCCTTGTAAAGATTTCCCCCTGGTGGCCACAGAGGAAACCTTCACATTCTAATAAGGGTTTGGAGCAGCACCATACGAGCCTGTTCGTACATTCTGCCTATGCCGTTTAGAGCTTCAGGAGTAACACTGCCATTAGGTCTTAGGATGTTTCGTTATTCAAAAAAAAAAACAAAAAATCACATGGCCAGTTTTGGCTGTCAGATTATTTGGTAGCACATTGTTAACCTACGATGGCATTTTTGTTTGGGTGTAGTTTGGGTGTAGTTACCTATATTACCTATTTAGGACAGTTTTTTGGTACACTGACTAACTTTTCTAAAGACCAATGGGCCTTATGGGGACCCAAGCCCGGTTCTAATGTGGCAGACCCCTTTTTAAGGATTAGAGATAGGTTTACAGGCATGGATTAAGTTTAGGATTAGGAATGTACTGTAATGGTGGGGGTTAAGGTAAGTGTTAGTGTTAGGCATTAATGATGTTGCTCAAATTGATGGAACTCAATACAAAGTGTGAAAACAGCCGTCAAAGCACACATATTTAGGCTAAAAAGACAGAAAGACAGTTTGTATGTATAAAAACATATATTTATTGTTCTGTTACAGTTGTTGTTCTTGTTCAACAATTAATGGGGATGACGCCAGAGGGCATACTCTACACGTCATCACAGAAAGCTTTACAGAGCTCCTGTTCTTCGCTTAAACTCAGTGGCATTTACCGGCACAGATGACAGCAAGATGTCTGATGCATCATCGGAATTTGTTGAAAGCTGGTTTTAAAAGACGTCCTTCGGCCAAAGTGGTTGTTCTCCTTATTAGGCAAACATACACAAGCAGTAAAATACACTGTTCTGTGTTAATACACGTGAAAACGGAGATCTTCTCTGATCATTTGTTCGCGTAGGACAGTGATAACTACTCACTTTATTCTTCCTCCAGAACATGCGAGAAGAAATAAAGTCAAGTAAAGCATCAATGAATAAATGACTATTAGATTCTAAAGAGAAATAGAGGTGCTCTGTACTCAACAAAACAGTGTGTAGATTAAAATAGATAAAGGTTAAATTGATCTTTTTTACTATATAAAGGCGGCCAGCCACCAGTGCTGTCCCACACGCATTCCTCACCATACTCTACTGCAGTATTACACTCACTCCTACTTTGTCTCCTTTTCATTTTGTGGACCATTAAGTTTCTACTATACATTTGCAGGCAATGATCCCTAATCAAAACATCTGTTGCAGTGTTTTTTATAAACCAGAGGAAAATCAAGTAAACTTATGAAGAAAGTATTAAATCTGACTTAAAGATGTTACTCGTTGTGTTAGTTCGAAATAAAACTCTGAATGGCGGATCGGGGACTCGTGTACCTGCATTGATTCCACCGTCTCGAAGCCAAAAGGCCGCGATCAATAACGCAGATCTCTGACTGGCGAGCAGGATTGAATGGATTACATCTACAGGACAGGAAACATGCCTTAGTGGTTGAGTGGTTGTTTTTTTATCCTACCTTTCAAGCCTATTTAAATGTAAAAAAAAAAAAATGCAGTTCAGTAGGAGGATGCGACCAAGTCCAAATGTATAACTCAGTCCAAATAAACACAGCCAGATCTTCCAATTCACAACTTTTCTCAGTCCTCTGTCTCATTATGACCTCAGGTGTCGACAGAGAGATGCTGCCGCTCTGTCACAATGTGCAAATATCATCCGTAGCTCAGAACTGTCCAAAACAACTTGACAAAAACAAGACAAACAAATAAAGGATCACTTTTTGCAGTCCATGAAACATTTTACCCAATGGAAAAAGCTGGTCACTCTGAAATCCACTTGTTGTTTTTGTTTTTTTCCAAAGTTGCAGGACTGAAATAAAATCGGTTTATGTGCCACGAAGCTAATAGAGGAGTCAATTGTAATAAAACATTATAAACATTGTAATAAAACAATTCTATGCACAAACATTGAGGGGAAGTCAGACTTGCAGCCAGGAACAGGTGTGTCCCCGTTTCATTTCAGTGTCAAAAAAGCCTAAATGAGGGCGAACATAAAATATGTGAAGCAAATCAATTCAACTACAGAGTAACTTTTACTTTTTTTTTTTAAACAACGATTAAAAGATGTGGAGTGATACAAACTTTAGGGTTGATCTGTAACGTAATGACCTGCACTGCACTGATGTGCATTTGGAGGAAATGTAACAATCCTGTTAAAACTAGAGATCAGAATCCGATGAGTTTTGGCTCGGCTGAACAGTCGGTCAGTACCTCTCATGACGGTAACAATGCCATGTTACTGAATGAACTTGGATATTTTCAGTTTTAGAGAGGTGTTAACAGCTGAATTCAGAGGAAGCACAGAGATGTAAGCTACTTACTTTCTACAACATGTCGAGGCAGGTGTGTGATTCTTTCTGGCTGTGAGAGTGTGAGAGAGAGCAAGACTTCAAGCACACAACAAAAAGGCTGAAAACGGTACAACAAAGTTGCGCAGTTTCATACTTTTGTTCTTTTAATCTGGATGCTGGATGCATCAGGCTGTCAGGCTTTTGGAAGGTGAGTGTGTTATTCTCCAGGATATTCACATGTTGCCTTCTGTCTGTTTTTCTAACGCAAACTGCACCAACCCTGCTAAACACCAATATAAGATGCTAAAGCCAGTTTAAAAAGTCAACTCTGTAATCATTTCTTTTTAATTAATAAAACAGCAACTGCTCTCTGAAACACACACAGTGTGACGTCACCGTTACTTCTAATTTCAATAATTATGGAGTATTCAAGGCAGGAAGGCTGAAAGAAATTTTTCAGTGCTGTTCTCATTACTTCTTATATTCAGCTAAATTCATTATCAGGAGTAGAAAGCTTTACGAATATCAGATCTGAAACCCACAAGATTCTGACTGTTGCATCTCTAGCAAAAAACTCTGTCATATAATCTTTTAGTGGGCAACTTGTGTCTAATCTTTGGCTTCAGTGGAAATTAATGATCTTTTCGCCATCCATTTGGGTTCAAAGATTCCAACAAAATCTGATTTCTTAATTTCTATAAAATTTTAAATAATCTTTAGTTTTAGCCCTAAAAAATCTGTAGAACAAACTGTTAAAAAATACATTATGTTTGAATATTATAAATAATTCTCATGTTTCCTTTTTACCTAATTCTCGCTGTTGTGTTTCTGTGAACGCTTTGATAACATCTTTGCATATAATTAAGGAACCCGATGGCTAATACCTCTGGAGAACTCCTGACATGTTTGGTAAGTTGTTGACTCTCGGTGCAGAGGAGTATAAAAAGCACATGGACTGTGATGGCGAGGAAGCTGCTGATCAGAGGGACTACAGCGGACTCCTGTGCTTCAGCTTGTTTTTGACTGATTTAAGAACACTGCAGTCATGGGATTTCAGCAGCACTGATCATGAACTCATGCCGTTTGCTTGATGAGACTCTTTCTCTCGCTGTGGACCCTGATGAGGAAAACAGACTGCTCAGTGTTCGGTGAGCACTGCGGTGGCTCACTATTAGCTTACATCACACTTCACCAGCAGCTAAGGGAGCACAGAGGGGGAAGTTGGAAGTGTTGCTATAGTAACAGCAGGGCAGAGCAGCTCAGAGATGCTGCGACTGAGTCAGGATGTGTGTGTGCACTGGTTGTGTTTGAGTTTGATTCTGGTTGTGGGACTGGGCCGGCTGCTGCAGGATGTGGACCACACGGCTTAGGCTGTCTGTGGTGGCAAACGCCAGGTACTGGCAGCAGAGCCAGTCCTCCAGGCTTACGCTGCAGGCCGTGTCCATCGAGCGTTCTGCAAACTTAATCATCATCAGAGTCCGTTTCAGGTCTAGCCAGTTCTGTAGGGTGGCTTCTCGCTGGCTCGCAGTGGCCCCTGACATGGGGCCCGTGCTACTGCAGCCCAGGGCCTGAAACAGGTCTTCCCGGGGGCCCCACAGGAGGCACTGCAGACAGGCTCGTGCCTCGGACATCTGGATCCGCTCCGACGGGTTGACGGTTAGCAGCAACCTCGCCAGCTGCTGGAGTCCCTGGGAATAGAGTGACCTGACGGGGAGGGGCGGCAGGTCCGCCCAGGTGTACTCTCGCTCCTTTAGGTCTGGTGTCTCCTCGAATGGGTTGGGTCTGTGCAACATCTCGTAAATGAGAATCCCCGTCTGGAACTCGTCACACTTGCGGTACTGCGTAGCTGTGATGATCTCAGGCGCCAGCCTCGACTGGTCGCGCAGCGTTCCGGGGTTGGCGGCCATGAGGATGCTCTTCTGTTTGGCTTGAGAAAAGTTGCTAATGATGAGGCGGGCGGGGCAGGTGGTGCTGGCAGCACTGCTGGCAGCTGACGCCCCTGCGCTGTTGCCGCTACTGTTGTTGTTGGGCTCGAGTATGTCCAGGTTCCAGGGATTTCCTGGCTGGCACTGGACCATCAGGAGGTTCTCCAGCCGTAGGTCGCAGTGGGTCACGTGGTAGGGCTTCATGTGCTCCAGGCCGGCGCACAGCTGCAGCAGCAGGATGCACACCTGGCGTTCGTAAAGCTCGGGGTTATGAGTGTGCCGGGCAATGCCTTCTCTGACGAAGTCTGCCACCGTCTGGAAGGGCACCTCTCGTGTGATGACCACCACTCGGCTCCTCAGGTGGCCTGCCGTGTTCATGTTTCCTGCTGCTGGGATCTCACCTGATTTACTGTTTGATGCTTCAGACTCTGGTAGTTTTGTGTCCAACTGAACTCCTTTCTCTGTCTGTCCTTCATCATTCTCATCTCTTTCCTCTTCATCTTTTCCCTCCTCTTCTTCTTCCCAAGGCAGCAGTCGGGTGGGGACATCAGCCAGGAAGTGTCCACAGTCCTGCTGAATGTTGAAGTGCACTGGCAGGCTTTGTCGAACAGCAAGGCTGTGGAAGAACTGCTGCTTTGTCTCCTTCACATGGCTCCGACAGATCTGCAGCAGCAAGGCAGATAACAAAACAGGCATCAGTTATTTTCCTTTCACTTTGAAGCCTCCGTTTACAAATCTTTAATAGTTTTGTAAATTTGCATGAAATCATTAAGGCACTATAAACAAACTGTTCTGAGAAACGTAATGTCGTTTCTGATCAGAACTTGAGGCTCGGCGGCTGAACTGATTCTGATTCTGCTCTGTTCTTACAAACTAAACCAAATGTAGCTGCTAATGAGGTATGAAGCTGATGAACAGAAAAGCAGATGAGGCTTTCAGACAGAGTAAATGCTTTCATGTCAGAAATGTTTGAAATTGTCTTCAAAATTTTTACATTAATATTCTATAATATTTAAAACTTAAAACAGATACTAAAAGTATTTAATTGCAATTTTAGGACGAGGAACAGGTTATTGTTTAAACGGCACTAGAGGCCTTTATTTTTTACATTTTTCTGACAGTAGGCAGACAGGAATTAGGGGGAGAGAGAGGGGGAAGACATTCAGCAAAGATCTCCGGGACTCGAACCCGGGACGGATGCTTCGAGAACTATAGCCTCTATATATATGGGTCGCGTGCTTTTGCAATTGTATATGCATAACACTCCGCTAGATAAAGTCCATTGCAACCACTTGCCTTCGGAAGTGACCTCATCACTAACTAGAGCCTCAGTTTAAATCCAGCAGTTCAGTGAAGGCCACAGAGGTTTGTTAGTGAAGCCGTCTCATAAAGACCTGTGGTGCACTACGCAAATCTGGCATTTTTTAAAGAATTGCAAAAAAAAGTTCTTGTTGAAGAAAAGCCTTAAGAAGTCCTGCTTGATGTTAAGCCATATAGTGGACACAGCAAACTTGTGGAAGAAAAAACAGAAAGTTCTGCTATGTATACAATACACTATGTGACGAGGAACATTAATACCGCCCATCAAACTGAGCACATCATCCCCACAGTTAAAGATAGAACAGAATCATGCTGTGGGATGGTTTTCTTTAGCACGTTAAAGAGTTGATATGAGATGGATGGAGCTCAATACAGAGGAATCCTGGAAAACAACCTGTTAGAAGCATTACGAGACTTAAGACTGTGGCAGGGGCCTCACCTATCAGCTGGGCAACCATAAACAGACAGTCAGAGCTACAATGGAGCGGCTTGGAGCAAAGCCTATTTATGTGTCATAACGGCATAGTCAAAGTCCAGACCTAAATTAAATTGAGAAACTGTGGAAAGACTTGAACACAGATGCCCACAGATGCTCCCCATCCAATGTATCTGGGGTGTGAATACTTTGGTCAATTAAGAGCCAACATCGCTTTATGGAAATCATTCAAATATAGTTTGATGCTTTCTAAGATACATTTCTCTGGTGAGACAACGCTCAAACGTATCTATACCTGAAGTACGCAAGTGTATTAATGTATATCACTTTATCATTCTTGTCTGCAGGTAGTGGCTGATGCACAGGGTCTTAAACATTTATAAACCTTTCAGAATATAAACATTTTATATATGCCCATTCAAAAAGACAGAGTTTTACCCCAAGCAGAAAGCAATTCAAAATGATGCAATATATAACATTCTGGAAATGAAGGGACTCTGCCTCAGAGGGATGAGGATGCACTGGTTGTGAGTGCTCTGACATTCATAGAAGAAGAAGTTTTAAAGTCTCTCTGCTGAAGTGCATCCTGACACACGACGAAAAGGGAATAAAGAACAAGACGCACATCAAGTTGGGTAGATCACATAACCAACTGTAAAACATTTGGCCACCGCCGATCCGAAGTTAGGAGAACTAATTAGTGTTCTGCTGCTCAGAAGGGGTCAACCAAAGAGATGAGTCTCCCAGAGGGAGAAGGGTAATGGTCTGTGAGATAACAAGAAACAGAGGCATGCTCCTGAGCAGCTTTCCCCATTACAATTCTTACCTCTTAGATGTCAGGCCTACATGTTTAGGGAGATTTTAATTAGGTATCAGAGAGCCAGCCAGGATAACAATGTGCCGAAGTTTTCAATCTGGAGAAGATTTTAGAAAAGGAAAATTGGCATGTTGGTGCTTGTTTGTGCTCTGCTGGTACAGGCCGCCTTGTTTCCATAAAGAGTAAGAGTAAGCTCTGAAGTCCAGCGAAGCACAGAAAGTTCTATATTCAATGAATAGTGCAGCTTCTACTTTAACGCTTCTAACAGGCTCTACCAGCCACGCCAACCACTTAGTCTGCACACACACACACACACACACACAACAATGTATACTCAGGGCTCAAAGTTTAAGTGGCAGCACTTTTACGTAAACACCTTCCTCCGCATAGGAAGTGGGAAGAGTTAACACCAAACAAACAAAACACAAATGCGTCTTCAGGCAACGACCACTGGACGTCGGATTTTCTTTATAATCTCTACTGGAGTCAAAGCAAACAGTGGTTCTAACAACTGTTTAACATGAGTGACTTTTCAAAGCGGTTTGTTTGATCATCACATTATGCTGCAGTTAGGATTAGGCCTTTGACGTGATTAAACCACTTTTATGAAGCTCAAAGAATTCAGTTAAAGTGGCGTTAAAAAGTATTAAAACCCTCTTCTTCACCTGTAGCAACCATGCAGATCAATGCATTTTATTGGGATTTTCTTTGGCAGACCAACATGAAGCAGTGCATTATTGTGAAGGTTGATTTAACAAATAAAAAATAGAAAAAAATTGGCAAACATTTCGATTCTCCCTGTGTCAATAGTTAATAAAACCCTCTTTTCCTGCATTTACTGCTGCAGGTTTTGGTTGAGTATCTCATTACTCTCACTAGCGTTGCCTCAAATTCATAATTGGATTAGGTCTGGACTTTGACTGGGCCATTCTAACCCACAAACATGCTTTGATCTAAACCAGGGGTCTGAAACTCCAGTCTCCCAGGGCTGGAGTCTGTCAGCTTTTAGATGAGTCTCTGCTTCAAGTCATCTGAATCTAATTTTTAAGTCATTAGCGGGACTTGGTTACATGCATGATTACATAATGAGGAGCCAAGCCAGATGCAGGGCTTGTTGATTGTTGTTCGTTTGTTTTAAATCACATCTAACAGGTTATTTACCTGGACTGCCCTGTTTTCAGCCTAATTATTACATCAACTCAGACCAGCTTCCATGTCCCTGCTAAAGAAAAGCATGATGCTGCCAACACAGATGTGCAGGAAAGGGTTTCTGCATACTGGAAAGATTCCAGACTCTTCAGAGTTTTCAGTCCTTTACGTTTGTTTTTTAATTTAATCTAATTAATTTTACTACTAAAGTTCACTATGAAATTACTTCACATGTTTTGTTAATATAGCAGGCAAGCTTTAAATATGAAACTAGGAAGGAAGGAATGACACAAAGAAGGACAGAAATACACAAGCAAAGAAGGCCAGTGAAGAAATTTTTGAACAGGACACATGGAAGAAGAAAGGATACAAGGAAGAAGAGAGGTAGGATACAAAAAAGAAAAGAAGAGAGGGCACAAGGAATGACAGGATCGAAGAAAGGACACTGAATGAAGAAGGGAAGTAGGATACAAGGAAGGTACGATGGAAGGAGGGCAGGGAAGTAGGACAGAACCAAAGGAAAGAAGGAAGGACAGAGGGAAGGAATGGAGGTATAACACAAGAAATGAGGGAAACAAAAAAGAGGCAGTACACACGGAAGAAATAATAGAAACAAAGGAAAGAACACAGGGTGGAAAAAGATGTAATAAAGAAAGATATGTAGTGTGAGGTAGGACAAATGTGGAAGCACTGAAAGAGAGAAATAACTACACAAGTAGGAGAAAAGGGTCTAAGAAATAAAGGACAAGGAAGGACGAAGGAAAAACCTGAGAAAGGAAGAAGGGAAGGCCATAAAGAGGAAAGAATGCAATGAAAGGATATGAAAGATAACAATACAACAATGGGTTCGAGAATTAAATAATGGAAATACAAATACTTTTCCATACTCAGATTACTCCTTTTCAATATTTATGCAGACCTAGAAAATACTGAAATAAAATTCCATACTTTTCCAGACTGCATAGGAATCTTATTTTATGTTAGTTTTCCTACATTTGGGCTAAAAAGCTAAATTTTTGGGTCTTATTTGATCAGAGAACTTTTTTCCACATCTGCTGTGTCCCCTACATGACTTATGAGCAACTGCATTTAAAATACAATGAGGTTTGTGGTCGTAATATGACAAACCTGAAAAACTTCAGGCGTATGCGCACTTTTCAAGGAGCTGTACCTCTAATAATCCATTCATAAACTGCGACAAACTTCAAACTTCTAATGAAACTATCCTAATAAAATGAATATAAATCAGGTTGATAATAAACCTTGTGTTAAGATAAGGTGGTCTGTTGTGGTCATTCTGCAAAACTAATCTACAAACAGACAATGAAAGCTCACCTTGATTGCGTAGTTGACCAGTAGGTCCTTGGCGTAAGAGGCAGTGTAGTAGACAGCGTCCCCTGCCTCGCAGCACGGTTTGCCGGTGGTCAACCTAAAGTGGGACCAGCTGTCAGTGCCAAATCGCAGGTGGTCCTTCTGGCCAGCCATGAAGCGGTCCTCACATTTGGACGCCAACTTCCGTAGAGTGTCTGTGTGAAGTCCCCGGATCCTCCCCACCACCTCATCCCAGCTGTCCAACCCCCTGTAAAGAGCCGGTCTGTGTGGTTTGGAGGCACCTCCGCCAGCGGTTCCTCGGCCAGCAGTCCAACCCCTCCCACCCAGAGACTCTGTGCTTGGGAAGACCTTCTTGTCCCTGCCAGAGGTAGTAACAGGTGTGGCTGCAGCAGGCTGAGAGTTGAGGGAGGACACGCTGTTAGTCAGGCGACCCTTGCTTGTGGCTGCAGTAGCAGACGACCTCTCCAAAGAGTCACCACTCTCATGGTCGTGGGCTCGATTTGGCTCAGAGCTGAGAGAGGAGCTCTGGCTAGCTGTCTCCCAGGTGGAGTCCAAGTCATACAGAGGGTTGGCCACACTTAGGTTGGTGCCCCCTGGTTTAGCCTCTGCCCGGGGTTTGAGGGCTCCCTGGGTGGGCTCTTTAACCCCAAGGGTGGGTTCAGTGGTGGAGCGTTGGACAACTTTCTTGGGCAGCGGTGGTGGTGTGGCTTTAGGAGCTGGCTGGTCCATGGAGCCGTCAAGGTCCATAGAGGACAAAGTATCATTGGAGGCTTTGAGGTTCCGTGGCTGTTTCAGTGGGATCATATTGGCTCTTGAATGACCTAGAGAAAGAGAAAGATGACCAGGTGAAATTCCTACTATTCACCCAGTAAAACCAGGACACTAATTACCTTGAGAGCACTTAAACGATTTCCACATTTTGTCATGTTACAACCACATATTTATTGCATTTCATAGGCGCTTTATGCGCTAGACCAGTCCTGTCCAAATCAAGTCCCCAAGAGCCGGTGTTGGGTGCTGCATGTTTAAGATGTTCCTCTGGTTTAACACACCTGAATTAAATGAACGGTTCAGCAATAGGTCTGCACGGAACCTAATGGCATACTGAAGAGGTAATTCAGCCATTATCTCAGCTGTGTTAGAGCAGTGACACCAACTGGACACCCCTGTGAAAGTAGTGCATATCTGTAAAGCGGAAGAAAAAAGATAAATGCTTCCCAGCTGTTTTTGTGGAGTGCATATGTAACCAGCGCAAATGAGAGAACCTTAGGCAACCTCCTCATCCTGCAGTTACAGCTGCAAGTCTTTTAAATTATGCCTCTACCAACTTTATACATCAAGAGATGGAAAGGTTTGTGCATTTTATCTTTGCAAAACTCGCTCCCGCTAAGTTGGACAGAGAGCATCTGCGAGAATCAACTTGCCTCAATAACAAAATCAATCTTACAGTAAAATGAAACATGAACAATAATGGGAAAATGTGCAACTTTATGCATCCTACCATAACTAGCATATCAGATTTAGTGAAACCCACCTCATATAAGTGAGTACCTGGTCCATTTATACAAATATAATATTAAAGCCCATTTGAACTACTTCCATTTAATGCTAAATAGTTTACTGCACCACATTCTTGTAGTATTTTATGTCAAAAGATTTTTTTAAGTATTTCAGGATTATAGGATTCCCTGCTGTAAATATTACAATCATAGTGCTGTGTTTCAATCAAAATCAAAATACTAGATTTTTTACATGTAGTAATGAGTTGTAGTTAATAAGTTATGTACCATGCTTTTTCTTTCAACAGATCAGTCACGTGTTTCTCCTAATGCACCTCTAGAAACGATTTAAAACAAAAAAATCTGACTTTTTTTCCTTTTTCATTTTAAAACAGAAAGATGCTGATGTCAAACATTTTATCAGATAGGAATCAGAGAGCAAGCACAGCCCAAAGAAGACGACAAAAATCCGAAAAAAGGGATGTGAGGGAAAGAGTGGCTCTGAGGAGAATTCAAACCATTCAGCTAGAACCATCCACCTGCACAAATCAGTCTCCAACAAACTCCAAGTTCTGGAAATCAAAACGATCCAAAGGATGAAGGGGTTCGTCCTTTTATTGCAGGGATCCACAGAGACAAATGAGTCAGAGAATCATTTAACAAGATAAGTGCGCGTTAAAAGTAAAACTAAAAGGTTATCCCCTTCACATGACTGGAATGAAAAAGAAGGCTGGGTTCATAAGGTCACGGGCAAACCATCAGCACTGCTTTAACTCCCTAAGGAACACCATGGTCTCCTGGAAGATAATACTGCAAGACTGCACAGAGTAAGAAGATGATGTCCTCTCCAGTCAACTTCCCTGGAGATTTACTCATCCCATCAGTGTGGTCCAGGCATCCGCTTTAACAAATCATTTCTACCCGTGTACTGCCCTGCTTCTGATTGCAAATTTGAGGAAAACAGGATGAGTAACTCCTCACGTGGAAGTCACGCCGCCATCGCCTCAAGGATGTAGCCGAAGTCTTTGGACAGAGCTGTCGGGATGAAATGAGTGAGTCTCCGTAATCCTCTCTGGAAGCAATAGATTGAATGTGTTCCTCCAGCAATCTGTGGTAATCCGTCCAAGAGAGCAGACGTCTCCCTCGTCCAGTCACAGGGATCTTCTGTTGTGACTCAACTGGATTACATAACATAAGGTCTTATTATAATTAAACCAAATTAATTACACAGTATTTTTTTTGTTTCCTTATTTTTCTATTTACGTACCACACACAGCTGAAACTAGCTATTTACACACACTGTATAAAAAATAAATGCCAAAAATAATGAGACAAGTTTATAGGAAATTTTTTAAATACTTTTTAATACTTTACATTGAGATTACCTTGCCTTTAAACATTTTGGCAAGGTCCACATAATGATGTCATATCTTTGTAAGCTTCTGATGAGGTTAATTCCCCCTTAAACAGTTAAATGGAGGATGGTGGCACACCTGTGAATAAATTTTAGGGCAACTGCTCAAACATGCTACTCCTTTGTGTGACATCATGGAAAAATCGCGAGAAAAAAGGCAAAAAGTCTTGTGAAGATGCTGGCTGAAGCATCCACAGTGAAACAAGTCCCATACTAACAATGGCTAAAAGGCCCTGACTGAGGAAGAAGACATTACTCCAAAACCAATATATATAAAGCCTTATTAGAGTTTGCGAATGCACTCAGGGACCAAGACTTTGATTTTTGGAGACATGTCCTGTGGTCTGATGAAACTAAAATTTAAGTGTACGGCCAGAATGACCACTGTTACATTAGGAGGAAAAAGGAGGAAGCTTGCCATCCTGAGAACGCCATCTGATCTGTGAGGTCTGGGAATCCACAGCATCATGTTTAGTGGGTGTTTTTCTGCAGAAGGGACTGATGCACTTCACGAAAAAGACGGCATCGTGAGGAAGGGCAAATATTGAGGCAACATGACAAGACATCAGCCAGGAAGTTAAGTCTTGAATGCAAATGGGTCTTCCAAATGGACAATGACCCCAAGCATACCGTCACATTTGTTCCAAAGTGGCTTCAGGGATAAAGCAACAAAATCAATGTGTTGGAGTGGACTTCATGACGCTCTGATCGAAATCCAACAGAAAGTTATGGGCAGACCTAAAGAGGTGTTTGTGAGCAAAGCAGCCTAGAGCCTTGACTCACTTCCATTCGTTCTGTCGCGACAAATGGGTCAAAATCCCAGAAAAATGCTGTAAGGAGCTTGTTGAAGGATACCCAAAATGTCTGACTCAGGTAGAACTGAAACAATAATCGGATTAATTGTAATTAATCTATTACTGAAATAACGTCAACTAATTTAGTAAACATACAATCATTAACTGGAGTATACAGACTCTAAAACATGCCACTTGCTGAAAGAACAACCCACTCTATTAAGCCAAAACTGTAAAAAAGAATATACATTTGCATTTAAGATGAAAAACCTTTGACTGTAAATATATTCTACCCAGAACTCCTCAAGTGGCCCAGCTTTACCTTCACCTGGTTCAAAGCCTGTAAAAATCTCAGATTAAGCCCCTTTTGCTATCTGATTAGTAATCGGTTAATAAAAAAAAAAATAGTTTAATCGATTGGCAAGAGAATCATTATTTGCAACCCTAGACTCAAGCAATGTTATCAAATATTAAGAAATTGTGTTTAAACCTAAAACAGAAGAGGCTAAATGACGTAATGTCAGAAGGAAAAAAAGGTTGGGGGTCTTTTTATACATTGTGTGTAAACCTCTAGTTTGAACTGTCATCATAGATTTTGAAATGAAATTCTAACAAGCATCTAACCTGCAGAATAATTCAAATATTTGAAGGCAGTGGCTGAAAAACATGTTTCAGTGTTTTCCGTTGCTCACTTTGATCCTTTTTAGATATAAAACGTTCATACATTTTCTGCTTCTAATCTTGTTTTCCAATAATATGATTAGGACAAGGAGATGGAGAATCTGTTGATGTAACAAAGTGATAAATCTTCAGCAGATCTGAAACAAAATTAGAAGAACAACCCAGAAGCAGGGAGGTAAGTGAATCCTGGGGTGTAAGACTGACAGACGACAGATTTAGAAGAAACAGGGATGAATACCAGGAGATGAAAAACAAGAAGAAACAAGCCTACCTCAATTCCACTAAAGCTTTAAGAGTCTTCAGCTAACACCATGCAGCGGCTGGGAGGGGAGGCTGAGGGAACCGCTCTTCTCTGCTTCCATCTCTGAGTCTGTGAGGAGTTGCTGGTGAAAACAGGCAACGCTCCCACCAGCACTGAGTGAGGCAATGAGCGCGCTGCCTCCTCCTGCCTGATGCTCTGATTAAACCACAAGTTTGTGCACTCCAGCGAGTGAGGGAGACGCTTGTATGTGTGCGCGAATAGTTGATAAAATAGCAAGATGGAGAGCAATCAGTTCATCAAATGAAATGTTGACTTGCTGAGGTTGTGCTCGTCTGCTCGTTACCTCAACAAAGTTTGTCATTAGACCAACACTCTTCAGCACACACTTTCCTGTCTCTCATTAGAACCATGTTGCAAAGTAAAAATAGGCTACAGGCAGCTCATCATACGACATCCGCGAAGCTTTTAACACATCTACCGACATAGCAAGTGCACACCCTGAGCTTCAGGAATACAAACACCGCTCACGTACATTTAAACTAGTCTAAAAAAACCCTAATTAGCAAGTGGCACAGAACAACAAACATATTTAGTCCCTGATGAGTCATTTAACAGAAAGATAAAGACACACACGCCAGTATGTGCAAAATGAAGCACCTACTCCACAATACCCACGTTCTCCTTTGCGTCTATCACATTGTTTCTATTTTTTGTTCTGTATCACACCACTTGATCGCAGCCTGATACTTTCCCACTCACATCATAAATCAAGTGGCCAGCACCGCTGTGCCCACCTCCACCACTGCTACTTGATGCAATAGCCTGCTCTTCTATCAGTGTTGGAGTTTTATTAACAAATGCAGAGCTGTGTTTGAATAAAATCGTGCTTTAACAGGTGGATAAAACTTCCTTGTAACTGCTTTTATTTCCATACACTCAAATGCATCACATTCTATTCAAAGAGAATTATGAAGAATAAGTTTTGTTACAAATCTACAAGAAGAGGAAAAATGACTATTAGACTGTTCGAAACTATTGAAACCTCTGCATTTTTCTTTAGAAAGCATAAACTGAAACATTTACTGTAGAAACTGAAAGATGCAGGAAGATTTAGCTTTTCTGTCAAGCCCTTATATTTAGGATTATAACCACTGTTTCGGAGAACTGCTTCACATCTGTATTGGATGGAGTTGACCACCTCCTGGTACCTGTGAACAGGTATTCCTTGTTGAAACACCCATTTCGAGCCATTTTCTCTTCAGTTTATTTTTATGTATTCAAACTGATCAATGATCCCTGATATATGATAAATAAGCTCCACAGTATGAGAAACATCTGCATATCACTCAATGCCTGAGCCACCAGGCTTCACTGTGGCTTCAATTCTGTGTTTGGAAGTGGTCAGACAAACTGTCTACACCCAAAAAGCACATTCTTGTTTCATCAATACATAAAATGTTGCACAATTTCCCTTTAGGCCAGTGAGTGTAGTCTCTGGCCTCTTCATCGCTCTTAGCTTCTCTCTTTCTGGACATCAAGCAGATGGTATGGACTGTACTGAAGATACATGCATAGGTCTGTGGGCCTGGTCACAGATGACAAAGGTAATCCTGTTCTGGCTTAAAAAGTACTTTCAATAAAACGCATCAACCAGGCCATATCGGTATTATAACAACTTGGCTCATATTGATCGCTGAAGATCTCTGACAATGAAATCTGGGCATTCCAGTCCTTCCTGGTCTTCTATTAAAACTGAATCCATGTCTCTAAGTTGCTGCTAAATTTTCCTGAAATCCATGGAGTGTTCTCACTAACAGGTTAAATGTTTTGCTACAGAATACAAATGAATACCTTCAAAGGAGGAATTTTTATCAAAGCGTGTGAATAAAGCGAAAAATAAAGAAAATACAAAAGAAGCCCCCTGATCTTAGGACACATTGGACTTTACCTGACCAACTAGAACTAAATCGAGTTTAACTCATCAGGCTAGTTAGCAGCTTTAATAGGCAGGGCTGGTTACAGATATCAAGGCCTACCTGGAAGAGAAGCTTTTACAAAGTTCTCATTTTAAAACATTTTTCCATCAGACTTTCTCTGGGTTTAAAGGTGCTTTAATAAGATGCCAAACAGCTGTATGGAGCATAAAATAATGCAGCTATGCCCCTCTCGCACATCACTGCGCACTGATGGTCAGGTGGCTGAAAGGAGGTTCTTACACTTTTCTGTCACCTACAAAAACAGACAAATTCAGCTGTCCTGGAAATATATCCAGTTATGAAAAAAGAAAAACAGTCATGGTTTGGAAACTAAAGGAGCGCTACCCATCGCTCCTATTAATGTTTTGCTACAGTTGGCAAACTACAGTACGTACGAATGCAGACTGACTATTTGAGCAGAAAGCCCCAATAATTAGCCAGCTAATGTCACACTATTATAGTTGTGTTACTTAAAAAAGATCAAAATGAAAAAGTTTAATATTTTGTGCATATGAACCTGAACACTAATAAGTTAATTTAAGCTATTTATTCAGTGTTAGGGTATAAACCTTAAAATAACAATAAATAAATATCAGCTAATGACGTCATAGCTGTAATAATCAGTATGGTAAATTGTTTCCCAGCAGCAGGAATCGGTTTTGCTACAATCATGTCATACATTTGTGTATAAATACCATGACACCATGCAACTGGGATCTTCTACTGTGAGACTATATACAGGCTCATCATGCTAAATGCTTAAACTTGTAACAGTAAATTGCAGTGAGAATCGGACGATGAAATGTTCAACGCCAACATAGAAGCTCTAAAAGAGGATCATCAAAAATTTCATCATCAGCACCAGTTTGCATCAACTGAAAACAGGTTAATAGCTTGCATTAATGGGCCTCTCAGTTATTTCCTAATCTTCCCTTGCAAGCCAGCCACCTGATGGCTTTCATCCCATCCGTTTTTATAACCCTGGGGCTTTAATATCACCGTATCCGACCAGACCATTAGGATCACAGCACAAAGAAATCATGTAATTACTGTGAGATTATACCTGAGCACAGCAATAACGCATGCAGCAACCCTGTGGCCAGTGGTACAGTACACCGTGAGTCAGCTTGGTTAGAGCTAGGTGGAGCATGGTAGCACTAAGAGGCAGTTATGATGTGCTGCAAATCATCTTTAAAAGGCATAAAACATGAGTTTAGGCAGTTTTAATTCTAACTTCGGGAAGGCAAAAACCTTCGCCGTGCTCTAAACTCAAACATTTTTACATTCTCTTTACTATAAAATACAGCTGAAACAGAGGCCTGAGTTTCAATTATCGCTTTGACTATTTCAGAACCAGCTTTTTATAAACTGGAGCTCCCAACAAAGACTTCTCAGCTCAAGCCGGATGATTTCAAGTTATTCTCGGAGGCAGAAGGTGGCTGACAGCTTGTGTTGAGATTTTTGAGCTCCAGTTGTTTTAGGAAATAAATTCCAAGAGGAAGTGTGTTGACGCAGGAGAAAAGTAAAATCAGAACTACACAAACTGAACAGAGTTCTGGTGATAATGTTCAACTACAGGTTAGAGTGGTTTATAGCAATGCAAAAGATAAGCCACAGAGGAAGAGACAGTTGGTTTTCGTTTTCCAAAAAATGCAAGCAGAAGAGGAATCTAACTTTACAATACAGCAAGTAACACCTTATTAATGCTGAGTATTTGAGAGGTTATAATTAGTCAAAGGCTGCCACAGACAGCTCTATAGCAACACAAACAGCAGAACAGCATAATAAAGGCTCCCACAGAGTTGGGTGTACTGTAAGCAGTGTGGACTCTGCTGAGGTTTCCTAGTCGAGCGTTCCAATTTCCTACATTTCCCACACTTTCTGCCACAAATTAGGAAAAGCTAATTTGCCTTTTAGCTCTTGAAAAACAAAATAATAGAAGGTGGTGTATAAAGCCATTAAACCATTCTAGGGACAAAGAAGGGGAATACACCTGTCTCGCGACTGGTTGTTCTGAGCAACATGATTTTTATCATTTTAATAAATAAAAATCAGATGCCACAAAAACGTGTGGCATGTCTATTTTATGTAGTCCCTTTAACTCTGATAACCCTTTAAAACATTTAGAGGATGGCACATCTGGAAACGTAAAAAGACATGACCAGGGGTGAAAGTGAGCCGGTACGGTCCGGTATTGCGTACCACTAAAAGATTCTGTGCCGGTACTCGGTACCGGAAAGAGGGAAGAACGGCTGTCTGCTATGAAGCCGTCATCCAGAACCAGTTACGGCTGCAAAAATTCACGAGCTACAAACTGCACACAAAGAAGATCAGATCCGCTGCCAATAGGTAGTCTACAACACGACCTAATCTGTTTAGAAATACAGTTCTTTTCCCCTCATTCCAAGTAGTCCAAGTCAAGTTTCTGAACTGTTCTGCTATGCTGGAGCCTCAATGCTCTTGCTTTGCTTCTCTCCCCTCGGAGCTCGAGGTTTTTTTGTGAACGGCCAGCCTTTAAAACGAGCACCGCTACGTTTAATGTCTGTCTGCTCGCTGCTAAATACCCCAGTTAAAAGCAAAGGGAGAGAAACTAGTTGTGTTTCATGTTATTAAATAAAATCAAAACTTGACCACAGTGCAGATAATAACTTTTTGTTCAAAAGATGGAAACTGAAGATAAAAAGTTATGGATCAGAAAATGGTTTATCATTGTTTCATACATGGTACTTCTTTAACAATTGAAATATACACTGCTCAAAAACTTATATAATATCTATATATATATATCTATCTATATCTATCTATATATATATCTATATATCTATCTATATCTATCTATATCTATCTATTTTAATAATATCTATTTCTATCTATATCTATCTTATATTATATATATAATATATATTATTATATATATATATAATTTTTCTATCTATCTATCTACTATCTATCTATCTATCAAATCTATCTTTATCTATTATCTATCTATCTATCTATCTATTTTTATCTATCTATCTATCTATTATATATTATATATATAATATATAATAAAAATAATATATAATATTGAAAGTGTTTTCAAATTTCTCTTATACAAACAGTAAAGTAATATATTGATAATTTTAATTAGTTTGAGTTTGGTTTTTGCTGAGATAAAGAGACTCGGGGGGGCCACAGATGAGAGAAACAAAAACACACCACAAAAATATAAAAATATCAGTACAGACCAAAGGGGTTTTAACACACCTCATTCAAAGAGTTGTCTTTATTTTCATGACTATGAATATTGTAGCTTCACACTGAGGGCACAAAAACTATGAAATTTAAAATATGGAATTATATACGAACAAAAAAAATGTGAAAAAACGAAAATATGTCTTATATTCTAGGTTCCTCAAAGTAGCCCCCTTTGGGTTTGATTACTGCTCCGCACACTCTTGGCATTCTGTTGATGAGCTTCAAGAGGTAGTCACCTGAAATGGTTTTTTCCCAAACCCCTTTAAAGAGTTCTCAGAGATGCTTAGCACTTGTGGCCCTTTTTGCCTTCCCTCTGCGGTCCCAGCTCACCCCAAACCATCTCGATTGGGTTCAGGTCCGGTGACTTTTGGAGGCCAGGTCCCCCTGGGGCGCCCACCCCAACTCTCCTTCTTTTGGGAAAAAGCCCTTACACAGCGTAGAGTGTGTTTGGGGTCAATGTCCTGTTGAAAAATAAATGATGGTCCCAAATAAACGCAAACCGGATGGAAAAGCATGCCGCTGCAAAATGCTGTGGTAGCCATGCTGGTTCAGTATGCCTTCATTTTTAAAAAAATCCCAACAGTGTCACCAGCAAAGCCCCCCACACCATCACACCTCCTCCTCCATGCTTCACGGTGGGAACCAGGCATGTAGAGTCCATCCGTTCACCTCTTCTGCGCCCCACAAAGACACGGTGGTTGAAACCAAAGATCTCAAACTTGGACTCATCAGACCAAAGCACAGATTTCCACTGGTCTAATGTCCATTCCTTCTGTTCTTTAGCCCAAACAAGTCTCGTCTGCTTGTTGCCTGTCCTCAGCAGTGGTTTCCTAGCAGCTATTTTACCATGAAGGCCTGATTCACACAGTCTCCTCTTAACAGTTGTTCTAGAGATGTGTCTGCTGCTAGAACTCTGTGAGGCATTGACCTGTTCTCTAATCTGAGCTGCTGTTAACCTGCAATTTCTGAGGCTGGTGACTCGGATGAACTTATCGTCCGCAGCAGAGGTGACTTTTGGTCTTCCTTTCCTGGGGCAGTCCTCATGTGAGCCAGTTTCTTTGTAGCGCTTGATGGTTTTTGCGACTGTACTTGGGGACACTTTCAAAGTTTTCCCAATTGTTTGGACTGACTGACCTTCATTTCTTAAAGTAATGATGGCCACTCGTTTTTCTTTACTTAGCTATTTTTTTCTTGCCATAATACAAATTCTAACAGTCTATTCAGTAGGACTATCAGCTGTGTACTGTATCCACCTCCTGCACAACACAACCGATGGTCCCAACCCCATTTATAAGGCTTGAAATCCCACTTATTAAACCTGACAGGGCACACCTGTGAAGTGAAAACCATTTCAGGTGACTACCTCTTGAAGCTCATCAACAGAATGCCAAGAGTGTGCAGAGCAGTAATCAAAGCAAAAGGTGGCTACTTTGAAGAACCTAGAATATAAGACATATTTTCAGTTGTTTCACACTTTTTTGTTCAGTATATAATTCCACATGTGTTAATTCATAGTTTTGATGCCTTCAGTGTGAAGCTACAATATTCATAGTCATGAAAATAAGGACAATTCTTTGAATGAGGTATGTCCAAACCTTTGGTCTGTACTGTATATATGCATGCATGCATATATGCCCTCAGTGCCTCCCCAGCCCCCCCTCTAGCCCCCCCTGTATCATTTTCCTTTCACTAACTTTACAAGTACGCACTGCTTTATGTTGGTTCGATCGAATTAAAATCCTAAAAAAAAAAAATACATTCAGAATTGTGGTTTTAATCTGATCAAAGTAGCAGCAAGTATTTTTTTTTGTGCTATTCTTACCTAGGTTGCTGTAGGTGGCGCTGCACCGGCTGGAGGCAGGAGAGTGGGAAAGATGAGAGTGACTTCCATCTTCCTCCGGCTCTCTGAGGCTGGCACTGCCCTCGCTGGCAGCGACTGGGGGGTCGGCCTGGTTGGCATGGCCCTCATGGGGGTCCCCAAACACCAGTCCCAGATTCACTCTGGCAGGCAGAGGGATGACCTTAGGCGGGTCTCTTTCCCTGGCATGGCTGACTGGTACCTGGCTGCACATGACAGAGAAGGAAGGACTGCTATTTATGTTGTTAACTTTGCTTCATTAAATCTGTAATTGCATTCCTCATATCTGCTAATATTTTTTTGTTTTATTCCTTTGATAGTTGTTCTACTTTTGACAAGGATTTTGTGCTCTATTAGAAAAGCAGAAAACAAAAGGTGCTCTTTTCTGTTCTTTAGAAAAATAAAACAGAAGAGAAGCGAGATGAAATTAGAGAGCTACAGTGCAAAAACATCTGCTGTTGAATTATAATCAAAGTCGCTTCGAAAGGATTTTATATATTATTCAACAAGTTAAATCAGTGTTTCACCCTCTGTATCTTTCTTTTGAAATGTTTTTGCAACACCTGCGGTCTCTCTACAACTTTGAAGATGTTTTTTTATTTTATTTATTGTGACGCAAACAACAAATAGGACAAAAAAGCAAAAAAAACTTCAGCGTGCATAACTGTTCCCCCCTAAAGTCAGTAGTTTGTAGAGCCAACGTTTGACGTAGCTACAGCTGCAAGTGGCTTTGGAGAAGTCTCTATGAGCTTGGCACATCTTGCCACTGGGATTTGACGTGACATTTTTCAATGTAATTCTTTTTTTTATTCTTTAAAATATTTATATTTTTTTCTTATTCAACTTCACAGAATTAGACTAATCCAGCACATTAAATAAGATTTAAAAACATTTAAATTACAAGTTGGAAAGTAGCAAAACAGGTAAAAAGCCAAGGGGGGTGAATATAAGGCACTGTATGAATTAATCCATAACAGCTGATCTGACTTGCTGGTGCAGAAATGGGTCATTTTTTACGTTTACAGAGAGTTGCAGGGAATTCTGGCTGTAAGAAATCAGACTGAAAAGAAAATGTTCAGGTGCACAGTGACTTTCCTTAGACTGCTACTGGGAGAGTTGCCTTATAATTAAGTATTTCATGAAAGTAAATTGTAGAGGTAACAATCAACATTAAATTGTCTTATATGGAAAGTGTTTGCATTACAACTTTCTTAGTTTTATAATATTTATGTAACATTGGTTTGTTTTTGCAGATAAATATTCAAAGATGGGTTCTTAGTCCATCCATCCATCCCACTTTGGATGAAGCAGCTCTTCTTTCTAGGAATCTGGCCGAATTTATTAGTTCTCCAAAACTCTGACAACCCAGGGTTCAGACCAGGAAGCAGGGTCGTAGTTTAACACTCCTCTCTGCAGCTTCTGTACTGCTACCCACCCATTACCCTATTAAGACAGTGTCTCGCCCATGGCCAAAATTGAATAGATTAAAAAATTATCTAAAAAGAGGAAATCAGGAAAATCTAATAAAAATAAACACAACTCAGACTAAAAAGAAAAATAAAATAATTAAATGTGGCCTACTGAACATAAGATCTCTCTCTTCAAAGACATTGCTAGTTAGTGACCTGATTTGTGACAATCAGATTGATTTATTATGCCTAACAGAAACCTGGCTGCAGCAAGAGGATTATGTTACTATAAATGAGTCAACTCCTACTAATTATTTAAATTTTCACATTACTCGAAATACTGGGCGAGGAGGAGGAGTAGCAACCATCTTTCAGTCCGATTTATTGATTAGTCCCAGACCAATCAATAGCTAAAAACTCTTTTGAATATTTAATCCTTAGTTTTCCTCATCCAAATTGCAAAGCACTAAAACCACTTCTGTTTGTTGTTTTGTACCGTCCACCAGGCCCTTACTCTCAATTTTTAGATCAGTTTTCAGACCTTTTATCTGATTTAGTGTTAAATACAGATAGTTATTGGGGGATTTTAACATTCATGTTGACATTGAAAGTGATAGCCTAAATATAGCCTTTAATACTATCCTAGACTCAATTGGCTTTACTCAAAACATTAACACACTTACCCACCTTTGTCTTCATTCTCTGGACCTTGTGCTGACATATAGCATTGAGTGTAAAGACATAATATTTTCTCATAACCCTGTCTTGTCTGACCATTTCTTAATAACCTTTGAGTTTAATTTAACAGAGTACTCCACACCTGAAAGAAAATTTCATTACAGTAGATCATTATCAGATGATGCTGTAAAAACCTTAAAAGAATCTGTTCCAATTTTAATCTCCTCATTATCACTGAAAAACACAGTGGAGGGCAATAATTCTGTTTCTGCCCCTTCACAAATTGATTCTCTTGTTCATAGTGTTACTTCATCATTGCGTGGTGCATTAGACAATGCAGCCCCCTTGAAAAATAAGGTAATTATTCATAGGAGGCAGGCTCCTTAGTTTAATTTAGATCTGCGTACTTTAAAGCACAATGTTAGAAAATTGGAGAGAAAATGGCGCTCTTCACAACTAGAGGATTCCTACTTAATCTGGAAAAATAGCCTACTGTTGTATAAAAAGAAACTTCACCAAGCTACAACAGCTTATTTCTCATAATTAATAGAAGAGAACAAGAATAATCCTAGGTTTCTCTTTAGTACAGTTGCTAAACTTACACAGAGTCATAGCTCTGTTGAGCCATCCATTCCCTTAGCTCTTAGCAGTCATGACTTTATGGGATTCTTCTTAAATAAAAAAGATTATATTAAAAATAAAATCTTTGACATACTCCCGAAGATGATTACTTCATCCTCAGCAAGTGAGACAACATTGGAAATAACTGTAGAACCTGATCTGTGTTTGGACTGTTTTGATCCTGTGGAGCTTCCTGAGTTATCAGAAATATTAGCTTCATCTAAACCCTCAACTTGCATGTTAGACCCAATCCCAACCAAATTATTTAAGGAAGTGTTCCCTCTGATTACCAGCCACATTTTAGATATGATTAATCTATCTTTAGTAAATGGATATGTACCACAGGCTTTTAAGGTAGCTGTAATTAAACCTTTACTTAAGAAACCTTCACTTGACTGAGATGACTTGAAAAATTACAGACCTATATCCAAACTTCCATTCTTATCTAAAATTCTTGAGAAAATAGTTGCTAATCAAATGTGTGAGCATTTACACAGCAATGACCTGTTTGAAGAGTTTCAGTCAGGCTTCAGAGCTCATCATAGCACTGAAACAGCTCTGCTGAAAGTCACTAATGATATTCTTATGGCCTCGGATAATGGATTGTGTCTGTATATGTCCTCTTAGATCTCAGTGCTGTATTTGATACAGTCGATCATAATATTCTCTTAGAACGGCTGGAATATGCTGTAGGGATCAGGGGAACAGCGCTAGGCTGGTTTAAATCTTATTTGTCTGACAGATTCCAGTTTGTTCATGTAAATGATAAATCATCTTTAAACTCCAGGGTTAATTATGGAGTGCCACAGGGTTCAGTACTTGGGCCAATTCTCTTTACTATATATATGCTTCCAATAGGTCAAATTATCAGGCAGCATAAGATACATTTTCACTGTTACGCTCATGATACTCAGCTTTACTTAACCATAAATCCTGATGAACCCAACCACTTAGATAGACTACAAGCATGTCTTGAAGATATAAAAACTTGGATGACTTAAAATTTTTTGCTTCTAAATTCAGACAAGACAGAAGTTGTCGTCTTTGGACCGGAGTCTTTAAAAAAGAAACTGCTTAGTCAATCGCTTAACCTGGATGGCATTAAATTGACCTCCGATAATAAAGTAAAAAACCTTGGTGTTATTTTTGACCAGGACATGTCATTTAAATCCCATATTAAACAGGTTTCTAGGATTTCCTTTTTTCATCTCCGGAACATTGCCAAAATTAGAAATATCCTGTCCAGGAGTGATGCTGAAAAACTAGTCCATGCATTTGTTACTTCAAGGCTGGACTATTGTAATTCTTTACTATCAGGATGTCCACAAAATGCAGTTAAAAGCCTTCAGCTGATCAAAATGCTGCAGCAAGAGTTCTGATGAAAATTAAAAAGAGAGATCATATTTCTCCTATTTTAGCTTCCCTTCATTGGCTCCCTGTTAAATCCAGAATAGAATTTAAAATTCTCCTCCTCACATATAAAGCCCTTAATGATCTAGCTCCATCATACATCAGAGATCTGATTGTTCCATATGTTCCTAACAGAGCACTTCGTTCTCAGACTGAAGGTTTACTGGTGGTTCCTAGAGTCTCTAGAAGTAGAATGGGAGGCAGATCCGTTAGTTATCAGGCTCCTCTCCTGTGGAACCAGCTCCCAGTTTTAGTCCGTGAGGCGGACACCCCGTCTACTTTTAAGGCTAGGCTTAAAACTTTCCTTTTTGATAAAGCTTATAGTTAGAGTGGCTTAGTTTATCAGGGAGGGAGCCTTCCTCCCTCCCTGTTGGATGGAGTAAGGGGGAGTCAGGTTCAGCCTAAACCGGCTCAGTTATGGTTGAGGTGCAAACACACCCTCCATTTCTGCTACCTGTATGACCCCTTCTCTTTTCCAATGGTTATAATCAGTCTGACAGAGAGCTATCCCAATCCTTGTGGTTTTTAGTATAACAATGACCATCAGTGGGACCCTTTGTGGGGTGCCTTGAAACGACATTGTTGAAAATAAGCACCGTTTAACTAAATAATCTGAAGTGAAACTTTCTGTGTAGTTATGCTGCTATAGGCTTAGGCTGCTGGAGGACATAATGACCACTTTCACCCTCTTCCCTACATTCTCACACTACTCTCCAACTTTGCATTATTTTCTGTTATTTCAGCTTTTAACTTTGTTCTCTCTCTTTTCTCTTCCTAGAAGTTACACCTGGCCTCACTCTGTGTCTACCTGTGACACCTTTCTGGAGAGGGGAATTGTCCGAGCTTCTACTGGCAACAACTTAATGCTCACCCTCTACTGATGATCCACATGGCCCTGTCTTTCAGTGTTTAACCCTTTCTCTCTCCTAGCTATAGCAATTGACTGAGATTTTACTGTAACTAATTATATGAGCCCTCTTTCAGACTCTGAACCTTGAAAACTGGCTCAGAGTTTATCTGTTCTTTCTTTCTAGGTGAAATGACTAAAGGAGCTACATCCATTAACATTTACCTTTTCCTTCCCATAGAAAGTACTCCTGGATCAGTGCTTTTGTGTTCTCTTTGCGTCTCTGCTCTGTTCTCTCAAACCCCCAGTCGGTCGTGGCAGATGGCCGCTCACACTGAGCCTGGTTCTGCTGGAGTTTTCTTCCTGTTAAAAGGGAGTTTTTCCTCTCCACTGTCGCTACATGCATGCTCAGTATGAGGGATTGCTGCAAAGTCAACGCCAGTGACTGTCCACTGTCGCTACATGCTCATCCGGGAGGAGTGAATACTGCAAGTCACTGACTGGATGCAATCTGCTGGGTTTCCTTAGACAGAAAAACTTTTTATCCAATTTGAATAATTAACTGAATCTGACTGCACTGTTCAATGATTAGGACTAATTGGAATGTATGTACCTGACTTTTGTGAAGTGCCTTAAGACAACATGTGTTGTGAATTGGCGCTATATAAATAAAACTGAATTGAATTGAATTTGTGAAAACATAAAAAAGCAAATAAAATCAACCTAAAATATACAGTATATAAAACATATAAACAAGTCAAAACCGGAGCGGCTTGTTCTACACTGATTGTAGGCTCTTTAAAATAGTTTGCGGTCTGTTAAACCTTAACTCTAGAATTCTTGTTTTTTTTAAATTTTAGTATAATACTGTTGCTAAGATATGTATCAGCTCACCTCAAGGCATTCAAGTCTGATGGGCTTTAAATGTCATTAATGTGCACATCTAACCTACAGTAGACATTAGGGGTTGAGATAATAGGAGCGAAGGAGAGAATTGGGCTTATTGTGCTCATGGGAAAATCTTTTCATCTCAATATTCATCAATATGTCTTGTTCATGCTTTGCTGCTATCACACAGCCCTAGTTTCATCCCTACAAAATAAACATGATGCAGAGATTTCAATAACTACAAATGTTATGAAGTTAGAAGTTAGCAGTATAAAAACTATAAGCCCATTGTTTTGGACTAACTGGCTAAAGTTTATGTTCAAGTCCTCTCCCATGGTGGCTTCAGTTTTCCAAACAACAGCTATGTTCAACAATTTATATTTTGCAGAAACCTAACAGGAGCTTAAACAAGTACATAATTTCCCCAACCGTGTTTGCTGTATCTCTGTGAAATACGCAGAATTTTGGGGGGGGTTTAGGAAGTAGCGTCCTCTACGAATGAAAATTACTGACCAAATGTGATGACTCTTCAGCTTGGTCTTTCACTATGATCTACCTGATATGTTGCAAATTGGGGTGAAAGTCCAACTTTCTCTAGACTTTAACCCCCCCTTCATTACAAGTACAGTAACAGGCCCTACTACTATAACTGTTCCTTTTATACGTTATATATTCTAGGTTTCCTGCATCTGACCTGTCATTTTAAAATGAAGCGAAAAAGGAAGAAATAAAAACATGGCCATAAATGTAAAGAGGTCACAAAAAGGTTAGGGCTTAGGGTTTGTTCCCGTCCACTGGTCACAGGAAGGCCCGCAACAATAATATCCTGAATCATGTGTCATTTCCTGTAATTTGGCACAACTGATTCAGGATGTTACTAATATGACTAATGATGTGAAGACAGGCAAAAGTCCCTAAAATTACACATGAAGAAACAAACGCAGCTCATAGAGCTTTGCTCAGTTTAATGTACCTTCTGATGCTCTGATTCAAATCAAGCACACAATTAAAACAAGAATAGCCATATCATTTCCAGCAAGTCAGTAAACCTGTAGTATCAGCCTTTTTGATTTATCTAGATTTACCATTAAAAGCTTTTAATATTTGGCACATGTATGACCACACACAAAAAAAGAAAACAAGCTCCAACAGTTCAGCTTCTGACTCTGCCTATCTGCCTTTATCCTCAGCAGACACTAAGTCTGAGAAAAACCTCTCGTCTGACATGCTTTAGATGTGTTCCTGCAGGCCACGAAACAACCCTCGAGTCTTTGAACGACAGCTGATCAACACAGAGCGCCACTCCGCCACTTTGCAGGATTCCAGCATTAGAAGGGGATAATTACAGAGGTAGCAAAAAGAGTAAACATGTTTGCTGAAGAAAGTAAATAAAAACTGTACAAATTATTACACAGGGCATTTTATTGGCATTAGCTTTACTGCTGTTAATAAATTAAATTTCCTCTTATTTTCTTCCCTGTTCTTTAACAGAACCTACTTCTGCATTGAGCTGAAATATTAATGATTTACAAATAGCCAAGAAACTGCCTGAAGGATCACTAAATAAGTGAAGACTGTTTCAATAAATTCATACTGCTGGAACAAAACATCTACAGTGGATATGCATATAAACTGGGCCCTTGAAATGATGAATACCTTCATGGCTGCTAAACACTTCAATGTCAGGACCTGACTTGTTCAGACAGCACGAAGCAGCCTCAGTGCATGTCTCTCCTGCTCAGAAGTCTGCTGCTAATGTCCAGAAGGTGGAAACGTAAAAAACAAACCAACACTCCTTCCTCCCAGCTAAGTCAACACTTCTTCACATGGCCAAGTTGGCACAGGTTGCAAAGGTGTGTAAAAAGATAAGGGTGTCAGTTCTTACCCACTGTAGTGGCTCACACAGCTTCCCATCTGAAAACTCTGAACAACAAGGCAGGAGAAATCTCGTTCTACGTCAAACAAGGTCTGGCTCGGAACAAAACACCCTTTTTCTGCATGTCCTCTCTCCTTTTCCTCCTCTTCTTAGTCTCTACCTCTTTGAATGTTCTTACCTGTCTAAGGTAAAATGTGCTGGCCAGCTCACCAGTGAGCACGCCCACCGTTCACCAATAAAACATGATTAGAGAAAAAAAAACACCTCTCCTGAGTTAACCCCTTGTTTCCCAACCAAAATTATGGGACCTGTCTGGTTTTTAAGGCCCTAAATTAACCATTTCTCCTCTGATAAAGCAATTCAGTCTCATTTTGGAAAATAAAACAGCTACACAACAATTGTGTTAATAAGCAGAAGTACATTTATGAAAATGTAGAGCAACATTCCTAACAGCTGAAAAAGGTACACAATAACAAAAAATCCAAAAACTAAGACTTTATGTGTCAAGTACTGAACTAAAGAAACTAGGGATAAGTAAACAAATAAGCGAGACTGTATATGAATATTTCTCATTCCTTAGTATCTATTAGTAAAACACAAACAGTGATGTGTAGGTTTTTCTTTCCAGAGAAATATAAAAGACTGTAACTGGATGCTAACACACCACCTGATTAGATTAATTACTAACTGGCATGTTTCACTGAATGCTGTAAACCTTGGATGTCTGTAAAATGATCGGTATCTGAATACCTGACAAAACTCACAGCAATCGCAGGCTATTTTCATTTGCCCCACTTGCCAAACTGTACTTTTGGTCGTGAACTAACTAATCTAGGTTTTCCCTACCAATGTCAGGGGTTTTTACCTCCTACAATAACGGTGGAAGAGAGACTGTATTGGCTGCTGCGAATCCCTCCTCTGCACTGTGCTCAGATATTCCCAAGCAGGTGCAGAAGAACGATGTGCAGAGAGCAGCTGAATCACTTGTCATTCAATTTTATGACTTTCAAAGAAAAGCTCTACATTTACCAGAGTTTATATATATATATATATATATATATATATATATATATATATATATATATATATATATATATATATATATATATATATATATATATACACACACACACACACATACGTTGCATTAATTTTGTTATTTTTAATGAATTATCAGACTGGGAGTATCTGAAAACAGCTATTCTTAAATCACCCAGATTGGTATTATCCTTAAATCCTTAATTTAAACAGAAGTTTCAAAGTGGAACACTTACAAAAGACAGACGTATATAAGATCATATGAATGTTTAGTATTTAGTACTTTTGTTAGTTTAAAGTAAATGTCCACACAGTTTCAGGTCTTCATAAATGTTGCTTACTGGAATATCATCCAGTCAGAGTCTAACCAGAGGGTCTATCATCCGACTTCAGCAACAGTCAGACGATGTGGTATAAATAGCGAAGACTCACTTGATTTGCATGCGACTTGTCATGAAATGAAAACAAATTACAATACTGAAAATCAAGGAGAAAAGAAAAGACAGCTGAAGGTAGTTAAAGAGGAAAAAACTGCTAAGTTTGAAATGAGACAGAATGAGGCTGAGTCTTTGACAGGCTAGAGGAGTAAAATATTTTCTGGCTTTAAGCAAGTGAAACCGTGAAAAGGATGAGGAGCAGCTTGAACACAACTCGAAGTCTACAACATGTCAGGATAGCGAGTGAAAAAAGAAAGAAAACTAAACAAGAAATAACATTTTTTTGTTCACTTTTTCGCAGTGAACATTTCTTTTTTTTTGCTATTTGCTGCATATATTTTTACTGATTGCTATTTATCGTTAGATTTACTTTGTATGTTATACTTAATTTTCTTTTTACTGAAGTATTAAGTTTCTTACCCGGGACCTGGGTCCAAATTTCGTACCTTAACAGGTAAATGTGAGCCGGTATGACAATAAAAACCCTTGAATCCTTGAAAATGGGGCAGTGTTCAGGGTACATTTAAAAAGAAGAGATCATGTCAGAAGCTGAGCTGCTTTTAAAGATGGATTGAAGACACTTCTGACATGAAAATGTGAAGACAAAGTTAATTAGATAAGAAAATTAAATTGTCCTTGAAAGATATGTCAAGATATGTCAAATCAGACGCTGCGCAGCACAGCCATGGTTTTAAGGGCTTGATCACATCTGATAAACCATCAAATAAAACAGGATTTAGATTTTTAGAAACGTTAAGAAGCCTTAATATGACAAACATACATCTATGAGAATTTTGCTTATACATATATCCAACAAACATAAAAACAAAATAAATTGTTAGTTTCCTCTGTTTCTGCAGTGTTGTTTTGAAGCCTTTGTATTTTTCCCAATAAAAACATTGTTTGGGTTTGTTGTTTGAAGAAAATTTAAGATTTTGTTCAAAAGGTGCTTAAAAACAATGAAGTTGGTCAGTAAAGACACTACTTATTCTTTCCCTTGGACTGCTGTGCAAAAGTATTCAGACCCTTCGAGCTTTTCCACAGCTTTTCCACAGTGTGTTTCTTGGGAATGAATGTGATGGAATAACACAAAGCGGGAGCATAAAGGGATTTCTAGAAAGACACCGAAGAGAATGGTTGGACTGAGGGAATGCTACAGAATGATTCAGGATTGGAAGGGTTTGTCAGGTTTCTGGGTCAGTGTAACATTTAAAAATACAACCAATTGTGTTCAGAAGTTATCTGATTAGTAAATACAGAGGAGATCAAAATTAGACTTTTTGGTCCACAAGTGAAACACCATGTGCAATGAAGAATTAACCTGAACAGATCATCCTCACAGTGAAACATGGTGATGGGAGAAAGATGCTGTGGGGTTACTTTTCAGCAGTTAATGAGGGAATGATCGGGCGTATGGGATGATCAATGCAGCTAAATATAGGCAAATCCTAGGAAAAAAACTGAAGGCAGCAACAGATTTTGAGACTGCGGTGGAGGTTCAAAATTTCAGCAGGAAGCACTTAAGAAAAAGAATCAGGGGCAAATCTTGAAACTGAGCTTCACAGATGCTCTCCACCCATACTGACAGAACTATATTTTGCAAATAAGAAGGGACAAAACGTCAGTTTTTCGATGTGCAGAGCTGCAGCTGTAATTGTAGCAAAAGGTAGGACTACAAATCACTGACTTATGGAGGACTGAAAACAAATACATCCCACAGTTTCCAGTTGTATGCGTCTTCCTTCTGCTTTACAATTTTGCTAAAGTTTGTAGTTGTAACTTGACAAAATGTAAAACAGTTCAGTTCAAAAGTTCAGGCTTTTGCAAAGTACTGTAGAGGTGTGTTTGTGTCCCTTCCTCTCTGAATCCAGCTTGAGATTAATCCTCTTTCTTTGGGGATACCCTTGTGGCAATGATTTAACTAATGTGAAAGGGTTGTAGTACCTCAAGAACTCTTTGAAATGTAAAAACACTTTGACTGATCCAAAATACTTTAAAAGCAGGACACAGATGCAGCCTGTTTGCAGCAGGAATCCAAAAAAACATTTTCAACTTGTTTCTGAAGCACAAAAAAAGTTCATTAAGAACAGCAAATGACTGCATCACAACAGCCACGCAGCAAGAAGTTCACCTTCAGACATAACAGAGGTAACATCAGCTCAAAGAAACAATATGAAAGATCAAATTCAGTGAGATAGCTTGTAGTCGGTCACAGAATCTATACTGAGAGATTAAGAAATAAAAAGCCAAATTACCTGAGGTCTTTGCTGCTGGCATCTCCTCCAGCGGTGTCTGACGGTGCCGTTTGCCCTGGGCTCAAAGGTTCAGAGTCCCTGCTCTCTTCTGTCAGCAGATCGGTTTCTCTGCACTGTTCTATGCACAGCTCTCCATCTCCATCACCAGGGCTGCTACCAGTGTCTGGTTTGTATGTAAAAATAATGGTAGGTTTCTGGGTGGGATCCTCAGGTTTGGCCTCTGTGAACCAGTGCTGATGCTGGGCAGGCGGCGGTGGAAGAACGTGAATGACGGTTCCATCTAACCCAACCAGCTTGCCCTTCTCCTTGTCTTTCTCTGCCTTCTCTCGCTGATCATCCTCGTCTCTCCGCCGGCGAAAAAAACTCTTAAAGGAGATCCACCTTTTAGGTTTGGAACTCTCAGCTGAAATCCGCCTCCCCTCCCCACCAGGGCTCGATTCGCCTTCACCAGGTCGCGCTGGGGAGCTGGAGGCAGAGCTCTTTGACCAGTTGGCAAAATGTCTCTGAAGTATGTTAGTAGCATGATAAGGGGAGGATGTGGATCTCGGTGGTGGGTAGGGGGCACTGGGCTCTGATCGGGAACTGGCGAGTGGGACAGCAGCAGAGGCACTCTGGGACTTTGACAAAACCTTAGAGGGGTTTTCCTTTTTTGGCTTGGAAAGACAGCCGTCAGTGGTGGAAAACAGAGACTTGGGTCGTGTAAAGTTCTCCTTCATGGCATCAGGAGGAAGGGCATATAACTCCTCAGAGCTGAAGGTTTTAGTTTGTGCTGAGGGGGACTCTGGAGGAGATTGAGGAGGCTGGATAGATGCTACAATCTGTGATAGCACAGCGCTGGCCTTCTCTCTATGACTTCCACCTGTCCCAGAAGGTGAAGTTAAGCCTCTATCATCATCTCCACTTATCTTATATGTGTGTGTAACAGCATTAGCAGCAGGGCTGGTTTTAGTTAGATTTGCAGTAATGGCAAGACTGGCAGAAGAAAATGTTGCTGCAGTAGGAGAGAGGGCCCCAGACGCGGAGCTCATTACAGTGCTTGTTACAGTGCTTGAATCTGTAGTGGTTCTAACCTGCAAACTTGGCACTACTTCAAGTGGAAGTTTTATCTCCTCAAATGAAGCTTGCTCTGATGTGCCTCTTCCAGAAAGTGTTTTCTCTGTCGAGGAGGACTGGACACTTTCGGAGGAACCAATCTCTTCGTAGGTATGGCTGGTAACCCTACCGCTACCCCCTTTCGTCTGCGACTGCTCACCGTGGAGGCCCAAGAAGCTCTTGTAGACTGCGAGATTGTCATACGCACATGGATTGATTACAATGGGTACCTTGACTGCCTTCTTAGAGCTGCGGGCATAGGCTGGCTCATCTCGGATAATAATAGGAAAAGGAGGCATGCCGGCGTTATTGAAACTATTAAACTTTATCTCTGATAAATTTGGAGATTTTACGGGTACAGTTCGAGAGGACGAGAGCCCTGCAATCGGAGACGTGGGAGCTGACTTGTGACTGCAAAACTGAGGAGTAATGCCTTGGCCAGAATTACTTCCAAACCCTGGATCCACTCTAGGTATCTTCTGGCGAGGACTTGTGCTAGAGGTCCATACTTCTTGGTATCGTATTTGGCCGGTTTTCTTTTGTGACAGAGCGATAGATGAAGGTGATACTGACCTTGAAGGAGAAGATGGGGAAAAGGGAGACACCGGAGAGAGCGGCTGGACCAAAGAAGTGCCACAGAATGATGTAAGACTAGAGGGTTTTGGCAGGTTTTTGGTTCGTGGCGACAAATCTTGTTTCTGTTCATCTTTACTGGCCATGGATGCTGAGACATCTACCACAGTGTAAGGCTTACAAATGAGGGATTTTTCCAAATTTACTATGCGGTATGGTTTAGCCTGCTCCTCTGTAGGGCTAAAACTTATAGTAACTGGCTGTCCAGGAAGGGCCTGAGGCATTGGGATCCCTTCTCTACCATCCTGCTCCTCTAATCTAATTGCTAGCACTGCCTTGTGGGTCTCGGCCACCTTGGTTGGACTCAGAGCCCTGTTGGGAGACTCTTTGTTTGGGGGGATTGTACACAGGACAGGCGCCTTAGGAGATGTAGGTGAATGCAAGCCGTTTTTAAAGACACTGCTTTCACTGCTGGAAATAGTTTGACTATCTTCTTGCAGCGATGATGATGATTCTGGAGAGGTTGTAGACTCTGAGTTTGAGAGAAAAGCACTACTTTGTGTCTCTCGAGGTCCATAGGGAAGAAGGCTTCCATTAGAGGGGTATCCATTCAAGATTTCATCATAGCTATCATCATAGTCCACTGCACAAATTCTCTGTAATGAGCGGTTGCGAAGAGGCACTGTATTCCATTTTTTACCTGCTGCAAAGTGCACCGGAGACAAGGTGGCGGCACGGAAATTTGCAAATCGTGGCTGGCCTCGCATACGGATTTCCATCGCAAGTAATTCTTCGTCACTTTCATCCCAGCTCTCATGCTCCTCGTCATCCCTCTCAGTTTCACCCTCCTCTTCCTCTTTATCATCATCATCATCTTCATCCTCACTGGAAAACTCTGGGTAGCAGAAGCGCCCGCCCTCTGAGCTGATGATCTTGGTACAATCATTAAGTGATACCCGTTTCTGAGCGCCACCATCACTGCTGCTGCTTCCTATAGCCAGACAGCTGGAAGCTGGAAGGCCTCTTTCCAGGGACCTTCGATATGAGCTACTGATTCGCCCCCAAAATAGGTTTTTGGAACCAGACAGGGCTGTGGGGCTACAGCCAGGGCCCAACCCAGCAATCTCTTTAAGGACATCCGTCAGTCCGCTGTTGTTATTATTTCCACTGGGTGTCCTTGGGCTGAGTTGTCCATAACCCTCTATTTCCTCACTGTCATCCTCTCCTTCATTGTTATTGTTGGGCCCACCAGAGCTCTTACAGTTCAGCCCATTGCGGTTCCAGGCAGTAAAGGCTGATGTTTTACCTTGTTCTATTATATTTGTTTGCGGCTGCAAGTTGCCATCTGAATCCAGTCCAGCAGATAAACTGGGCAGCATCATAGTGGGCTTAACAGCAATGGTTGGCTTCTTGGCCACCGGAGGACGGATGTGTCCTGAACGTGCAGATCCACCCCCCGCCCGTTGGGAGTTGGCGGTGAGGTTAGGGTTAGCTCTGGTCCCAGCAGGAAGTGGATTTTGTTGCTGGCTTGACGCCAGCCTCTGCTCAGAAGGGGGCTTCCCCCCACTGCTCTGAGTCAAACAGTGCAGACTCTTTGGTTTAAAGCAGTTCTTGCACTCGCCTGGCTTCCACACATGCTCGGTGAAGGTGCTGCAAGCTGACATGGCTGCTGGTCCAGAGGGCAGCTTGCTAGGTCAGTGCACAGGAAACCCCTCCATGAAACTACGACGTACAGGAAAGGACTGGAGAAGAACAATGGTGAAAACTGCACCTGAAACACAGAACAGGAAAGAATACCAGCTTTCATAAATAGTGGTAAATTGATTCATGACTGTAATTCCTAGAGAAAAAAAGCTTATGCCTTATGACAAAAACAATACAATACAATCACACGAATAAAAACGTGAAGTGAAGGCTTGAGGGCGAGGGAAGCAAGAAGAAAAAGGAGGCTTATATGGCAGTAAAGGAAAGCAGTGCCACAGTTCTTCCATAAGGTGGCAAACTATCCCCTCGCAAAGCTAATCCTCCTAAAGTGCAGCAATCTGCCTCCCAACCCACTAATTGCCCATAAATCTGAAAAAGCACAAAGCATGAAGGAGGATGGAAGATTTAGAGACTTTAGTCAGGATTATAAAGACAAATGGCATACACTTTGCCAGAAAATCAAAAGTTAAAAGTCAGAAATGACACTAAATACAGCAGTTTAACAAAAAAACATTAGTAAAAAATTGAAATCACAACTAATTTAGTGGAGTTTGCATTCTAGGCACTACAGGCAAAGCTTAAAATTAAATCACACACAGGAATAATACTTTTTAATCTCTAAATAATGAATCTGTACAGAAAATAAAATTAAAACATAAACTGTTGTGTGTTGGGATTCTAGATTTTGAGAATACGCTCTGTGGTCCCACTGCATGACCTTAAAGCTACAATTTTTGGAGCAATACAACAAGAAAAGTTTCCTTTATACATTTACATCTAGAATGAATACAGGTGTTTTTCAATAATTTAGAGCTAAAGTTTTATTTTGTGAACTAAAAAGCTGAATATATCTCTGAGTAATGAGCCTATACTGTATTTCTTCTGATGATTGTTCACATTATAGTTGTAATGTGAACGTGAAGAACAGAATTTGAAATTATTGGTTTGCCGATTGTTTACATTGGATATTTGCAGTTCCAGCTACCCTGGCACAAAATATGGAGTTTGTCACATTTTAATGAAGTAAAAGTCGGGTCAGATGAGACATGAACATTTAGACTGAAGTACATCAGATCTGTTTTATGACCACATATGAAAGTGGTCTAGGTCTGATTTAAATAAAGGATTTGTGCTGTTCAGACTGACAAAAAATAGAAATGCTAATTCGTTATAAGTCACATATGGGCCAGGTGAACAAAGCCAAAGTGAAATCCTTTCAGTGCAGACACACAGAAAGTTTGGTACATCTCTGACTTTGTGTGTGGAAGTTATTACACTTTCGTCTTTTATGGTCAGATGTTGAGGCTTGGCAACGCCCACATCCTTTCAGGCAGCAAAAGCCTAATCCAACTGAGCTGTTTGCAGAATGACAAAGATTATTCATATCCAGTTTGGAGCAAATCGGATCATGCATGTGTGATTCAGAGCCAACCATATGCAAACGGCGAGACATCAAAATTCGCCACAATGCCACTCCCACACGGTCAAGCTAACAGTCACAGTTTACAGCAAGATTCAACTTCACCTTGTTTGGTGTCATCAGACAGGTTCAGCTTTTATTTTATGATCTTTCCCTTTTATATATATTATTTTAAAAGGGGAAGATCATAAAATATTTTAAAATCCTAATAAAACTATGACTCATTGTTAATCTATCGCTATCAAGAGATGTGCGAATCAGTCTTGGAGTCATGTATGTCAGATCCTGTGTTGATAGACGGTAACATGAAAACACCCCGCCCAGCGCCAGACACAATGCTGCAGGAACTCCTGAACAAAACTTTGCTTACTGAATGGTAAAGGGTGGGAGAGGATTGATCCTGCTGTAGCACACGCTGTGCATCCTCCCAGGAAACCCTGACCATCACTACAACAATATCCTTTAAAACTCGTCAGTGCGTGGAGGGACACCCTGGGTGAGAAAAACAGGAAGGTTCCT
>JAHHUM010002093.1:0-22500 GCA_036173005.1 Crenichthys baileyi
AACGCATCTCATATAAAATACAATCCAAAAACACCAGAACTGCTAAGCTTTGTTTGTTTTTGCAAAGATAATAAAGGTAAACTTCTTAAAGCTAAACCGGCGCTTTAAATAATTCAAATTTATTGTAAGATACTCCAATCCTTATTTCGTTAAATGCAGGAGTTCCAGATGTTAAATAAAGTTAGTCCAGATGCCAAGGAGCAGTAAAATGACCTATACTGACCTCATAAGCCAGTTTCAGCAGGTGGAACCTGCAAATTAAATTTCTATTTAAAACATTTCATCGTAAACGTTTCGTATTTAAATGTCCAGGAAAAAAAGCAGAAACTTGAGTCCGGAAAATGTCTGGGATTTGGAAACGATAAATGTGAAGGAACATCGTCAGTTATTGGTATGTAGAGTGTGAATAAAATATACTGTACACCAAAATAAAACACCCGACCAAACACGGGTAGCTGCGATGGTTGGGATGACAGCTGCAATTAAACCCGTTGAAAGTTCTAATTAAAACACGGTTTTCATTCTAAATACTGTCTTTATTGTGTTATTTAGATAAGAATGCACACTTCCTGATGTGTTTTAGGTGAATTTACTCACAGAAACACAAACACCCACATTTCAGCCAAGATGATGGAGGCATCGGAGGAGATAAAGGACAGTGAAGCGTCTGACGCCACAGAGGAAGAAGTAACCCCTCCGGAGGTGAGATGTCATGAGGATGTTTGCTCAAAGGAGAAACCAGAGTGTGAACTGAGTGAGACGGAGAAAAAGAAAATGATGGAGGCATCGGAGGAGAAAGGAGACGTTAGTGCAGCGTCCAACACCACAGAGGAAGAAGAAAACCCTCCAAAGGTGAGATGTCATGAGGATGTTTGCTTAAAGGTGAAACCAGTTTGAACTGAGAGAAAGAAAATGAATGTTTTTCATTGGACCGTCCGTTTACATTCCCGCCGTAGAAATGGGAAAAGAATCGAGTTTGATGTAACCTTTGTTAAAGCACGCATGGGCCCTGTGGGGCTCGTTCTTCATCATCACGTGTTCCTCTGCCTCTTCAATGGCAATGACTTCCTCTCAGCCCTCCGCAGGTGGGAGCTGGTCTCTCTGTTGTTGTGAGGACCAGCCTCGCCCTCCTATGTTTCTGCTGCAGAATCAGAGCACCATCTGTGTCAGATGGCTGAGTTTCAGTGACCTCTGACCTCCCTGGTCCCCAGCCAGTTGGCAGCAGGAAGGAGTAGCCAACATGGCAACCCTACTGGGTTTTGATCCAGATCTCCATTGACGGGGGTTAGCTGTGGCTCCCACAGCGACCTTTTATATTGCAACCGTGACCCCTGAGCTCTTTACTGTTGGGCTAATGATGCATTCAGAAGCAGCTGGAAATTAGAGTTTAGAGAATTGGTCTGATACATTCAGTTGACAGCTCCCCCTCAACATTTTCAATTTCTAAAAAAACCAAGACTTCAGTGTGTTTCTTTGGGCCTTTAAGTGATTAATCCAATTCAAAGAAAAACGTTATATAGATTCAAGTATTTACAAATTCAAATCTGGAAAGTGTGGCATGCATTGGAACTATCTATGAATCAGTACCTCACAGACCCATGGCCCGTTGTGGTTAGAGCTGTAAGTGGGCCTCGTCTCTAGCGGCTGCTCATCTAGAGACTCCTGCCCTGTGAGCTTGGATGGAGAGCATCAGCACACAAAAATTTGGATTCTTCTCAATGGAATTGAGGTCTGGACTTTGACTGGGCCATTCTACCACATACAAATGCGTTGACCTAAACCATCTCTGTGTAGCTTTGGCTGTACGTTTAGGGTCATTGTCCTTCTGGAAGGTGAATCTCAACTCTTCTGCAGCCTCTTGTCATGCATTTAGCTCCTTCCATCTTCCCATCAGCTCCGACCAGCTTCCGTCTCCGTTCTACAGAGAGCTAGTTGGAGATTACCCTGAATAATAAAGGTCACAGGAACGGTGGGAAGCGTTGAAATGCCAGATCAGGAGTAGAACAGTGAGGAAAATCTGGATTTATGATAGCATGTGTTTATTGTGTGATTGTCTTATATTGTACAGACCTTACTCTCTATATTCCTCCTTCTTCACAGTCGCGTCCTGTTTGGTCTGTCACTTAAATACCATGAAAATGCAATGAAGTTTGTGGTTGAACCACGACAAAATGTGAGATAGTCTAATGAATACCTTTGCAAGGCACTGTAGATGCGACGACATCCACTGTCAGGGACTGGAGGCAGCATCTGTTTACCCGCTGCAACTCTCTCAACAGGAAACAAACAGTAACTGCAACCATGGAGATGAGGACAGCCCTGACTGTTCAACTGAGGCAGCAGCAGCACAGGTCTCTGTGGAAACAGACCAGAGCAGAGGTAAACGCTGGATATGAAGCACCTTAAACGTTTCTTTCTTTGTGAAAGCTGCTGGTAAAATCTGACATTTTGTTGTTGTGGTCATTTTTGGTCTCCAGAGGTCACAGTCACACCCCAGAAACCAGATGGTGGACCTGTGGTCGTTGAAGCCAGCAACAAGAACCCAGCTACCGAGAAGCTGGAGAGAGTCCGCAAGTGGAGCATCAGCAAATATAAGGTGGGCGGAGCCTAACCTCGCAGGTTTATTCATGAATAACAGATCTGATCAGGAGGGACGTCTTTCCTATTGCAGTGCACCCGGCAGGCTCTGTCTGAGAAGCTCGGCCGAGGCTCCCGTACGGTGGACCTGGACCTGGAGCCGCGCCTCGAGCTGCTCAAAGACGATCGGCAGCGCTACGATCACATGGCCAAGCTGGCTCAGCGGCTGGCCAATCAGTTCGCTCAGTTCTCTTTCATCCAGAAGACTCTGGGGGACACCTTCAACGAGCTCAGCGTCAAATCAAAGGACCTCCACGTGAGTCCCGGGAATATCTTCTCTCCTTCTGTACATCTACAACTAGCAGCTGGTTTTCATGCTTAAAAGCTTGACTCTAATGTTTCAGCTGATTCAGAGTCAGACTCGTCCTTTTACTCATCTGAACCTTAAAAGATCGTAACGTCACTGCAGGTGGAGTTTGGCATGAATGCCGAGGCTCAGAGGTTTCTGTCAAAGAGCACCGGGATTCTGGAGTCAGCCATCAACAGCTTCACCTTCGACATGAACACTCTGGTGAACAAAACCATCGAGGACACCATGATCAACGCCAAACAGTACGAGGCTGCCAGGTGGGCGGAGCACACACACCTGGCCCCTTTCTTTTACCTTCTGCCAAGAGGCAGAGAGGAGAATCTCTGCACCCGCAGGACAAAGAGCTGAACACAGAGGCATGCTGGGAAATGGAGTACATGACGGGGGTCGGGGGTTGAAAAATGGAGTGTAAGCAGCATTTTCAGTTTGTTATGGGGCTTTCTTTTTAGGTCAACATAGAGGCTTCACAGTAGTAACAAACCGTCATATCAAACACACACAGATTTATTGAAAATGTATCATCTGGATTTTCTGAGCTCTCCAGAACAGTGTGGAAAATGATTTAGGTGTTTTTCCAGGTCTGGACATGGTTCCGCTGTTATTTAGCCCTTCTTTCTCTGGCTCACACCGAGAGCTAGGGGTGTCCCAGTTCCTTAAGGGTTGTAGTGAATACTAACATGTTTCCAGTTACAAGAATGTTAGCTTGTTGTTTTAATGTCCATATCATAGGGGACCAGTTAGTAGCATTTTAAAGAGATCATGATGGGGTGTACTCTAACAAGGTTCCCAGGGTCTTTAGAAGAAAAACAGGCCCACAGCATCACAGATCCTCCACTATGCTGAACAGTGGGCGTGTGGTGCTTTTCCAAATATTAATTCTGTGCTGGAGTGTCTGATGCTAGAAAGGTCCATCTCTCATCCAATGGAAGCACACCGTTCAGGGTAAAGTCCTTGTTTGTTGTGGTAGGACAAAAAATGGCATTTTAATAGCATCTTGTAGAGAATCGGTGACCTGAAGATGTCATCCTTTGCTGCAGTTGGCCAACAGTGAGCTCTCTCTTCCCGCCGTTCTCACTGTGCGCAGTGGGCCGATAAACCGGGTCATCGTCCAGCCTTGCTCGCCACAGATCCAGTTGTTTTAAACCGTTACTCATCTCTCTGGGTTTGGTTGAGCAGATCAGTCGTTTTTGAAGCCATTTTGTGACTTTTGGAGATCAACACACATCTACCAGACTTAAATGTTCTCTGCTCTTGCCCATTTTGAAAACCGGTAAAATAAATGAATGGTCGCGTTTTTGTAAATTACTGCGTGAGATTATTCTGCTTCTTTATGAGTGAATTTATTTTAAGGCTTTTTACACATCTTTACATATGGGGTGACAATACCTGTGGAGGGCGCTGTAGGATCAAAACATCTAGCAATAGGTCCAACAATAGATCTGAAAATGACAAGAGCCTCAGCGAGCTTTTCTAAACTGGCTAATCTCCTGACATCCAGGATAGAGTATGATGCCTACCGAGTGGACCTGGAGGAGCTGAACATGGGGCCACGGGACACCAACACCGTGCCTAAACTGGAGCAGGCCCAGAAAACCTTCCAGGGCCAGAGGGAGAAGTATGAGAAAGTCCGAGACGATCTGGCCGTCAAAGTCAAGCTGGTGGAGGAGAACAGGGTGAGAAGGAGAACAAGGATATGGGCTAGTTTCACATGAAAGACAAACACTTTAGCTGTTGTCTTGGTTATTTACTGTCACAGTTTATCCGGCTGCCGACCCAACATGGGTCCAATCAACTGACCCTCGCTTCTCCATCTGTCCACAGGTGAAAGTCCTCCACAATCAGTTATGGCTGCTCCACAGCGCCGTCGCTGCTCACTGCATATCATGTCACAGTTTTCTGGAGAAGAACATGCAGCAGGCTGTTGAACACCTCAACATGTCCAGCGTGGACGCCCCCTCCTGGCTGGAGGAGAGTTGACGCTCAGCAGAATCAGCTGAAGGGACTAAAATGTGTCGCTTGAAGCTCCAGAAACTACGAGTAATTTATTTTGGGTGATGAATGGGATACTTGGGTTATCGTAGAAGATGATATAAAGTTGTTCTAAAATTACATTTATTGTTTAAAATTTCTTGTTGTCAGTTTTTGAGATTTATATTATTTACCAACTTTATGGGGAAGAATAGCAAGAAATGTTGAAACGTGGCCCTCTTTGTTTCCTCTGCTCCGTGTTGTTCAGTAAATCCATCTAATCCTCTGTGAGGCACTAAGCCTGGCTTTGAACTTTAAAATCGGCTGCTGCTGCAGCCAGAAACTCACAGAAGGTGCCTCAACGCCACAGCTGGAAAACGACTTCAGAGGGGATTAGGGATCTCAACCCTGAGCCGATTAAAACATGCACCTCTGTTTGTGTTCCCTTTATTAGACAACTAAACATTCAGGCAGCTCTGACATCACATCTCCTAATTTCACCTCCAAACACCAGAAAAAAGAGTCTTTTAAAAGCTGAACCCCATGAAGATTCAGTAAAATGTTACCAAACCCCCACCCTGACTCCAAATATCTGGTGTCAGGAAACATCAGGCCTGTGAGTCGAACTTCTCAGCAGCAGATTCAGCTTTCAAACCTTTTCTAGTGATTTACTTTAACCAGCTTACAGGAACCAGTAGTTTGGATCAGGCCGTGTCTCAGCTGGACTTCTTTGAAGCCAAAGCATTGAGGTTCATTTTGAACCCGCTGGACCCAGATTTCGTTTCAGTAGCGCTCATCTTGGTGGACCAAAGACTAAAACTTCATCTTGTTTCTATGTTGATGACGATTTCTTCTTTGTTGTTCAGCTGGTGTTTAATTACCTGGAATTACCTGACCTTTTATTTAATGTGAGGAACATCCTGTTAGCTGTTCCGTGGGTCAGAAAGTTCAGCGGTTCTTCAAGCTTGTTCCGTTGCTGCGTGTCATTAGTGTTGCCTTGTTGGCTGCTCTTTAGAGGAACATTTAATCATAAATCCAAACATTTGGGTGAGTTTGATTTCCTGACTGGTTTCAGGATAAAAACTGATGTGACTTGTTGCTTCAGGCAGCGATTTATCTGTAGCCAAGCCTGATGTTTATTCAGCTTCTCTCTGTTATGGCCGGTGGAAAACACAACTTTAATAATATTAGGATGCAAGTTTGTCATTTATTATAACCTGATTTATCAGGTTTAATAAAACTAATACAACTTATTTGCTACAAACCGAAAAGGGTAACGAAACATCACCATATGTCGATGATGTTGCTTTCTTTGTAGCTGGAGGAAGGTTTGTATTAACAGTTGTTTTCAGCAGGTTTTAAAGATAATACAGTGAAATTATTTTCCTCTGCTTATAACACCAATTAACTAAAAAGGGAAAAGCTGAGTTTATATTTTCTGTCCTTAGCAGTGTTTTAGGATGGCATCACTGGATGAAGACCCTCCGTGCTTTATGGGAACATGGCTGGATCGCAGCAAATTTGGGAAACCTCTTTCAGAGCTTAGACCCGCCTGATGTCACGATGCTGACGGTAGTCATCAAACTGACTAGTTGTGCTGTTTTCAGTGTCTCCAAAATGAAGCCTGGTGTTGACGGTCCTGCTTCAAATTCAAGGCGATCAAACCTCCCTAAAGACGTTTGATGCATGTTCTGTAGCCCTGTGGATCTCTTACTCTTAAAACACGTAATGAAATCCCGAAAGATCTCACCCTTCTACATCCCTAAGTAGCTCTCCTGCTCAGTAAATCCACACTATACATCAGCAGCACCTTTCCACAAACATCCTGACACCTAAGCCCACGATTGCGCCATGGCCTGGCCTCAAAGCTTGGCTCAAAGCTGGCTATACTAGGATCGCGCCATGCCAGCACAACATTAATCCCAGAGGTATAACGTACGTAAGGTATTACGTACCTAAGGCAGGAGGTCGGTCTGGACAGTCCTGCTTCAGATTCCAGAAGACCAACCAGACCTACAAGACGTGTTGTCCATGTTTGTCCATGTCCATGACGATGAAGTCCCCACTATGTTCTTATAATTTCCTGGAAAACCTCACCAAGAACCATTCAAAGACCGTCCATGTTCTAATGTTTTTATTGTTTTGTATCTCCTAGCATGGCCTCCATCCAGTGTGGAGGACCCTTAGCTTGTTGTGGTGTTGTCTCACTCCAGGTAGTATACAGCTTTCTGCACTTATTGGTTATTTCCTGACCTTTATTGTTTTCCTAACTAGGTTTAGTCTTTAAGGGAACGAGTGAGTGATTAGTTTTATTAGAACGCTACGTTATCTGAGCACTTCTTCAACACGGCAACCTTTAAAACATTTACAGGATAAATCTCCATAAATATACGACCAAAAGAACTAAAAAGAAGAGATTTAGTTTGCTTTAATTATAATCTTTTTTCCTAATGAATGTTCTTTGCCTTTTCATTCATTTTAAGCTTTAATCTGCTTCACATGTTTCTCATGACTTGTATTAACATCTATGAATGTATTTCCTTTTTTTTTTACATTACCTCCATAATAAAACCAGCTATGCCAAGACTGTGGATCCTTGTGTGAACTAAAGTCCCAACTTTAATGATGCTTTAGCTGCCAAACAGAATAAATGGTGCCTTTATAGGAGAGATTTATTTAATTTATGTTTTGTTTGATTTAAACTGTTCTTTTTGATGTAATCTGTTTATATTCGTGTTTCAGTATAAATCTATTTGAAATCAAAGTTGTTTTTTCTTCTAAACTCTTGATAAAAGGTGATTATGGAGCAAAATTACATGTTTCATTTGGGAAAAGTGACATGTTGGTAAAAATGGTTAGACTTTAAGTTAGTTTCTTTACTTTCTACATTCTTGGAGCATAGAGTCAAACCCTTTGACCTTTTATTAATATCTGCGTATTAAATGCAGTAGTAAATGTAGGACTTTTTGCCTTGTTCTTTTAACCTCGACTTCTGGAAGGTTCCTGATTAGTTTTCAACTTGTTTCAGCAGCTGACCTGTCTGTTTCCGGTTATTATCCTGGTATTTTCACCTGATGAGTTTTCATGCAGGTAATGTTCATGTTTTTTCCAAACCAGTTTTCCAACATTGACAGTAAGGTTTTTTTCCTGGGATTTCTCCAGTGGACTGCGGGTGTGATGACGTCTTGGCTACTTGCACAACAAATTATGCAATTCATCATGCAGAGTTAATTTAAGGCTAAATAAGAAAGTGTACCGAAAAAGTTTTTCTCTTACTGATTGTAAGGTGTGTGTTAAGTCTGCCAAATACACCATTTTGAGAGACAAACATGACTGTCCGTATTTTTGTTGGATGTTGTGTGGTTTTACGGAGCTGTTTAAATGATTGGTTTTCAGGTACTTTCCACTCTCCCACACTTTGAGTTTTCCCTTCTTCCTCCTCCTGGCTTTCACTTTGAAGCCTGAAGAATGCCGGGAAATAACGTTTTTTGGTGGAAAAAGGGGAAACTGATCCTTGGCTTATAGGAAGACGTGAGATGCTCTGGATTAAACCTTTCAGGGCGTTTTTTTTTTACTTTGCTGTTTGCATTAATTTATCCATTTTGAGAAAAAAAATGTAAATAGGTTTAAAACTAAAGTTTGAGGGAGAATAAAAGAACATAAACTGCTACCTGTATGACCCCCTCTCTTTTCCAATGGTTATGGTCAATCTGACAGAGAGAGGTATCCCAATCGTTGTGGTTTTTAGTATAACAATGGCCATCAGTGGGCTCTAGATGGACAAACTGTCTACTTTTAAGGCCAGGTTTAAAGCTTTCCTTTTTGATAAAAGTTTATAGTTAGAGTGGCTTAGGTTATCCTGAGCTATCTCTGTAGTTATGCTGCTATAGGCTTAGGCTGCTGGAGGACATAATGACCACTTTCACCCTCTTCGCTACTTTCTCACACTACTCTCCATTTTGCATTAATTTGCTGGTATTTCAGCTTTTAACTTTGTTCTCTCTCTTTTCTCTTCCTAGAAGCTACACCTGGCCTGACTCTGTGTCTACCTGTAACACCTTTCTGGAGAAGGGCATCATCCGAGCTTCTGCTGGCAACAACTTAATGCTCACCCTCTACCGATGATCCACATGGCCCTGTCTTTCAGTGTTTAACCCTTTCTCTCTCCTAGACATAGCTACTGACTTAGCTTTTACTGTAACTAACTCTATGTCCTCTCTTTCAGACTCTTAACATTGAAAACTGGCTCAGAGTTTCTCTGTTCTTTCTTTCTAGGTGGAACGACTAAAGGAGCTACATCCATTAACATTTACCTTTTCCTTCCCATAGAAAGGACTCCTGGATCAGTGCTTCTTTGTTCTCTTTGTGTCTCTGCTCTGTTCTCTCTAATCCCCAGTCGGTCGTGGCAGATGGCCGCTCACACTGAGCCTGGTTCTGCTGGAGGTTTCTTCCTGTTAAAAAGGGAGTTTTTCCTCTCCACTGTCGCTACATGCATGCTCAGTATGAGGGATTGCTGCAAAGTCAACGCCAGTGACTGTCCACTGTCTCTACATGCTCATCCGGGGAAGTGAATGCTGCAAGTCACTGACTGGATGCAATCTGCTGGGTTCCTTAGATAGACAAATTTTTTATCCAATTTGAATAAATAACAGAATCTGACTGCACTGTTCAATGATTCGGATTAATTGTAATGCATGTACCTGACTTTTGTGAAGTGCCTTGAGACGACATGTGTTGTGAATTGGCGCTATATAAATAAAACTGAATTGAATTGAATTGAATTTTTGCCTGAACAGTGTTTCTACTTGCAGGGTGCCAAAATGACAATGACTCTTTACATAAAAGCTATTTCCAGGCCTTCCATATTTTGTTTAAACTGAAAAATGCTTCTCAACTGGATCTGCAAATCATTCACTTTGTTTTTTAAACAGTATCTACAGATCAGATTTAAGCTGTAAGATCTTTTTTGTAACAAATTAAGCTTTAATGTAAATCAGTTAAAGATGAATTAACCTGTCCTACGTCTTAGCGTGCTACAATCAGTGCGTTGCCTAACAGCCAGTGCTTTTAAAAACCAAATGTAAGTGGTGAAAACATTTTATGTATCCGTCGTCAAAACCCCCCAGTCCTAGCAGGGTTGTTGGGGGGCTGGTGCCAATCTCCAGCAGTGATTGGACAAAATGCAAGGTATACCCTGGACAGTTCGCCGGTCCATCCCTGTACGACACAGACACAATCATACACACACCCCTAAGAACAATTTAGAGTAACCAACTGACCCAAGTCATGATTTTGGACTGTGGAAGGAAGCTGGAGTACCTGGAGAGAACCCATCCATGCACAAGGACAACACGTAAACTCCATGCATAAAGAGCCCAGAGCAGGACTCGAATGCTTGACGTTCTCGCTGCAAGGCAACAATGCTACCAACTGCACGGTGCAGCCCTAAAAAGCATATATCTGAAAGCTAAAAGAGTAAAGACGGTCTGGTTTAAGGCTCGGCAGGTTGTGTGTGTAGAGATGGTCTCCTGCATACCTCAATTGTAACGAGATGTTATCTGAGCTTCTGTTGCTTTTCCATCACATTGGACCCATCTACCCATTCTCTTCTGACATTAACAGGGCATTTTGTCCTCAGAACTGCTGCTCTCTGGGTCTCTTCTCTTTTTCTGACCATTCTTTGTAAACCTAGGAGGGTGTGAAAATCCCAGTAGATCAACAATTTTCTACCTACTCAGACCAGATGGTCTGGCTCTAACAACCATGCCACGTTCAAGGCCACTTAAATCTCCTCTTTACCTCCACTCTGATGCCATCTTTGGATCTCTAAATGATAGACTGTTTGACTTGTATAAACAAGCAGATGTGATTAATAAAGTGACTATGGGTGTATATGTACATTATAATTCAAGGCTTGGCCCACGTTTTCCATGAAATCTAACTTCATGCGACATGACCACAAATAATCACTAATAGTTAATTATCTTGCACCGTTTCAAAGATTGGGATAAAAGGGGATTCCTGTGAGTCATCAACATGAGTCAACGTTGATCAGCAAAGCAGAACCTAAAAATAAAACACAATGGAGTTTTTCTAATGTTCAACAAAAACCGCAAAACAAAGAAATGCCTTTGACTAGTTATCTCAATGTGTTTTAATCTAATTCAGCGTTTGAACACAGAAGTACATCAGGGTGGATTAGTGTGCCGTGGAGTCTATCTGTCTTTATACAGGAGATGGATGCAGTGATTTTTATACCAAGGCTCTGGTCTGTTTGAGCCTGTGTTGCTCTGATTGCTTTAGAAACAGACGATTATCCACCTGGCAACAACAACAATCAGTGCTACTGTTTGTCACTCTGAGTCTGTGAATGCATGCTCTGCATCCAGGCTTATTTCCCTCGACTTTTCAATCTGAGAACAGAACTTTCTCTACAAAGAGTGCCTTATTATCTACTTGGAGAAAGATTTGTACAAAGTGTCAAACCCAAAGAGAAAAGAGCTCATGTAACTGCCAAGACTGAAACCTAAATATAAATAACCATTACTTGGTGTCTTAATAAATAAAACAATGCTCTATCAAGGTATTTGGTCAGTGTAACACAGGATTTAAGACTGAAGATCATACCCTGAGAGTTGTGATTTGTGAAATTTTATGGTGTTGTACCCTCCTGATCATTCTACTAATCTGTATCATTTCATCCTTTCAAAGGTGGCTGTACAACCTTCCTGGAGGGGGGCATCAGCTGAGCTATTGCTGCCAATAACTTCCTTCATGTCCTCTTTCTATTGATGCCATATTTCTGTGTTTAACCCTAACTCTCTCCTAGACAAAGCAATTGAAGCCATTGAAGGAGCTATTGCGGCAACTACCTGTGTGAACCATTTTATCCCTTAGATTTAGCAACTAGCTTAGAACTTAAATGTTTAGTTTCTATCCTAGATGAAGCCAATAAAGGGGCTACTGCTTAACTTTTTCTTTAACATAAAAAGTACTCCTGGGTGAGCGCTTCTTTGTTTTCTGTGTGTATGCTCTGTTATTTTAAACCCCCAGTAGGTTGCAGTAAATGCTCACACTTAGCCAGGTTCTGGTTCTGTTGGAGGTTTCTTCTTGTTAAAGGTGAGTTTTCATTTCCACTGTTGCTACATGCAAGGTCAGAACGAGGGATTGCTGCGAGGTCAGTGACTGAATGCAACCAGCTAGAAAAGCGTTTACCTGCTTCAATTATAAACAGAACTTGACTGCATTAGTTAAGAGCTACATTCGAATTGGCTTTGAATCTGTTTGTATAATTTGATCGAACTGACTACATTTCTGCATATAAATTGGATGTTTTTTGTAGCGCCTGTTGGGAATCTGCGTCATATAAATATAAAGTTCACATTTTGAAACATGATTATATTCATCATCTGTTTGCAAAATCAGGACATTCATGTTTTCCAATCATGATGGGCTGCAGTACCTGTTCAAGGTGGTAGAAGTTGTTCAATTCCACGCAACTCAGATGTGAAACAGTACTTATAAATACTAGTTCACTGGTTCACAAGAAAGTTCGTTTTTTTTAGTTATTTTCTGTTTCTGGTTTCTAAAGAATTTCTTTGTTAACTGGTATTTTCTATCTTCAACAGCATAATATTTAATTTTCCTCACTTTCTGTTGAGCGATAAAGTGTATTATTGTTTATATGTTTAGCCGAGGCTCTGCTGATTGGGCTTATCTGGACCGAACACCCACAGGTGGGCGTGTTCGATAGAACCAGAGAGAGCGGGGGTTCCCTGCACCTGAGTCAGCGCGCATGCGTGATTCCCTCTCCCTGTCGGCTCTTCTGCACGCGCTGCCGGACAGAACCAGACAGTTGGAGAGGTGGACGGCACGCGCAGCCCGTGGAAGCAGCAGCGGGAAAAAGACGGGATCAGGAGTCGGTTTGTCCTGTTTTTGGCTCGTTTGGAGAATTAAAACCGAGAGGAAAAACGACACCTTTATTCCGGTACGTGTATCTTGTTTTTTTTCTCCACTATTATAAACGCTTCATATTTGATGTCTTTTGAAACACTGTTTGGTGGCACTGACTGCGCAGGTGCGTTTAACTGCGTTAAATTTACATTTCATTGATTTATTGGCATATTTCATAGATAAAACCGCCATTCATGAAACCTATATTTTATGTTTTTATTATACTCCTCGACTTATTGTGTTTTAGTCTATGGAAGTATAACTTTTTTTAATAATTTGGGTTTTTGTATTTATGTATTTTCTGTTTAATTTGACTAGCTTTCCTATCAACTTAAGTCAGTTTTCTGTTGCATGTTATTATGATGATATATAATCATAGTTTACAGACGCAACATTTTGTTCATTAGCCCATCATTACTGCTTTATAACAGAGGCGGTTTTAGGATCCTGACACTGGGGGCTAGGCCCAGCCCAGGAACAATATTTCCATATGTTACACATAATTATTAGACAATTTAACGGTAAAATAGTAGATTTTTTACCTTTTGTCTGGAATTGGAGTTCAACAAAATTTAGTACAATCTTTATTTCTTTTTTAATATAATAATATTTCCATAATTTCCGTAGTTGGAGAACCTGGCGTATCCTGAGGTGGTACTTGGTATAAAACGTTTAAGAACCGTTCATCTAACTGTTCAACTTTAATAGTTCTATTTGTACATTCATTAAATACACGTATAGAATAATTAAAGTTTTAAATATTTAATTGGCTCTTGATCAGATTGATTATATTCAAAAAATATTATGTATTATTGTACTAATGTTGTGATTTAATAGGAAGTTTAAACAATGGTGTGCCACGGTACCAGTATACCAGTATATTTTATTACTGGTGATTGCTGCTCTGTCACCTGTTCTTCTGGTTCAGCTGTGAACCTTGTGTGGATCAGACTGCTCAGTACTTTAAAACACCCGTTGCTGTAATACGTTGCTTGGCCAAGGAGGTCCATCCATCCATCCATCCATCCATCCATCTCTTACAGTCATGGTTTTTGCTGTTTCTGTTTGTTAAACCTGACCGTTCTAGAAAAATCTAGAAATAGACTTTGAGTTTAAAAATGAAAAAACACGAGGTTTAGAAGACATTTTTTAAGATTCCTCCTGGCAGTACATCCTTTATGTGTTTTTTCTACACCTAAATGTGACATGAATTCAGAACTTTCTTCTTCTGCCAAATTAGTTTTCCTGCGCTGAGGATGATTTACGTTAGTAACTGATAGACGATGGTATTTCACTGCTTGTATTATCACAAGCCTGTGTTATGTTCTTTCTGAGATTCCCTTAAATTTACCGGCTCACTCTGGGATTGCTACGTTTTGCTGACATCTTTATACTAAGTTAATTTCCAACCAATTTCTGGTAAGGAGGAAGATTAATAATTGATTGAAGGTTGTTCTAGTGAGAAACCAAATCAACCGTTTTTGGATAAAGTGTTATAACATCACATGGTCGTCAGACTGTGGTCCAGTTTCCTCCCAGTTCTCTCTCCAGGCCTCTCAGTGAGATCTTTGCCTGGCTCAGCGCTCCCTGCGGTGGGTTGAACGGTCCGCCTGACCCCCTGACCCGCCTGGAGCTGCAGTGACGACACTGAGGGGGTGACATTTTAGAAAAGGGACGCTGTTTGGGGTTGTCTGTCCCTGTCACCATAGTAACCCCAGAGACGAGGGGATGCTCAGCCAGCTCTTTTGCTTAGCTCGATCCTGACTGGCTGCATAACAAGCCAGAAATCATCTTGTTTTCCTTTGTTGGAGAATAAAGCAGAGAAAAAGGGGATTTGCTTTTATTTAATTCTATTTATCTGATACAACAGAGCCCCAACATGTTGTCCAACAGGCAGGTTGGATGTTTACCTGGTTTCCATCGAGTCGGGGGGTCCAGCTTCAACCCCCAGAGCTTCATAAACACGAGTGTTTGCTGCTTTGTTAAATGAGACAGATGCTTTCTCTTCCTCTTCCTCTTCCTCCTCCTCAGGGCGTTTAACTGGTGTTTTCAGAACAAGTCTGTCACTATAATTGCTACTGTGGAACAAGTTTTAGATGATTGTTAGAGAGTTTGTCGCCTATAAAAGATGTTATGTTAATGTTTTCTCTTCCGGTTGAATCTTTGTGGCTGTGTGGAAATTTAATTCTTATTTCTGGTTCGTTCTTTCGTGGTTTTCTTATTGGTTTGACTCTTGGTCTTATGATTTCATCACCAGGAAGTAAATGTGGGTGTTCATTCTGTGGACATATTTGGATGGAGATGGAGAATTGAGTTACTGATGAAAAATATAAACTGTTAAACTGGATGAGGTGTTAAGCTGCTGACACTAGCAGCACTGACTGTGAAATTCTTTCTGGTCCAGTTTGGTCTATTAGAAATCTATTGGCCACATTTTGGGTCGATTTCTCTTTTACTTCTGGCTATTTTCTCTGCTCATGTTTTTATTTACGAGAAAACAATAAAATAAAGTTTCCATTTTGTTTTTTTTTTAGTTTCTAAAATACCTGATCAATAAAATGGAATCAGTTGTGGTAGACGTGCATTTAGTATTAATATTGTTACTGCAAATACCTGCTGGGAGGTTATAGGATATTATATTTTATGGGCCATGCATTCCAACTCTGCTTGCTGAATATATATCTAGGCAGTTAGTTGGACTTTCACTGGATGCTCCTTTTTGCCAACACCAGATTTATGTCTTAATGACCCAGATCCTGATGCTCAGCGAGCATGATGGGAGACCGGGATAACGCATAACAAGGAGTGATGAGGAAAACCTGCATAAATCAGAATCAATATCGTTCAATTGGCTGCATTGATAAATATTGTTATTTTATTGTTCTTAATCAACAATTAAAGCCAGTTGCCACAGTAACCTCAGCTCAGACTGGACTGTCAGATAAACCCGTATTGGTTCCCCTCAGCTAGAAACTGGGACGGCTAAGAGCAAAGAGCACAAAAGTGAAGTAAACCACAGTACCGTTGGTCCCACTTCAACCTGAGCTTCACACATTCAGTCTGCTGTGACCCTCAGGCTGAGGCGTTTGGAAATGTGTCGCTGCTGGAGAAAGTGTGGGAGCTGGAATCTGTCAGACTGCTGAGCAACAAGCAGCCGCCCTAAAAACCCAAAGAATCCACAAGAGAAAGAAGTTAAAGCTCGCTGTAAATCACATTTCACGGTCTGCAGCATCTTCTCCTGGTCTTCTCTGACAGACAGCACCAAGCTGATCAGTCATGAATCAACCTCCTCGCTGCCAGTAGCAGTTAGGCTGTTAGAACTGCTCACCGTTAGGATGTTTTTGTTTTAAATAAATAGGAAAAATGCATTTTTCTTGCAGCAAGAAGGTCCTGGGTTCGATTCCCGGCCGGGGGTCTTTCTGCATGGAGTTTGCATGTTCTCCCTGTGCATGCCTGGGTTCTCACCGGGTACTCCGGCTTCCTCCCACAGTCCAAAGACACGCCTGTTAGGTTAATAGGTCACTCTAAATTGCCCTTAGGTGTGTGAATGAGTGTGTGCATGGTTGTTTGTGTGTTGCCCTGCGATGGACTGGCGACCTGTCCAGGGTGTACCCCGCCTTTCGCCCATAGACTGCTGGAGATAGGCACCAGCTCCCCCGCGACCCACTATGGAATAAGCGGTAGAAAATGACTGACTGGCATTTTTATGGTTTGTCCTCTAGAATAGACATGTTGAGAATAAAATCTGAACTATTTATTGGTATAAAACTAGAAAACATCCAGTAAAACAAGCCAAATAGGGAACCTCTGGACATTTTCCATGTAAAATTTTATTTTATATGTTTAATAAAAAGTTCTCCTAATGTGCTTAATGAATTCTAATAAATAAAGTCAGGTCTAAATCAAAGCATTAAGCTACAATATTTATAAAATCCTGTAAAAAGCCTCATATTTAAGCTTGTTGAGCTCTTAATTAGTAATGTGGTTTGTTTTCATCTGCAGGTTAGAAATACATTAAAGATCAGATTATTTCTCCCATATCTTAACATTTTAATCTTGTTGCCTCAGATGATCAGTGGAAGCCTGTGTTGTGTTTATTTTGGGGTTTTATGTTTTAGTTTCCAGCACAGAGGGACGTGTAACCTTTCCATCCACAGTCTGCAGCAATAATGAACTTCCATGAACCTAAACTGTAGAGGTCGGCCAACGCCCTGCAGAGAAGTGTCAGAACCAAGCACAGCTCACGTTTGACTTCAGATAATATGAATCTGTTCACATGAGACTCAATCTCTGACGCTTTTTTACTTTAAAGATCTTTGCAGCACAGCGAAGCGTCATCTCCAGATGAGCCAGGAGTCCTGAGCTTGTATTTTAATAAAGTCCCATGGAACAGGATTGTCTCCGACCCGGTTCAATGTTGGATCAGTTTGTGATTTGTGTGCTTTCCTTCGTCCTCCTTTGTGCCACATAGAAGAGGTCAGATGAATTTGTAGGGTCAATATTTGTCCTTGTTTTGTTTCTCCAGCAGGTTTCTACCAACCCGTGTTTGTTTTGCTGTAAACCTTCACATCCTGCCATGTTGGCCTCCCTGATCAGCTTACAGAGGAGCGGCGACCTCTTCCAGAGTTCATGCTGCTATCGCCTTATTCAATTAATATTACAGTTTCTAACAGATCCATGAACCGTGTCTGCATTTAACCTCACAGCAGCTACAGTCAAACATTAGGTACTCAAACAGGAAAACTCACAAGGTTTATTTTCTGATTTCTGTTAAAATCATGCAGGTTTCTTAAGAAATATTGAAATTCCTTCTTTAGTTTTAGTTATATTGTTTCTTGCATGCTTGTTTCTCATCAAATACATTTTAATTGTTAATAAACTTTAAGTCAGTCATTTCTGGCTTGCGGCATGTCCCAAAGTACGCTGAACGGACAGTTCTGGGGTGCTGATCAGCTTAACAAAAGTTATTTAGAAGTCCCTAATCATGAAAGATTGAGAGAGAATCTCAGATCTGTCATCAAATGTGTCATTAAACATTCCTTACAAAGAGGCTGGAAGAGATTTACACATTTCCCCTGCTAATAATGTTAAACCGAGGAAAAGGGAGGAATTCCAGACTGTGAAGGACAAGGAGCTGATCTAAAGCTGGATAGTTGTGATCTCTGGCCCATCAGAGGGTTCTGCACCTCATCCATCATTCTCCACCAGCTGCTAGAGTCACGTAGGTACGGATTATTCTGGGAACCCTCAAGATCTACAACAAGCTTTACTGTGCAGAAAGGAAGCCTGAGGAGGTTCTTTGGGCTTGAAGGTATCTGATGGAGCTTCACACAGTGGAAACATTCTAGTCCGATGGAAGAAACCGAGCTGGTTTAGAACCAAATCAGGGCAACTGAGAGAGGAGAACCAGAACACAACAGGATCTACTAACCAAAGGAAAACGCACTCTATATGGAAGACCCTTAATAGCAATAATAAATAACTCAATGCAACAAGATATATATGGAAGACCCTTAATGGCAATAATAAATAACTCAATGGAACAAGATTTATATGGAAGACCCTTAATGGCAATAGTAACACAAAATCCCCATTTCAGAATCAGATTCAGCTTTATTGCCAAGTTTGTACAGACAAACAAGGAATTTGAGTCCGGAACACTTTGCTCTCAATAATAAAGAATATATTTCTATTTCCCACTTTCTGGGGTTTAGTAACATGACATAAAAACTTTTAGTTACTGATCGCCTGCATGTTGTTGATTCTTATGATCTCACCTGTATTTTTATACAACTCAGAGTGTGTTTAGCCGAATTAGAGCATTTAAATAAACACACAGAGTCGTTGATTAGGAACAGAGTTCTCATTCTGGGTTGGACTGTTGTTCCCAGGAGATTCACTGGGTCCATCACATCATTTCTGTAGATCTGTCAGGTTTCTGCTACAGTTTGGACTTTTAACCTCTGTGTAGTTAAATTTTATCCTCAGCTCTCTGCATATTATTTACACTGAGCTCTACTGTGAAGCTGTGAGTCGGATCACAGCGCCGGTCACTCATTCACCTCTGTGCAGCCGGCCCTCTGCCTCCTCCGGTATTGAGGTCGAGGCTGCAGGAATGTAGAGCGAGCGATGGACGGATGCACGATTATAACTGGGTCGGGCGATGAGGCGGCTGGCGTGGGTTTTTATTTTCTGAATGAGTGCACTTTGCTGTCACGGTGGATCTCCCAGCATGCATCTGAGGCTGAGGCCACCAGCACTGGGTTCTACCCAGTTTGTGAGACAGAGCTGCAGAAGTTTGAAGGTTTGCTGTTTTGTTTTAAATATTCGGATCAGGACTCTGAGGGGTTCAGATGAATGTTGTGTCACTGATGATGGTGATGGTCTATGTGCTCCTTTGGTATTATTTCATTGTTTAGTGAGATGTTCCCCTTCTCTTGGTGCCTCTTTGTCTCTTTGCAGCTGCAGTCACTATCGGTTATTTTATGAATATTTTGTTATCTTCTTTTGTGATATTTTAACTTTTTTTGCCTCTTTTTGTGGTTTTCTGGAGTTTTATATTTATTTGGCATAGTTCTGGTTTTGTCTCCTATTTTTTTCGTTCCTTTTCTGGTAATTTTCTGTAGAATTTGACAATTACACTCATCTAAAAACAAAATCACCACCTGGATTTATTAAACAAATAAGCAATATCCTCCCTTTGGATAATTACTGCATAGATCATGATTCAGGTGGCAACGGGTCATTTAGCCCTGATGGACGCAGTGAGCAGCTACACATCGCTAGAGCTAATACAGGGTTAAGAAATGTCATTAGTAATAACTGGAAGGACAGAGGGCATCCGTCCTTCTACTAGAAGAAATATGGTGGGAAAAAGATCTTGACTGATCATGATCTAATATCTCTGAAACATTTGGTGAAATCAGATCATTAACAAAACATCTGCAGAACTTACGGCTAAGTTCAATAGAGAAAGTAAACAGATGTCTACCTAGGAGCCACTGATCAGTGCAGATTGTTAAAGAAGCTTGAGTTTGCTAGGGAGCATAAAGATTAGACTCTGTAGTGATGCGTGAAGGTCAGATGAGTCCAGATTTAACCCGTTCCAGACTGGTGGATGGATCAGGGTAAGCAGGATGAAGTGATGGACCCATCAACCCTGGTGCCTACTGGACAGTCCAGTGAGGGCAGCGCTATGATCCGGGGTTCCTGATGTTGGTCAGGTTTAGGTTTAACAACATCATGTATCCAAAGAACGAGCTCAGCTGGATAAACAGAATGATGAGGTCATTGGTATTTCTTCTTCTCGATGGCGCCGGCGTATACCTAGATGGCAATGACCGGAGTAATCAGGGTCAAAACCAAGAGTGGCTCTAGGAGCATGAGACATGATTTCTCCACATGGGTTGGCCCCCACAGAACCCAGACCCTGTTGAGATGTTGAGGGATGCACGGGAGAAGAATTTGCACAGCGGTCCGAGTCGCCTAGAATCTCCCAGAATCTCTACAGGATCTTAACTAAATGAATCAGTTAATTGGAAAGATTGGAAAGAATCTGATATTTGATATGCCTGTTCATACTCGTTAAAATGCTTATTGTTATTTGTGTTTCATTCCCTCCTTTTTAACCTTGTGTTTGCTGACTGGTTCACTCTCTGTGTGAAGGGGTTTACTTTCATCAACCAAGGCCAGAACCCCATGATTAACCCAGGTTAACATTGGCACGGCCCAACAGTAAACCCGGTGCGGTGTCGCCTTTGAAGACGGGTGGATAAAAGAGGGAAACAATGTGGAGAGAAAGACATGCAGCTGTGATGTCAGCGTGGCTTTCACACACACACACACACACACACACACACACACACCGGCTAACTGTTTTGTTGTGTGCCACGTAAACAAACTGTCATTGTTTGTTACGCGGTCTGTTTCCACGGCAATCAGCAGGTAACCTGAAGCCACAGCAGCGTCTGATGCACACGGTCCTCCTGCACTCTAGACAAACACCATTATATTACAGCATATCCATCAATGATAGCAAGTTAAACTAGTAATAGTTTAAGAGTGTTAGAAATGAACAGGTTAGAGGGACAGCTCAGGTCCAGCTGTTTGGAGACGAGCCTGAAGAAGGCGAGGCTGAGATGGTCTGGACATGTGAGGAAGGACAGAAGGTCTGTTCAATGAAGGATGTAGAAAATGGAGCTAGCAGGGAGGAAAAGAGAAGGTCCATGCATATGGTGAGGCACGATCTGCAGAGGGTTGTTGTAACAGAGGAGGATGTAAGGATAGGATGATATGGAGGTAGATGATCCAGTGTTGAGACCTCCAGAAGAAGCAGCTAAGGAAGAACGACTGGGAGAAATGAGCCTGTTTAGTTTATAGTAGAACAACAGAATTTAACTAGGTTGCTACACAGTCTGAAAAACATGGGATGTTTAAGTATTTTTCCCCACTTTCCTAAAAAAACAGACAAGTTTGTTTCATTTTAGCTATTCCAGAATGTAAAAGTTTGATCCATGGATCTGTTCTCTATCCATCCAGTGGTCCATACATCCTTCGGTTTCACAGGTTCTGACTGCTGTAAATTTATCTGCTGGAATTTCAAAGTTTTCTTTCTGTTTCTACTTTAAAATCTGGTGAGAAAGTATTACAAATGATTAAAATGTAAGTTTGGACCAGAATGTAATGTTGACATGAAAACCTGGTTTAAAACTGGAGCATTGTCACTACTGAAAGATCTTGCATTGTTTTGTTATTTTTAGGAGGTAAATGTTTTGTTTCATTTTCACCAGCAGCCTGACACAAAGAGATAAATAGTTTGGAGCTGGATCTACAAAAAAAAAAACACAAAATAACCCCGTTTGATGGGAGAAATCGGCCTTTCAGCTTAGAGAAAGTTATTCAGCTAAAAACATCTCGGGATGCAGCAGCATGTGTCCGTAAAACCTCGAGGAAACGTGATATTTGGGGACAAAAGAAGAAGTGTTTAAACCTGTCTACTATAGATGAATAGTGTCTGAAAGTTGTCTCTTTCTGAAATAGTAGAAAAATCCCGACTCAGGACCAGAGTCATGCATCATCCTATATTTGTTCGTCTCTTTCAGGGCAAGATAATAACTCAGGAAACACCTTGTTGGTGTTTTCTGTCGGTCAAACTGTTATCTTTGGTGTTTTTCATAGATCCAAATGAAGAGAGACTGGCTGCTGTTGCCAAACTGCCTGAAGATCCAGTTTCAAGGTGTCTCTTTGCTGCCTTAACAAACAAAGAAGCATTTCTCTGTAAATAATCAGCTAGCGGACAGAAAATAAGTGAAAAATTTTCAGAAAAGGCTTAAGAACCTGGAAGCTAAAACTACAAGAAGAGGAAGAACGAGCGGCAGCTGGCTCAGGTTGTTGGTTCTCACACACCGGGTGGTTCCGGTTGTTAGCCCGATTGAGCTGAAAATTTGATGGAAGAGATCAGCGATGTGAGATTATGTTATGTAACCCTCACCGTCGTCTTTAATTCATCAGCAGGAAGTGGAGATCTTTGCTGACATGTGTCCAGAACTTCACACGGTGATTTCTTCCTGTGTGAGCATTACATAATTAAACCGTGCAGGAATGTGGTCCACATCAGACGTCAGCCATATTTG
>JAHHUM010002093.1:27500-416281 GCA_036173005.1 Crenichthys baileyi
AACTATTGCCCCAAGATAATATCTAACCAGATTTGTGAGTACAGTACTTATTGCCAAATGATAATTTACCATCCCTAAATAGCTAGTCTGGTAAACGACAGCTTTAGGCTTTCTACCAACTCTAAAAACAATTACCTGGCGCAGGAGAGAGGGAGGTCTGGGCTTCCTGTGAGGATTTATTAGCCCCCGACTTGATCCTGGATCAGCGTAAGAGGCTGGATGGATGCTAAATATAACAATACATGTAATGTAAAACATTCATGTGTCCAAACTGCTAATCCTAAGGTTCCAGATTAGATTGATTTTATGAAGCATGTAGTCAAGTTGACGCAAATACAGACAAAGGTCTACAGCCTCCATCAGTTCATCAGCAACGTTGACGTAGTTTTCTAAGAGCTTATTTTGGTTCTTTTATTACCTCTTCGCCAGGCTGCTGATCTTCATCCGCAGATGTTTGAAATGCGATGACTCTTCTTGGATGTTATCATGGTTACCCGTAATCCTGGTGACCCTCCAGTCTGTTACTCAACTTCCCGCCACCCACCTCTGCTCCTGTCCAATCAGCCGCAGCGATGCATGTCATGGGCAGCGTCTCCCCGGCCAACAACATCGAGGGATTGTCCTTTCACGAAGACATAGCTGTTGCTGAAGCAATGTCACCACCTTCCTCTCTGAGATGTTCACAGAACAGTAAAAATGGGACAAATTTGCTCGACAATCCTCCACCTCCTGCTCCTCCTCCTGCTCCTCTTCCTCCTCCTCCGCCTCCTCCTCCTCTGCTACCCACAGGTCTGGCAGGCAATCCAGGTGGCCAGAAGAAGAAGAAAAGGGTGAGGAGCTTCTTCTGGAAAACGATTCCTGCGGAGAAGGTGGGAATAAAGCTTTAGGCGTTGCCAGAACTCAGTATTTGTATAAACCTCTGCAGAAACATCACAGCAGAACGATGTTTGTTTCAGGTGAAGGGCCGTGCCAACCTTTGGACTCAGGGTCACGTGCAGCAGAATTTCCAGATTGACGTACAGAAAATCGAGGAGCTTTTCACCCAGAATGATGGTCCACCAGCCTCCACGACCATCAGAGGAGGAAGGGCCCGGGTGTCGTTCAGGGAGTCCAAAGACGAGGTTTGGTTCTGGTTTGTCGAAGGCCGTTGGTGGAAACCTTTGACCTGGACACTAACTGTCTCTTTCTTTACACCAGGTCTCCATCCTAGATGCGAAACGAGGGCTGAACATTGCGATTTTCCTCAAACAGTTCAAGAGGTAAATATGTGTCACTTCACTTCATGTCTGCAGCAGAGTTAGATGTTTTTAAGGGATGCAACCATTCTTCTAACCTGAGGACTCAAATGTTTGCCAGGTTCTGGATTTTAATAGCCTTCTTTGGGTTTTTAACTGTTAATCAGTCAGAGAGAACAACAGAAACTCCTTCAGATCACATTAAGCCTTATATTTTCTACCTATAAGGAAATGAAAACATCAAAGTCGCTTTAATAACAGTTTTTTTCCTAGAGGTCGTAGCCATTTTTACTGAGTCACACACCAAGCTGAACCTGGTATAAATACACTGCTGGTCAAAGGTTTTCTTTATGTTTAAGACTAGTTACATTGTTCGTAAATTCTCACTGAAGGCATCAAAACAGTGAATGAACACATATGAAATTATGTAGCAAAAGAAAAAAATGTAAAAGAACTTTAAATATGTTTTATATTTTAGATTCCTTAAAGTAGCCGCCCTTTGCTGTGATGACAGAAATATTAACCTGTGGCCGTCTCTCAGTGAACCTCTGGGAAGTTCTTTCAAGACTCTTTGGAAACCATTTCAGGTGACCACCTCATGAAGCTCATGGAGAGAACGCCAAGAGAGCCAAGCAGTCATCAAAGAAAAGGGGGTTATTTGGAAGAATCTAAAATATAAACATCTTTAGAGTTATTTCACACATTTTGTTTACTACATGATTTCATGTGTGTTCATTCAAAGTTTGGCTGCCTTTGGTGAGAATCTACAATGTAAATAGTCATGAAAATAAAGAGATCCATGAAGTGAGAAAGTGTATCTAAAACGTTTGACCAGTAGTGAATCTGTTAATGCATTAACACAGGTGACAGTCTGACTCAGAAGGTGATTGCGTGAGGTGTCTCCTCACCCTCATCCTGAGGTGTTGTGGGTAAAAACAGATGTGGTGATGCTGCCCTGCACGGCGGACGTTAATGACATGCGACTGATCCACGGTTCTGTCAGAGATGCGTTGTGGACTGAGAGGAAGACGGTGGGCTAGAACTACAATCATCTCTCCAGCATAAACATAATGAGACCAGTTATCAGAACCAGACAGAAAATACATGAACACTCAGTCATGGGTTGCTCCCAAATCTATAAGGTGACAAATTAATTACAGCTTAAAAAGCAAAGCACTGATAGAGCAAAGTAAAAGGATTACAAAGATGTCCACCATGAGGAGACAAACATCTAACCTGCATCTGCACATCATGACAGCCTCAGAAATACACACAGAAAAACATTACAAAACTTTCTCATTTACAAAATAATACATTTTTTCAGTTTTTTATTTTGTGAGGAAGCAGGAAAACATCAAGCTCTGACAGAACAGCTCTATATTAAATCTTAGTTCTTATAAAGCAGCAGTTGCATTAATTAAATGTGTTTGTGTTGTAATTTTGGCTAACAATGGTTCAGTTGTTTAATTCCTCTCTTCACTCTCCTCCTCCCTGCTGCGCCTGCATGTGGAGGTCTGGACGAGGAGAACTGCTTGCAGAACCAGTTGGTTCTGACATAACGCCACATAAATATGCGGTCTTAAGGACTAAAGCATGAACCCTGAGTGTTTATATCAACAAACCATAAAAGGGCAGTAGCGTGATCTAAATATTTGTGGATTAGTGTGACACCAAGTTCACACCCCAAAGCAGAAATTGGGCCGTGCCAAATACATCACCCTTTCCCTCCTCTGTCACACCAGCCTTCTGCATGAACATGAACCTTCTCTGTGGTTCTTCCTGTCTTCCTCCTCCCTGGCAGCTCGACCTGAGCAGACGCTCTGATACAATCACTTCTAATCATGTCCATTTTGGTCACTTGCAGGAAAAATAAGAACATCTTAAGCTCTGCCTCCTGTCTTTTTATTACCATCTCCGTATTGTTCATCATTGCAGGACTTGCTGCCATATACTCCATCTTTCCAGCTATCGTTCTGTCACCCAAAACATGTTAGGATTAAATAGAAAAGTGATTGCAAATAAAAACATTTTGTCTGCAAGCAGGTGCATCAGGACTATCTGCACTGCACAATGACTTTCCAACTCCAAACCGAATAAACTTCAATGTTTATTGGGTTTATCAGGTCATGTGTTTCTGCTGAAACGCTGATCATCAACAGATCCAGACTCCATCAGTAGAATGCTTGTGACCATGTTGGTCTTTGAAATATCAAAAATGTTCATTTTGAGTTGTTCATTTTGTAACAGATGAAAATAAACTAATGACACGGGGAAAATATTCATTTAACATTTAGCATCATAATAGTTTTGCCAACATAGATATTCTTATAAGGAAGACAAAACCTGCCTCTACTTTCTTAAATGCTCGGGTGTGGATTTATTAATGTTTTGGATGGACTGAACGGTCCGTAGATGTTCAATGATACAATTAATCCTCCTCTGCATGCATTATGACCCCAGAGGTTTGAAGCAACCACCAACTAAATCTCCCAGAGCATTCAACCAGGAACAAAGCGACACAAAGAAAAGATATTTGCAACATGACAACAAAGAGACTTTGTTCTGCAAAGAAACACAAAACAACTTCAAAACAGGTTTATTCTGATTACAGAAATCAATTTACACATAAAAATACTGAAATCTAAAAAGACTTTGAAGAAATTTTACTCCCTGTTTGAAGGAAAGATGAAGCTGAGGTTTGGACCTGGAGAAGCGGCAGCAGGATCACGTGTTCTGGACGTGTTCATGAAGTTCAGATTCACCTCTTACCCAGAACACATACAGTTATGAGGGAGGCACACCGACATTAAATGTATCCCAGTTAAACTCAGACATAAATACTGTCATTTAGAGCTGTGCAAAAGTCTTGAGTCATCCGTGTTTCTTTATATTTTGCTCCAGATACGACCTTTAAACTTTTTTCAGTCTGTCGGAATGTGTATTTATACGACTGATTAACACAGACTGAAGTGTCATTTCAGCACATTAAGAGTGTAATTTAACACTGTTAATTAAAAAAAAGCATTTCCCCCTACAGGTCCAATCAGACCTTAGTGGATGACATTCACCATGGCAACAGTGAATCATTTGGGACGGAGCCTCTGAGGGAGCTGCTGAAGCTGCTTCCAGAGAAAGAGGAGGTGAAGCTGAGAATTATTTATCATCACAAACACCAGAAACAACACAGAAACTCAGTGTTTTATGTATAAATCCATATGTACTTGATTAAACTCTGAGTTGTTCTGCTGAAGGTGAAGAAGCTGAAGGCCTACCGAGGTGACGTCTCGAAGCTCTCATTGGCTGATTCCTTTGTTTATCTGCTGACTCAGATGCCCAGGTGAGTTGTTACTTTATCACGTCGTCGAAACATTTCACTAACTCAGAAGTACGAAAGGAATACAAGCTAAGAATGCTAAATGAAGTCATCACCTAGATTGCTTTATTATTTCTTTGTTTAAAAAGTAACATTTGATTATTTCATTTCCTCATATTTTATTAAATTATTTTATGAGACATTTCATGGTTCTTTTGATTATTTCATGGGACATTAATTTATTGAATTTGGCCCTTTTGGCCCTCCATGCACCTCAGCAGTGACATCACAATGATTCTGAAAGTCATGTCGCGACCCCCCCCCCAACTTGGAGTCTTCTTCACAGCACCCAGATCCCCCCGGGGTCCTGACCCCCACTTTTGGGAACCCCCGTTTATGTCTTTTTAAAATCGCTCCTGGTAATTCATGACATGGACCAAATCAGAGATGACTAAAAGCTGTTTCAGTCAGCAGACTCATCACTGCATAGAAAATCTGAATAACTTTAAAAAGTCCAAAAAACGGTTAAAGGACAAAACAACGGGGTCTTAGTTCTTATAGCTGAAGATGTTTTGCTCTTTATCCAAAGAGCTTTGTCCATTCAAAGCTAGTGAGAGAGAAGTTTTAACCCTTTAAGCTGTTTGGAACCTGCCATCCTGCACATCTAAATTCTCCCTCCAAGCTTCAGCTCCAACTGAAGTCCAGTTCTTTGGTTTTTTCTAAGCTTTTTTGGGTTCACCATGTCCTAGATGACTGAGAGTCACTACCAACTTTAAAAAGCCGTTAAGAAATAAACATAAAAACAACCAAAAACATTACTGCATGAAAAAATCTTAATAAACTTCAAAAACTTTGATTCTGGATGTTTAGCTTGACTTGTTCTGCACCTAGTCACTAATTAATTCATACGTACTGATATAAAGCATCACTGTAGAGGAGAAAAGCAAAGTTTCAGGCAAATGGAAGCATTTAGATACATAAAGATAGCAATAACAGGAAAACATGTAATTGCGGCTCTGAAAATCGACGATGACGGGATCCATTGCAACTAAACCCACATTTTCCTGCCTCTCTCCGGTCTTTATGATTATCGGTGTCTCCACCATTCCCTCTGAGCTTGCATCTCAGCCACCAGTCAATCTAGCTGCCCAATGATGACTGTGATTAAAAAGAAATATTTTACTGCTCTAGTGTAAAATGTTACCCTGAACCGCTCCTGATTTAACGTGAGTGTTTCTCCGTAGTTACTCGGTCCGCATTGAGTCCATGCTGTTAAAGGAGGAGTTTCCTGGTGCCTGCGAGGCCATGAAACGAGATTTTAAAATCCTTCGCTCTGCCACCAAAGGTAACAAACATTTTACAATATAATACCTGAATAAAATACGATTCTGCTTTCTGTTTGTGTTTTGTTTGCTTCTGTCTTTAACATCATAGACATCATAGTTTATTCATGCTTTCCTGTTAAATAATAACTGAGCTGCTCTCATTATGCCATCGTATTCTTTTATTTTATGGTTTTAGAAGATGAAATTGTAGGTTAGTAGAGATCATTTTGTCATGTTACAGCCACCAACTTCAAGGTATTTTAGACGAATTTTATGTGATTGACTCAGACTAAACAGGCATAAAGTGGAAGGAAAATTTATAATTTTTATGAATTTGTTTAAAAAAACTAGAAATATCTGAAAATTGTGGTTCACTTGTATTCAGCTGCACGTTTTGCTGCAGCTGTAGGAGTTTTGGGGTGTTCCTCTGACCAGCTCACCGGTTTCTGCTGAGGAAAAGCATCCTAGCGTGATGCTGCCACGTTTATCAGTGGGGCGCACCTTCTTCTCCATGTTCGCAGTGTCTCCTACATGAATGTAACCAGAACCTCTGAATGCAGCTGGTTGCACTGGATTTTATCTAGGCTTATCAGAGTCAATGGCGCTGAATAGAATTGCATGAAACATTTTTCAGTTTAAAGACCAAGCACCATTCTGACCACAGTGAGTTGATCTATCACATAAAATGACAATAAAACGCATCAAAGTTTGTGATTGTAAAGTAAAAACTGCAAAAGTAAAAAAAAAAAAAACTTCACGATGGAGATTTTTATGTGTCAAACTGTTTTTTTTAAGTCATTTTACTGGTTTCTTGATGCCACAGTGAGATAAATAATCATTTAAGCTGTCAGTGCCTTTATATGGCTTGTTTACTTATTGCTTTACTGATAATTAGCAGTAATTACATTAAAAGTCTTAGTGAACAGCTCATCAGATTTTAAAGGTCTTTCCTTGGACTCTCTCTTTTCCTCTCACTAACTTTTCTACAGTGATATTAGCTATTTGGTGTTTTAATGTTTGAATGACACAAAAGAAAAGCTTAGATATCAGACTGAAAATGAGTGAAAAAGCAGCCAATGTCCAAAGAACCCGTCTGAGAGACCTTCTGGAAGCCTGGAGAGATCTCAGCCAGATAAAACACCAGAGTTCTGTTGAAGCCTCTTCAGAGTCTGTGCAGATGTTCAGAGTGAGACATCATCCCCCCTCCACACAATTAAAACTAACACATTGATTATTTTTAGCAGCGTGTGTGTGAATCTCTGCCTGATCTGCTAACTAACCCTCCATATGTTTCCACCGCTTCTGTTAACACACTTCACCATTAGAAGCTCTCTCTTTCTTTTCTCTAATGACACATTTCTTCCCTTCCTTTGTTTTTTTCTCTCATCCAGAGTTAATGTGCTGTAAGGAGCTCCACGCTGTTCTGCATTTGGTGCTGCAGGCTGGAAACATCCTCAATGCTGTGAGTGGGGATTTAAAAAGAATTCATAGTTAATTAGATGGGGAACGATGAACGATAAGAGGCGGAAGAGGAGCTACAGATTGTTAGCTCTACCTGATTAATGTTATATGACACAGATGAAAACCTTCCAGGTTATTTCAGGCTGCTGTGTCGTATATCGGGGTATTTTTATGCATCTCTGGTGTAGAAAGCTGCTCGTAACGTTCATCAGGCCGACCGCTGTGAGCTCCCTGCAGCTCGAGATGGAGGACAGGCTGCTGGTCTTAAAGATTTTCACATGAACAGATGTTCACTTACTTCCAGTATCATCAGGGAGAGTTCGTCTAGAACTATATCATTATCTCTTATTGTTCAAACTGGAAACCTCCCACTCTACATGCTGTGCACATTACACAGAAACCCCCACAGCAGCAGAACCCTGTCCTCTCGTCTGTGGCACCATTCAAGACCCAAATATGTTTATAATCTTCAGCCTTCTTCTCAGCAGATCGGCAGATTTTTATGACCGGAACAGTTTTTTACACCTCTCATTCTTTATTAATTACAAGACTAAAAAACAAACTCTTGACATGGATTTGAAAGACGGGGACATCAAATTACCATAACAATGCAGGCACAGCGTCCCACTCACAGTGACGGACTGAAACAGACAGCGATGGCACAGAAACTTTAAAACAAAACAGACATAACTGACAAACCACACAACAATATGTCAGGAAATTAATTATATTTATAAAATAAAGAGACAGCATTCATACCCTTAAACTTTTTCCAGTTCTGTCACATTAAAACCTCAAACCCGAACCATTTTATCGGGATTTTATGTGATAGACCAACACGGTAGAGCATAATTGTGAAGTGGAAGAAGAATTATGAATGCATGTTTTAATTCTTTACTAATAAAAACCTGAAAACCGTGACAGTTATCTTACTCTGAAACCCCTGAATAAAATCCTCCTGTTGCCACCAGGAGTCACCAGGAGTCCAGCTGTGTGTAATTTATTCAGCTGTCCTGTGAAGGCCTCAGAGGTTCTTTAGAGAACAACCAGCATCATGAAGACCGAGGAACACAGCAGACAGGTCAGGGAGAAGGTCGTGGAGAAGATTAGATAATAGCTCTGGCTTTGAACATCTCACACAGCTCTGTTCAATTCATCTAAAATAATCCAAAGAATTTATAAATTAAAGTTAAATTGTCTGTAATTTAATCTGTGTGGATAAAAACTAACACTACATCCTGAACACACCATCCCCATGGTAAAACAAGGGAGTGGCAGTATCATGCTGTGGGGATGCCTTTCTGTTCAGCTCTCTGTTTTTCAGTTATATGTCCTGTAAATATTGCACAGGGGCATAGTGGTGAGATTTGGGCTGGAAGCTGTTCCCTTTACAGTCCCGTGTTACTAACTGGAGGGTTCTGTGTTCTGCAGGGAGGTTCTGCTGGAAACGCTGTGGGCTTCAAGCTGTCCTCACTCCTGTCTCTTGCAGACACCAAGGCCAACAAACCGGGGATGAACCTGCTGCACTTTGTGGCTCTGGTCAGCAAACTGAATGTGTCTGTGATGGATTATGGGAAACTAACCTCAACTTTAACTTTTTCTTTTCTGCTCTGTGGTTATTTCTCTGTTAAGGGTTAATCTGCAGATTTGACGTTTTGTTCTTCTTATTGCATCTTGTTTCCTTCTCACATCAGTTTATACAAAGTTGAGATCTGAAAAACAGATATTAAAGTCAGTTTAAATCATTTTCTGACTGTAGCTGGAGCTCAGACACCATCTCTAAGTCTCACATCATTTATGTTTCATTTGTACTTCAGGAAGCTCAGAAAAAAGACGAGAAGCTGCTGGAGTTTCCTCTGAAACTGAGTACCATCCAGGCTGCATCCAGGTGAGATTAAACATCTAACTTCCACAAATACAGTTCCACCTTGAGGACCAGCTGGGTCACACGTCCTCATGTCTTCCTAAATGAAAGATGTATCATTTGTTGTAAAACAGCGCCTCCTGCTGATGTTGGCTGGTAAAGATTCTCCTTCAAAGCCAAGTCAACTACTAGCTCCTCAAATTAAGCAGAAATAAATGCATTTAAATACAAAAAAACACCTGTATTTTTGTTTTGTTAGGATCTCCATGGAAACGCTGGATGCCGAACTGCAGCTGCTGACTTCTCGCACGCGCTCAGTAGAGGAGAGCATCCAGAAAGACACAGAGCTGCTGCAGCAGCTGGACAGCTTCCTGCAGGTAATGTCCAAACACGCAGATACAGATTCAGGCTGAGTCATGCCTGGGTTTGTTTCTAATCGACAACTGCAGAGAAAAGTGTCTGGCACAGTTACGTAGGATTTCTACGCCCAAACAAAAAGTCAGTTATAAACATAACATAAATTAAATGAAGTAGGACAAGGAGGAGAAGAGACATATTAGAGAATATTTTTTAAATGATCATTAGTTTTGACAACGTGTTTCTGGATTATTGTCCTGATTAAATAAAATTCTAAATAAAATAAAAATCCACAAACAGCCATAAAACTAGAGCTCAAACATCCAATAATACAACAAACATGAGCGTAAGGACCACTATGGAAGTAAAATAGTCTCATTAGAGAATTATTTTTTTTGTACTTAAAATTTACCTGCAAAAATTGACCTGCAAAAACTCGCCTGCAAATGTGTTGCCGCTTCTTCCGGTCACTTGAAAACCAGAGCATCTGCGGACAGGGTTGGGGCACTAGCTGTCATCAGGTCAGTCAAACATTTCATTCAGTTCCATTAGATGAAAAAAATACAGAATCTCAAATGGGTGTTAATTACCTGCTGTTTTGTAATATATTTTTGGCAGAAAAATCTCATCACTGATCTACATTAACCCACTATCCAGCAAACTATTAAGAGACTCGCCTCTGGCCAAGGCAATGGTGTGTCACGTGATCAAATAAGCGTAATCTGATTGGCTAAAAGACGCTCGACTCGATCGAGTGCTGATTGCTTTAACAACCATTTGAGATTCGGTATTTTTTTTCATCTAATGAAATGTTTGACTGACCTGATGACAGCTAGTGCCCCAACCCTGTCCGCAGATGCTCTTGTTTTGAAGTGACCGGAAGAAGCGGCAACACATTTGCAGGTGAATTTCTGCAGGTAAATTTTTGCAGGCAACTTTTAAGTACAAAAAAAAATTCACATACATCATTGCACAGGATAAAAATTCAGTGTCATAAATTCAATGTCTAAAAAATGTCTGATTCTAATGAGACTATTTTACTTCCATAGACCACTGATTGTCTTGTTGTGTCTCAGAGCGCCACGTCCTCCTTGTGCTCGCTGCGCGGCAGCCAGCAGCAGCTGAAGAAGGAAGGCAGAGAGCTGATCGACTTCTTCTGCGAGGACAGGGACATGTTCCGGCTGGACGACTGCTTCAGCATCTTCCACACCTTCTGCACCAGATTCACAAACGCTGTCAAGGTTTGTTAATGTTGTAGAAAAATTCTTCCAACACAGAATCACTTCTGTCACTCAGAATCAGCTTTATTAATATCCTGCTAGAGAGAGGGATTTTTGTACAGCAGTGACGTGAGCTCAGGAGTGCTGCCAAATCATTCTGACTAGACAGAGAAAAAGTTCTTCTTATGACAGCTTCAGCAGCTTCATGGTGATTCTCACTGGGGAGGGAGACGAGGTGAAACCTGTTGTAATTCTCTCCTAGACATGTTAACAACAGAAATTGAACCTTCCACAGTGTGGCATACATGTCATCTCATATAAGGGCTCTGGAGAAGGCTGAGGAACAATCTCTCTAAGACCAAAGAGACCATCTGTCCTGACCCTCGCCATAGATCAAGTCTGTAACAGAACAACACAGAAATGGTTCAAATACTTTTATCAGGTCCTTTTCTTTAACATGAACAAACTCAGACAGACGGGATTAAATCTAAAAATCACAGTTTAAAGACTGGGATAAAAGACAGGTTCCTTCTTCAGCCATCGTTGCATTAATTTTAGATCAGATTTCCTCATTTATGTGGAAAAGTATTGAAATCAGGTCAAATGAAGTTGGGCTTGTCAGAACCTAGAGTCCGTTTGGGAACAGAGGAAACCGTTTGGTGATATGTGTTTTTCTGGCTGTTAAAGGAGAACCAGGAGAGGGAGACGAAGGAAGCGGCTCGTCGTCAGCGGATACACGATGAGGAACTGAAGAGACACTCTTGGTCTGGAGGAGAGGAGGTATCTTGAAACACAGGAGCCAAAAGCTGGGAAACTGAAACCCACTGAGTTCCGGCCTTCTAATTAATTTCCTCTGTATGATCCTGTTGTAGATGCCTGGAGCCTTCAGGTGGCGCTGCAGCAGCGAGACAGACATGTCAGCTGCAGCATCCAGAGATGAGGCTGGACTTTTGCTTGACCTCCTGACCCCAAAGTCACAGACTTCTTCCTCTCTGAATGCCAGCCTCATCGCTCGGGGACGCTCGGGGAACCTCCAGCGAAGCCGCAACTCTCCAACCAGCTCACCATCAGTTGCTGCACAACGGGAGCTGAGCGCACTGTTGGAGATGTCCAATGACCTCAAAGTTCCTCGACAGAGAGTTAAGGAGAACATGAGGAAACCTTTGCCACCAGCCTCCTCCAAACTTGAGCCCCAGAGTTCAGGACTCTCTCCTACGAGGGTCTCAGTTTTCAGTCAGGTGGTCTCACAAACCCAATTAGAGACCTTCTCCAGCAGAAACCCAGAAAACACCAACCATATGAAGTCCTCTTACCTCAGCACTGATTATGTGCATAAAGACATGAACAGAGTGAATGACAAAGATAAAGTTAAATCTACCTCTGATTCAAAGCAGCAATCTGAGCTCAACAACAACTGGGATAACTGCGCTGTTCCCAGTTTCAGCAGTCAGGAAAAACTTCCAAACAATCCGCCTGAGTCTGGTTTTAGGAATAAAACGGAGGACCAGACTTCTAGCAGACAGAGTGATGAAAGTAGCTCCACTGCTGCTAAAGGAAACATGTCTGTGCTTTTAGAGAAATGTGCTCTGGTGCCTGAGCTAAAGGTTTATGACAATGCCACGACCCGGACCGGCCACGACGAAGTCCGCCGTACTAATCATCGCCATGACGACGCGGTGACCACAGGTCTGGAAGAGGAGGGAGAGGACAACGTGCAGAACAATTCCAAGGAGATTGAGAAGAAATCCTCCTTGGCACAAAAACAGAACATCGAGGAACAAGAAGTCAAGGTGATTGTCTGGTGTGTGACAGGTGTGTGTGAAGCAGCTGGAGAAAACGTACGTTCCCACACGGAGATGGATCAGTATGAAGGAAAACTTCTGGGTGAAACCCAACAAACTTCCTCTGCAACAGTCACTCATGAGTGTTCAGAAGGTCAGCTGGACGGTAGAACTACAGAGTCAGTCCCAATCAGCAGCCAACCAGTGCCTGTCTCCCGCTGTATCGACCCTTCACTGCCCATCTCCTCACCTGGATTACATCCTATAAAACCTGCATCAGCCACTCCAGAACCTACAACTAATTCAGAACCTGCACCACCCAGTCTAGAACCTCCATCAGCCAGTGTAGAGCCTGCATCGACCCATGCAGACCTTGCGTCAGTCACTCCAGATCCTACTGTGACTGCAGAGGCATCCAGGCAAGATGAGAAAACAGCCAAACTGGTGACAGAAGCAGGGAACTCCACCAACCAGAAGACAGATGTGACACCTTCCTCAGAGCAAACATCTGATCATGGAAGCATAAACAAGAAGACCTCTAGGCAAAGCACAGTAGAAGGTTCTTCCATTGGTGGAAAAACAAAACCAGAACCTTCAACCAAACACTCCACCAAGAAGTTCCTGAACTCCAAAACTGGAAGCACTGGGACAAAACCATCAAACACAACCTCTACGGGCAGCAGATCTATCCACACTCTTGACAGCTCTGAGAACCAGAGCATGAGTCGAGTTGCACCCATTACAAAGATCAACCCAGGTTCTTCTTTCAGAGACAAAAAACCTGAAAGGCCTCCAGCTTACATCCGGAGCTCCTCCAGAACCACATCACACACTGGTCTAAACATCTCCAACGTCAACAGCTCCTCCATCCGTCGAGGAGAGCGGCCCACAACTGCTCCATCATCCCAACGGTCGGGCACCACTAGGACCCCAGAGTCTAAAGAACTGAGAGAGCCGAAGGTTTCAGGCAGAGAGCAGAACCAGGACCTGCAGGCCAGGCCATCCATCCGGAAACCCTTAATGAAACCCAGAACCCAAACAGAGGAGAAAATGTGTCTCTCCAAGCTTCGAGCACTCAATCAGGTCGGAGGAGGACGCAGCGTCAGTGCTCCTGTCACCCCTTTGCACAAATCCAGAACCCCTTCGTCATCAGTGCTTCCAGGTTTTACCCGAAGCACAGCATCATCTTCATTCAGAAGAACCAAACCTCCTGTGGCAGCTTCTCATCCCCCCGACACTGGTTCCCCTAAATCCTCCCCCAAGACTTTCTCCTCCTCTGCTCCATCAGCTGCTCCTTCCTCCTCTTTTTCCCAGACAGCCATCTCCTCCTCCAGATCGACAGATATCCTCAACATGTCCTCCCGGGTCCCTCTGAGGAGGTCTCAGAGCAGCAGATCATCTGCTCCATCGCCTCTCCACAGCTCTCTGGCTCCCCCTAAAGGCCACAGACGAAACGACAGCGGCAGCTTCTCCGACAAGTCAACCCACTCCAAAGACTGGAACAAGGCCAGCAGACCCAGCTGGAGATAACAGGAGATGGGACATTAAGTCCTGGCTGTTGTTATCTCCCAGTCGTTCCTCTAATTCTAGAGGTGGAACAAAGCTCAACCAGAACTTCAGACCCTTACCTTGTTCTAACGGGTCGCAGAGCTTCAGTGTGGAATCATTTATGTATCTTCTGCATTTAAAAACACTTAGAATGTCCATCATGTGTTCCTTCTCCAATCAGTACTAATAATGTGCTTTAAAAAGGTCCACAGAGGCCACATTCAGAAATGAAGACTAAGCTGTTGTCTCACTGAGTGAAATGTTTCTGTATACATGACATATAATGCTGGAGATTTATCAAATAAAACCAGTAACTAAGAAATTAGATATTCTTGGATTTTTAAGGCTGGTTGGTTCTAAATACATCTAAAATCCAGGAATTAGTCAGTGACTGCTAATGTACAATCAACCTGAAACATATTGATTAAAGTCAGTCCTGACATTTGTCTGTAGGGGCAGCTGTTGGCTTTTTAAATCTGTTCATATAATCCTGCAGTGTTTAACATCTGTTTCATCTTGTCTCAATAAACAAGAAGCATTCTGTCTTTATACAGCTGGTTTAATGTTCATCTTGGTGAGTATCTGAGAGTCCGACTGGGTCCAGGTGGAAGAAATGTGTGTGGAGCTGAAAAACCTCCAAGTGCTCCTTTAGGTTCAAAGTGTGGAAGAACTCTGAAGTGTTAAATCTATTTGTAGGACATAGTGGAAAGAGAAGACAGAGAAGGTACCACCATGCAGAGTTTACAGCAGCTGATGATGTTCTATCAGTCCATTCCGCTTTTTTACAAAAGAAAGAGCAAGTTTATGACACCTGGGTCACACTGCACTAGATCTTGATGTGTCTCCATCCAGGCGGTGGGTCCAAATGAGGTAGCTTCCTGTTGATCCACCAGTGTCCCCGTCTACCTGGTTACTATGACATCTTTGCCTGAAAACATCTACAAACATCTATGAAGCAAATCAAACACATTTATATAAAACCTTCAATCCTTTTTCACTTGGAGAGACATTTTAGTTTTTTGTAAGAAATTCGCTGACAGTGAGAAAAATGATACACATTTGAAGCTCAGTTTAAACACAGCTGCTATCTTTACCAACAGAACTTAATTCTATACTAGAACACATAAAAACAATTTAAATCGTTAATAATAGTATTTGTATTTGTAAGTATCTGAATGAACTTTAATTTCCCCTCTGTCTGGTACATCGAGATGACGTGGCTGTGATCTGACTTCTTTATAAAGATTATAGGGTTACAGCTAGGGTCTCTTCACAATCTCTAAACTAAAGGGAACACGTATTAAACATTCTAAGTACTGGGGCAGAATTTAACTCTTGTTTTCTTCTACTTTCTTTACTGCAAATTCTATTAGTTAAACAAAAACATATGTGGTATCCACAGAAATAGTAGAATCTGTGCTAAAAGCTGATACGAACCATTTCTACAAACACCAAAAACAGTTAAAACTAAAGGCAGTTGAATCAGAAAATAAACAAACTCCACAAAAGGACGTCACCGCAAAACTCGGTCTCAGCTGCTCACCACATGGCTTCTACACACACCACCAGCATGTCTGCTGTAAGCAGAGAGCTCACAGATTCCAAGAAATATATTTTGTCGCCACACACCCAGGTTTTACTCAATCAGCAGCAAAGGAAGGCTAGAAGAATAACCCCCTTTAAAAAAATATAATTATTGATATAATGATTCTTTAGAGTATGTCGATTCTCAGAAAAATTCAGTTAGATTTGAGCATGTTATTTTGAGCTCAAACCTTTTAACTTAAAAGGTTAAAACAATAATATGTTATTGAAAGCTATTGACTCTGTCTTTAATAAAAGAAATTTAATAACCTTTTGAAATTTTTTATAAAGTTTTTACCACCAGAGCCCTCATCTCAGCCCCTGCTTGTGACCCCTCTTGATTCCTTGTCCAGGTGTGTTTGATACATTTGAACCAGTGACTTTCCCTCCTCACTTTTTTAAAAGAAGTGATGGAGAGGTGATGGAGAGGTGATCCTCTCCATTGTTAACAGCAGGTTGTTTTCAGATATATGTGTTAGTTTCAAGCATGCTGTGGTGCAGCCTCTACTTAAACCTGGCATTGACCAAACTGTCAGCAAATTTTAGGCCCATCTCCAAGCTGCCTTTTATTTCTAATATTTTAGGGAAAGCTGCCCTTTCTCAAGTTAAGCTCTTTTTAGATTATTATAATAACCGAGAGGTTTTTCAGTCTGGTGTTAAAGCACAGCATCTGCTTCAGTAAAGAGTTTTTAATGACAACTGATTCTGGTGAACATGTTCTTGTTTTGATGGACCTATCCGCTGCTTCTGATACAGTAGACCACAGTATTTTATCTCATTTATGGCACCAAGTGGGTATTTGTGGTACTGCATTAAACTGGTTGAGGCAGAAAGAATCATGTGTGCTAGAATAGCAGATTCCGAATCCGCCTCTGTTCCTTTAGCTCATGAGGTTCCACAGGGCTCAATCATAGGTCCCCTTTTTTTCCCTTTATCTGCTTCCTTTGGGTTTAATACTCAGGAAGCCTAGGAATGTCTTTCATTGTTTCACTGATAATAGCCAGATATATATGCCACTAAAAAAAGCCCCCTCACTCAAACTGCTTCTGTTGTCTGTCAAAGACATCAAAGCTTGGATGGCCTTTAACTTCCTAAATTTTAACAATAACAAGAGAAGTGGTGGTCTTTGGTTCTAGTAGCTCCTGTGAACATCCCCCTGTTGATCTGGCCTCCTTGGTGCATTTTTAAAGCAGACAGTTTCTAATTTGGGTTTTAAAGTAGACAGTGATTTTAAATTAGATCGCCAGGTTGGAGCTGTGGTCAAGTCTAGTTTTTACCATCTTAGGCAGCTGGCAAAGGTAAAGCCCATTTATTTCAAAACAAAACTTGAAGCTTGAAGCAGCAGTTCATGCTCCCATTAGATTCCAGCTTGACTCCTTTAATGCTCTCTACCTTGGACTACCTTGGCCAGTCCTCCCTGAAACGTCTCCAGTGAGTCTAGAATGAAGCTTCAAAGCTTTTAACTGGGGTTGGTAAGAGGAGCACATCGGCTCTACTCTGGCTTCCCTCCACTGGCCGCCTGTGCCCTCTTAAGAGTTCATTTTAAGATTCTCTTATTTGTTTTTAAAAGTTTTTATGGTCTTGTCCTTTTCTACCTCTCTGAGCTGCTTCAGCCATATTCTCCTTCTCGATACCTCAGGTCAGCTAATCAGCTTTTCCTGGAGGTCTAAAAGTAAGCTCAGAGGGGACAGACCCATGAGTGGTTCTAGAAAGGGGCCTTCAGGCCGACGCTACAGAGCACTGTTCACAAAAACCAGCCGCCACAGAGACAGTTTCTTCCCCCAGGCTGTTTCTCTGTTGAACATTCAATAAAATACAAAACAGCATACAGATGTTGCAAATGCACCTTTTTATTTATATATGTGTATATTGTACATTGTAAATATGTATATTCTGTAGTGCAAAAACAAAAACCAAAGAGCAAAGTGTACCGGAGTCAAATTCCTTGTTTGTATGTACAAACTTGGCAATAAAGCTGATTCTGATTCTGATTCTGATTCTGAACCACACTCCGTACCGCTTGGTGGCGGTAATGTGCACCTACAGAGTTTAGCCAACCGCCAATAAACACCAGTAGAAGAAGAAACTATGCTTTACATGAAAAACAACCCAGCTGTCCGTCCGGAACCCGCTTCTGCCTGTTTGCTATCTGGTAAAACAAAGAGATAAAGAAATAATCTCATGTTTGTCTGTTTTCATCTTTTCTTCTTTTTCAGCTCGGTTTTTCGTTCGTAGGGTCAAATGTGTGAAAGTGGATCTCACTAAGTTTAAACTTTATTTGGGTCAAAAAACCAGAGCAGGTACAGAACAGTACGACCGCATGCAAGCCTGTAAACAAGGGCGCACAGGGCCAGGGGTGTGCACAAAGTAAAGAAAATATTATTTAACATATTCATCTTCATTGTTTTATTATCCTTTCTGTTCGATGAATTGTGTTTATATTCTGCTCCACATCTTTAAGACCGTTTTTTTCTTACCAAATTAATGGATCAAAAGCTTAGCCGATAATATTGGGTCTAAAATAAAGAAGTTATTTTCTTTTAAAGAACGTCTAAACAAATTAAACCAAAACAGCTTAAAATCTTTAAAAATGTTCCTTCCATGAAATCTTAGAGGGATTTTAATTTCCGAAACCGTTTCTGAGGGCAGTTTGAGTTCATGTCTGTTAACAGTGAGCCTAGTTTAAGAAAAACAGCAGTAGTTATTTTTTTTACAGGGGTGAAGAAGTTTGTATGCTAGAGACCAGGAAGTTTCTCAACATTATGATCTCAACCTAGAGCAACGTTTTACATTTATTGTGTTTAATTTAAGGCAAATAAAATCCAACACGGTGAGTCCTCCAGCATCATAACTGTTCATAACTCTTACTCTGGTGTAATAAGAAGGATTCTTCCAAATACAACGAAGCAGCATCTTATCATTAGTCTGAATAGTTTTGTGAAGAAAGATCTGGATGGTTGAGCCTGGAGATTCCTTCTGCCTGTAAGAAGGACACGATCTCTGAAGGTAGGTCTCTTCCCAACCACTGATTCAATTCGTTTTGGGTTTTTGGCACTCGGCCCGTTAACCACGCCACGGTTTTAAGGAAAACTCATCGTCATCAAATAAGGTCTGGTGTCCTAAAGAGCCGAGACTAAAGGAAGAGAGCCGCCCTACATCTAAAAAATCCACTATTTAGGTTCTGTTTGACTCCAAGTGCCACCATTACTTCAACACATAGAAAACTTCACTTTACGTTTATTTTGTTTTGGTATGAAAAAGTGGAAAAAACAATCCATGTTAAACTGTGCTTTATTCATAAAGACATGATGTACAGCACAGAAAACACGGGACAATGCTACAGAAAAGAAAGTACACCTTTAGTGCACTATAAAACAAAATGCCAGTGGTTTTACATTTTAGGCTAAAGTACACTATTAAAACAGGAATACATTAAAGTGGTTCAAAAATATTGCTTATTTTGGGGACCTACATCAACAGTTTAAGCCCCTTGCATAGATGGACCCAGCTCTAAGAAAAAGCCACCTGAGGTATCTGTTCATTTGTTGTCATAAAGTTACATTTTAAAAAGTAAGTAAATCACAGTAAATATGTTTTACTTCTAGCAAATATGGAGCTTAACTATTTTATCATATATCTAATTATTTACTGTCACCTTCTTTCCTGCTATAAATACCAGAATTAGTAGAACAAACATCTAAGCAATGTTTACTTCTTCCTCAGACTAAAGAAAAATGGCTTCAAAAAGACTGAGGCTTGATCGGGAGGCCATCTCCTGCTCCATCTGTTTGGATCTTCTGAAGGATCCAGTGACTATTCCCTGTGGACACAGCTACTGTATGAAATGTATTAAAGTCTTCTGGGATGGAGAAGATCGTAAGGGATTCTACAGCTGCCCTCAGTGTAGAAGACTTTTTATACCGAGGCCTGACCTGGTGAAGAACATCATGTTGGCAAACTTGGTGGAGGATCTGAAGAAGACTGGACTCCAAGTTGCTCCAGCTGATCACTGCTATGCTCGACCTGAAGATGTGGCCTGTGATGTCTGCACTGGGAGGAAGATGAAAGCTGCCAAGTCCTGTCTGGTCTGTTTGGCCTCTTATTGTGAGAATCACCTCCAACCTCACTATGATGCTGCTCCTTTAAGAAAACACAAGCTGGTGGACCCCTCCAAGGACCTTCAGAGAAACGTCTCCTCAAACCAGAAGGTGATGACAGTGTTATTGGTGGACCAGGAATCACCAGAAGCAGAAAGGACTGAGAAGCAGAAGGAGCTCCAGGTGAGTCGACAACAAATCCAGCAGAGAATCCAGGACCAAGAGAAAGATCTGAAGCTGCTTCAACAGGAGGTGGAGGTCATCAATGTCTCTGCTGATAGAGCAGTGGAGGACAGTGAGAAGATCTTCACTGAGCTGATCCGTCTCATCCAGAAAAGAAGCTCTGATGTGAAGCAGCAGATCAGATCCCAGCAGGAAACTGAAGTGAGTCGAGTCAAAGATCTTCAGGAGAAGCTGGAGCAGGAGATCACTGAGCTGAACAGGAAAGATGCTGAGCTGGAGCAGCTCTCAAACACAGAGGATCACAACCAGTTTCTCCTCAACTACCCCTCACTGTCAGCACTCAGTGAGTCTACACACTCATCCAGCATCAATATTCGTCCTCTGAGATACTTTGAGGATGTGACAGCAGCTGTGTCAGAGCTCAGAGATAAACTACAGGACATCCTGAGAGAGGACTGTAGAAACATCTCTGTGCTCGTCTCTGATGTGGACGTTTTAGTGTCGCGTCCAGAACCAGAGACCAGAGCTGACTTCCTGATGTATGCCAGAGAAATGACGTTTGATCCAAACTCGGCCAACATGGAGTTGGTGCTCTCTGAATCCAACAGAAAAGTGAAGTTTCTGAAAGAAAAAAGGCCGTACGTTCACCATCCAGAGAGGTTCACCTTCTACTGTGAGGTCCTGAGTAAGGAGAGTCTGATCGGGCGCAGCTACTGGGAAGTGGAGAAGAGAGGTGGGGGAGTGGAAGTGGGAGTCGCCTACAAGAGCATCAGAAGAGCCGGGAGATTCGTTGAAATATTGTTGGGCTTCAATGAGAAATCCTGGTCTTTGAACTTAACTCGGAACATGTATGCTGTTTGGCACAATGGAGATGACATTCCGGTCCCAGAACCCACTTCCAACAGAATAGGAGTGTATGTGGACCACAGAGCAGGGATCCTGGCTTTTTACAGCATCTCTGACACCATGACTCTCCTCCACAGAGTCCAGACCACCTTCAGTGAGCCTCTTCATCCCGCGTTCAGGTTCTTCGACTCCAAGGGAGACTCTGTTGAGTTCCTCAGTCTGAAGTGAACCGTTTGGCCCATTTTCTTTGTTCTGAATGTGTTCAATTTTCTTGGGCTAAAACCGGATTAATCTTTTTATAAATTAGTCTTTTCTTTCTGAACTGCTTTTTGTTGTCTTCATTCAAAACTAAAAATATGATGTTAGCAGAAATTATCCAGTCATGAAGGGGAAAGTTTATAATTTACAGAGAAAAATACAACATTAGCAGGGAAGTAACCAGAGCTGTGTACTTTAAGGAATACCTCAAGAAATGACATTTATTCTAGGTATATATTTCTAAGACTATAAACATTCAAGGAAAGCTTTAGCAAAGCTAGAAAATGTTTTTTACTTCTCAGAGGAGAACCAGAAAAGCTCTATAGATTTTTTCACGACCGTAAGCCTGACAGTCGGTGCTATCGTCCAGGGCTTACGTTCCTTTAAACTTGTCAAATATCACAATGAGACCTTAAACATTGGATTTTCGTTTTATTTTGCTTTCTGTCTTTCTTTAGAAGTGTCCCAGTCTTAGGAACTTATCAGAAAACAACTAATGCTGATGAACTTTTGGCTTTTAAATCAGAGAAAGAGAAGGTTTGTCAGTTTGTGTTACATATATTGTGTCATACTAGTCTTCAGCAACGTCAGGTATCTCCCTTATCGGAAAACACCCAGTTTGTGTTTTGTTCTGTCAATAAAATCTGATAACGTGTTGCTGACTGTCTGAATGAAAGGCCTAAACCATGTGGAAACTGCAACATATTAGACAGAGGTGGTTCTGAATGCGTGGCTCTTTTTATCCACGGATAAAACCCGTTAACAGGTAAGCCTTTTGGGAAATACCTGGCAGGTGTTTCTGGACTGCATGAAATAAAACATTTTGACAAAAACTAAGGGAACTAGTTTCCTGTTGCTGTCATAGTGCACTGTAAATGGGATCATTGCTATAAGCTTCACGTGTGATTAACTTTTTAAAATTTAAAGTCAAAATAAAATGGAAAGAAATTAATGCAAAAAAATCAGGTGAAATTGAATCTTCATCATTAGCTTCATAGCGTATTTGGCTGCTATGGAGAGGCAGAAAAAAATACAAATAAAAAGAAATCAACAAATTCGAAATCTAAGTAGGACAGACGAAGTTAAATCATTTAAACCTGCCTTAAAAATCTAATGTGGCTGCCATGAGAATACAACATAGTAGAAATGTCTTTCAGTCAGTTTTCAACCATACTACTGTCCATCTATAGAGGAGCACATTTCCCCATCCTATCTGCACCCTGTGGGTGGTGTTTATTTAGCTGGGCGCTTGCTCCATCCTGCAGGCTGCTGGGTTAATGCCTGGCATGAAAATAAGTTTGTTACTAAGAACAGAAAACAGTACAGAACAATCAGAATATGATCCTCTTCCTCTGTAACTCTAATTTAATGAATTTCAGACTTTGGTGAGTTAGAAAATCCTTTCAATGCCAAAGTAGGTACAGAAAATGAAAATGGAGGAGCTTAATGAAGACTGAGCTCAAAATAAAAACAAATAATTACTATAGAGGACAGAATGAAAGGAAAATGTCCGATTAGAGCAAGGACCCCAAAACATAAACAAAGTTTGTTAACCATAATAGAAAAACCTTTTTTTCATAAACATTCCCACTGCTCTCATGACCTAGATATACTTTTTAATGTAACATTAAATAAATATAACGTATGTTAGATGAAAGGGAAATGTCAGATTAAAATATAATGTATATTTTACAGTTTTAGGAGAAAGTTAAAGAGAATCAACCTGAAGAGATCAGATTATTATCAAATCCTGATTGATCAGTGGCAGTCAGAACGCTATCAGGCCATCCTTGTGTTTTAACTATCAGCACACGAACGCTAAATACTTCACATAATTCCTGGTTAATGATCCATACACCCGCTGGCGTCTACAGAGCAAGAATCCTTCTGATAAAACCTGTCTGTGATAAACATCTGTTAATGTATAGCTGTTGTTACACATTTCATCAGCATATTGATGAAGTTCACTGAGTTATGACCTACCATTGGTTTACTACATGTTTGAAATAGTTTTCTTTGATTTTAGCTCCAATAACCTGATGGACCAGAGATTTTTTCCTCACGGAGGATGGGTTCGAAGCATCTTTAAAGCTTAGGAGGCTTCAGGAGGTGTTCAGTCTTCCTGGCACTGATGCAATCTGCTGGGTTTCCTTAGACAGAAAAACTTTTTATCCAATTTGAATAAATAACAGAATCTGACTGCACTGTTCAATAGTTAGGATTAATTGGAATGTATGTACCTGATTTTTGTGAAGTGCCTTGAGACGACATGTGTTGTGAATTGGCACTATATAAATAAAACTGAATTGAATTGCAACTGGACGTTATAAATCAAATCAATAAACTCTCTGAAATAACTCAGCCGTCAAATGAGGAAAATGCTTAGCTAAATAAACTGCAATCTGAATTAGATTCTTTGTATTTTACAAAGGCAGAAGGTGCTTTCGTGCGTTAGAAGAGGGACGTTTAAAAACTGAATAATGACCTCAATTTAGTTAATGGAGAAATTCATAGGTTTTTTTTCTGAGATATACAAATCCAGCTATTCGGACCCTGACTATCAAATGCTCCTGAACACCCTCAAAGATTTCATCAATAAAATTGGTCTGGACTTTAAAAAAATAATGGAAAAGCATTTGAGTATTGAGGAAATGGATAAAGCTGTTAATAAAATGTCCTTGGGAAAATCTCCCACCATAGATGGATTAACTACTGAATTTTATCTTTTTTTTTTTTTTGAATGGATCTTTAGAAGCATTTTTAGAAAGCATCTCTGCTGGAAATCTTTTTCGAAGATCATCCATCCTTGTCACTGCATGTTTATTTTGTCATAAAATATCAAGAAGGCCAACCCCATAATTTTCCAATTTCTATGGAAAAACAAAACAAATTGTATCAAGAGATCTCAGTAAGTTAAAAATTATGATAAGGGAGGAATTTAATGCTCTAGATTTTGAGGCAATGGTCGTCATGTTCAAAATGAAGTGGTTTAAATCCCTTATGGCACATAAAACTCCATGTAGTTCCATATCCCAAATTCTTTAATCAAAAAATTGAGAGGAATTGAATTTTGATTGTGTTGCGATTTTGAGATCACAAAAATACCACTATATTTATCTAACTTCCACAAACAAATACTGCAGTTTTAGAAGGTAATATTCAATTATAACGTTACACCTCGAGTTCTACATTATGGAATAATAGAATAATATCAGCTGGAGACAGAAAATCCATTTTCATTCAGGATTGGTTTGATAAAAATATAATATCTGTAAATGATTTATTGGACACTAATGGTAAAATTTTGAGCTTCTCATCCTTTGTGAACAAATATAAATTGTGGAAGTCAAGTTTTTGACATGGTTTGTGAATATATTCCTCAGCCATTGATTTAGTTATAAATCCAAAATACACTGCGGTACTCTCAAGTAACAATTGCTTACCCAAATTGATGTTACATAATTGTGATTTGTTGGATTACAAATACACAAACAAGTTTATTAATGAAGATTTAAGACAAGTTCTCTACCATGACTATAAAACAAACAATTTTAAGAGATTGGTCACTTCTTATGATATGGCTCATTCCAAATTTTTTAAATGGCCTATTTTGCCAAAAGTGAATGAAACTCTTTTTAAAATAATAAATAAAATATACCCGGTAAGCTAATTTCTTGAAAGTAGGTTTAAATTTGAGGTTGACCCATGTGGTTTTTGCATTCAAGATGTTGAAACTATTTGTCATTATTTTCTGAATGTCGCTATTCACAGGACATTTGGAAAGATATACTTAATTGGTTAAATCTCAAAGTCAACACGCCCCATTTTGATACATCACATATTTTGTTTTTCATGGATTATTTGGATTCCTCTTCAACCAATGTGATAAATATTGTAATACTTCTGGCCAAATATCATATTCATTGTTGTAAATGGGGAAGAATGAAGCCCTCTTTTCCTTGTTTCCTTAATGATTTGAAAATATTATTATATTTATGTATTATATTATTTTAATAAATTCGGTTGTTTCTCCTGCACGAAGACAACAGCTAGCTAGCTAGCACCAATGCTAACTCTGTTCAGAAGTTCCACTTGCGTCTCTTGGTTGATTGTTAAGTGCTCTTATGTGGGATTTTTTTCTTTCCAGAATCTCTTTCTACATGTGAGGGTTGTTCACTTGATTTGGACCTTGCAAGCTCCCCTGGTTCTGCCCCGACCATGCAGGGCTTCCACGCCGGTACCACCCTAGCTGCCTCACCCTAGGGCAATTATTTTTTACAACACTAAACATCTTTAATCTGCTCTAGTTTATAAACTACAATACTTGTACTTTTCAAACCTGTACTAGATTGTTCTGCACTACTAACAGAATCTTTCAAACCCAGGTTGTGATTTGTGAAAGTTCAAGAAAGGTTGATTTCAGTGTTTTTCTCTGACCAGATGATTTTTGACTGTCCTTAAGATATTTTATAAATCCAGAGGAGACCTTTGCAGTTCTGGCTATCTTATAACTGAATCATTGTTTTATTCCTGGTCTCTCTCACATTTTTGTACATTACTTTGGTCAGCTGCCATGTTGTTTTTAAGTAATGTATAAATAAAGATATATAGTATGGTGTCACCAATGTCTGTCTTCCTTTACTTTTGCGCTTAAGAACTCACTCTAAAATGTGCTAAAAGCGTAAAACTCTGATCCTTATTAACTCATTCTGACCAAAGGCGGCATAAAAAGCAAATTCCATTTAGATGACAGACCTTAGATGTTTTCAATTTGTTCTCTGAGGTCGAAATATGAGAAAGAAAGAAAATAAATAAAGGAGAGAATATAAATGAATTTGAGAAAAGTTTAGTATAATAGAGCAAAGTAACCCAGTGAGAAAACATCCAAATTCATATAAAAAACAACTTAATCCATGATTAAGTTACCAGGGCTGCTCTGGGACTTTCGGATCATTGCCTTATCCACCTCATCCCAACTTACAGACAGAAACTTAGAGCTTCCAAACCCGTGGTTCACACTGTTAAAAAGTGGACTGAGGAATCGAAGCAGATGCTACAGGCCTGCTTTGAATGCACAGACTGGACTTTTTTGAAACCTCAGCCACTGATTTAAAACGAACTACCTGATGTGGTGACATCATACATCAATTTTCTGTGAGAACATGGTGTCCAGACCAAGACCTTCTGCCCCTTTGGGGGAAACAACAAGCCATGGTTTACTCCACATCTCAGGAATCTGCGCAGGAAAAAGGAAGAAGCTCACAGCAGTGGAGATTGGGCGCGGTACAGGCAGACCAGGAAACGCTAAAAAAGGAGATCAAAGCAGCCAAGAGAAGCTATAGTGAGAAGCTGAAAAACAGCCTTTTACTGGTGACACTTCGGCTGTATGGACTGGTCTAAAAAAACCTGACTGCCTACAGAAGCCCCACCACCCTTCCTGAACAAAGTCCTCGCCTGGTCCGTCTGAATGGTTTCGAGAAGCCATTCCCCCCCAACTCCTCCCCCCCCCTTTTCCCCCCCCCCCCCCCCCCCCCCCCCCCCCCCCCCCCCCCTCTCTCCCCCCCCCCCCCCCCCCCGGATCTTCAACAAGTCCCTGGAGAAGTGTGAGGGCCCCCCCTGCTTCAAACGAGCCACCATCATCCCAGTGCCCAGAAACCCACCATCCTAGGATTAAATGACTACAGGCCTGTAGCCCTGACTTCTGTGGTCATGAAAATCCTTTTGAGCGGCGGTGTTGAAGCACCTGAAAGACATCACAGGCCCTCTACTGGACGCCCTGCAGTTTTCTTACCGAGCAAACAGGTCGGCAGATGATGCTGTTTAACTTAGGCCCTCACTTCATCCTGCAAACACCTCGCCCACCCAGGGACCTACGCCAGGATCCTGTTTGTAGACTTCAGCTCGGCCTTCAACCCCATCATACCAGACATCCTCCACCAGAAGCTCACCCAGCTCAACGTCCCAGCCTCCACCTGTCAGTGGATCAACAGCTTCCTGACGGACCGACAGCAGCAGGTGAGACTGGGGAGCATCTTCCCCTCCCAAACCAGATCAATAAGTACTGGTGCCCCCCCAGGGGTGTTCTATCCCCACTCCTCTTATCCCTCTACACAAATGACTGCACCTCAGCGGACTCGTCCGTGAAACTCCTGAAATTTGCAGATGACACCACTGTCATTGGACTGATCCAGGACGGTGATGAGTCTGCATACAGACAGGAGGTGGATCGGCTGGTCCCACTGGTGTAGTCAGAACTGCCTGGAGCTAAACCACTCAAGACTGTGGAGATGGTGGTGGACTTTCGGAAAACACCACCTCCATACACCCCCCTCACCATCCTCAACAACCACCGTGTCGGTCTGTGGATCACTTCAGGTTCTTAGGAACCACCATCTCTGAGGACCTGAGATGGTCTTCACACATAGCCCACTGTTCGGAAGAAGGCCCAGCAGAGACTGTAAATTCCTGAGGCAACTCAAGAAGTACAACCTTCCACAGGATGCTGGTCATCTTCTACACTGCCATCATTCAGTCTGTCCTGTCTTCATCCATCTCCGTGTGGTTCGGTTCATCCACAAAACAGGACAGGTCCAGACTGCAACGAACAATCAGGACTGCAGAGAGAATCAATAGGGCTGACCTTCCCCCCATCCAGGACTTATACAGGTCTAGGGTCAGGAAAAGAGCTGTTAAAATCTCTGCAGACCCCACACACCCTGCACATAAACTGTTTAGAGTTCTGCCTTCAGGCCGACCCCTTACAGAGCGCTGTTCACAAAAACCAGCCGCCACAGAGACAGTTTCTTCCCCCAGGCTGTTTTCTCTGTTGAAACATTCAATAAAATACAACAACAGCATACAGATGTTGCAAATGCACCTTTTTATTTATATATGTGTATATTGTACATTGTAAATATGTATATTCTGTAGTGCAAAAACAAAAACCAAAGAGCAAAGTGTACCGGAGTCAAATTCCTTGTTTGTATGTACAAACTTGGCAATAAAGCTGATTCTGATTCTGATTCTGATTCTGAACCACACTCCGTACCGCTTGGTGGCGGTAATGTGCACCTACAGAGTTTAGCCAACCGCCAATAAACACCAGTAGAAGAAGAAACTATGCTTTACATGAAAAACAACCCAGCTGTCCGTCCGGAACCCGCTTCTGCCTGTTTGCTATCTGGTAAAACAAAGAGATAAAGAAATAATCTCATGTTTGTCTGTTTTCATCTTTTCTTCTTTTTCAGCTCGGTTTTTCGTTCGTAGGGTCAAATGTGTGAAAGTGGATCTCACTAAGTTTAAACTTTATTTGGGTCAAAAAACCAGAGCAGGTACAGAACAGTACGACCGCATGCAAGCCTGTAAACAAGGGCGCACAGGGCCAGGGGTGTGCACAAAGTAAAGAAAATATTATTTAACATATTCATCTTCATTGTTTTATTATCCTTTCTGTTCGATGAATTGTGTTTATATTCTGCTCCACATCTTTAAGACCGTTTTTTTCTTACCAAATTAATGGATCAAAAGCTTAGCCGATAATATTGGGTCTAAAATAAAGAAGTTATTTTCTTTTAAAGAACGTCTAAACAAATTAAACCAAAACAGCTTAAAATCTTTAAAAATGTTCCTTCCATGAAATCTTAGAGGGATTTTAATTTCCGAAACCGTTTCTGAGGGCAGTTTGAGTTCATGTCTGTTAACAGTGAGCCTAGTTTAAGAAAAACAGCAGTAGTTATTTTTTTTACAGGGGTGAAGAAGTTTGTATGCTAGAGACCAGGAAGTTTCTCAACATTATGATCTCAACCTAGAGCAACGTTTTACATTTATTGTGTTTAATTTAAGGCAAATAAAATCCAACACGGTGAGTCCTCCAGCATCATAACTGTTCATAACTCTTACTCTGGTGTAATAAGAAGGATTCTTCCAAATACAACGAAGCAGCATCTTATCATTAGTCTGAATAGTTTTGTGAAGAAAGATCTGGATGGTTGAGCCTGGAGATTCCTTCTGCCTGTAAGAAGGACACGATCTCTGAAGGTAGGTCTCTTCCCAACCACTGATTCAATTCGTTTTGGGTTTTTGGCACTCGGCCCGTTAACCACGCCACGGTTTTAAGGAAAACTCATCGTCATCAAATAAGGTCTGGTGTCCTAAAGAGCCGAGACTAAAGGAAGAGAGCCGCCCTACATCTAAAAAATCCACTATTTAGGTTCTGTTTGACTCCAAGTGCCACCATTACTTCAACACATAGAAAACTTCACTTTACGTTTATTTTGTTTTGGTATGAAAAAGTGGAAAAAACAATCCATGTTAAACGGGTTTTTATTCATAAAGACCCTTTGTACAGCACAGAAAACACGGGACAATGCTACAGAAAAGAAAGTACACCTTTAGTGCACTATAAAACAAAATGCCAGTGGTTTTACATTTTAGGCTAAAGTACACTATTAAAACAGGAATACATTAAAGTGGTTCAAAAATATTGCTTATTTTGGGGACCTACATCAACAGTTTAAGCCCCTTGCATAGATGGACCCAGCTCTAAGAAAAAGCCACCTGAGGTATCTTTTCATTTGTTGTCATAAAGTTACATTTTTTAAAAAAGTAAGTAAAAATCACAGTAAATATTTTTTACTTTTTTCCAAATATGGAGCTTAACTATTTTATCATATATCTAATTATTTACTGTCACCTTCTTTCCTGCTAAAAAATACCCAAATTAGTAGAAAAAAAAACATCCAAGCAATGTTTACTTTTTTCCTCAGACTAAAAAAAATGGCTTCAAAAAGCTGAGGCTTGATCGGGGGAGGCCATCTCTGCTCCATCTGTTTGGATCTTCTGAAGGATCCAGTGACTATTCCCTGTGGACACAGCTACTGTATGAAATGTATTAAAGTCTTCTGGGATGGAGAAGATCGTAAGGGATTCTACAGCTGCCCTCAGTGTAGAAGACTTTTTATACCGAGGCCTGACCTGGTGAAGAACATCATGTTGGCAAACTTGGTGGAGGATCTGAAGAAGACTGGACTCCAAGTTGCTCCAGCTGATCACTGCTATGCTCGACCTGAAGATGTGGCCTGTGATGTCTGCACTGGGAGGAAGATGAAAGCTGCCAAGTCCTGTCTGGTCTGTTTGGCCTCTTATTGTGAGAATCACCTCCAACCTCACTATGATGCTGCTCCTTTAAGAAAACACAAGCTGGTGGACCCCTCCAAGGACCTTCAGAGAAACGTCTCCTCAAACCAGAAGGTGATGACAGTGTTATTGGTGGACCAGGAATCACCAGAAGCAGAAAGGACTGAGAAGCAGAAGGAGCTCCAGGTGAGTCGACAACAAATCCAGCAGAGAATCCAGGACCAAGAGAAAGATCTGAAGCTGCTTCAACAGGAGGTGGAGGTCATCAATGTCTCTGCTGATAGAGCAGTGGAGGACAGTGAGAAGATCTTCACTGAGCTGATCCGTCTCATCCAGAAAAGAAGCTCTGATGTGAAGCAGCAGATCAGATCCCCAGCAGGAAAAGAAGTGAGTCGAGTCAAAGATCTTCAGGAGAAGCTGGAGCAGGAGATCACTGAGCTGAAGAGGAAAAGATGCTGAGCTGGGCAGCTCTCAAACACAGAGGATCACAAAACCGTTTCTCCCAACTAACCCCTCACTGTCAGCACTCAGTGAGTCAAAACCCCCTCAGCATCAATATTCGTCCTCTGAGATACTTTGAGGATGTGACAGCAGCTGTGTCAGAGCTCAGAGATAATCAGGGACATCCCGGAGAGGGACTGTAGAAACATCTCTGTGCTCGTCTCTGATGTGGACGTTTTAGTGTCGCGTCCAGAACCAGAGACCAGAGCTGACTTCCTGATGTATGCCAGAGAAATGACGTTTTGATCCAAACTCGGCCCCAACATGGAGTTGGTGCTCTCTGAATCCACAGAAAAGTGAAGTTTCTGAAAAAAAAGGCCGTACGTTCACCATCCAGAGAGGGTTCACCTTCTACTGTGAGGTCCTGAGTAAGGAGAGTCTGATCGGGGGGCGCTACTGGGAAGTGGAGAAGAGAGGTGGGGAGTGGAAGTGGGAGTCGCCTACAAGAGCCCTAGAAAAGCCGGGAGATTCGTTGAAAATTGGTTTGGGGTTTCCCAATTGGGGAAAAAACCAAATTTCCTTTGGGGGGCCTTTTTAAAAAATTAACCGGAACAAAGTTTTTCTGTTTTTGGCAAAAAATGGGGGATTAAAAAATTTTTTCCGGGGCCCCCGGAAAAAACCCCCTTCCAACGGGGGGAAATTTGGAAAGGGATGGGGGGGGCCCCAGGAAAACAAAGGGGAAAACCCCGGTTTTTTACAGGGAAAATTTTGGGGAAACCCCCGACTCTTTTCCCCCACAAGGGGGGTTTCCCGGGGGCCAAAATTTTTAGTAGCCTTTCATCCCGCTTCCAGGGTTTTTTTCAAATCCCAAAAGGGGGGGGAATCTGTTGGGGGTTTTTCCTCAGTCTTTAAATTGGAAAACCGGGTTTGGCCCCCTTTTTTTTTTCTGGAAAAAAGGGGGAATTTTTTCTTTTTGGGGTAAAAAAACCGGGGGTTAATCCCTTTTTATAAATTAGTCTTTTCTTTCTGAACTGCTTTTTGTTGTCTTCATTCAAAACTAAAAATATGATGTTAGCAGAAATTATCCAGTCATGAAGGGGAAAGTTTATAATTTACAGAGAAAAATACAACATTAGCAGGGAAGTAACCAGAGCTGTGTACTTTAAGGAATACCTCAAGAAATGACATTTATTCTAGGTATATATTTCTAAGACTTAACATTCAAGAAAGCTTTTAGCAAAGCTAGAAATGTTTTACTTCTCTTGAGGAGAACCAGAAAAGCTCTAGATTTTTTCACACCGTAGCCTGACAGTCGTTGCTTCGTCCAGGCTTACGTTCCTTTAAACTTCAAATCAATGAGACTTAATTTGATTTTCGTTTTATTTTGCTTTCTGTCTTTCTTTAGAAGTCCCAGTCTTAGGAACCTTATCAGAAAACAACTATGCTGATGACCTTTCTGGTTTTAAACTCAGAGAAGAGAAAGTTTGTCAGTTTTGTCTTACTTGTCATACTAGTCTTCAGCAACGTCAGGTATCTCCCTTATCGGAAAACACCCAGTTTGTGTTTTGTTCTGTCAATAAAATCTGATAACGTGTTGCTGACTGTCTGAATGAAAGGCCTAAACCATGTGGAAAACTCGCAACATACATTAGTAGACATAACGGTGGTTCTATGATGCGTGGCTCTTTTTAACATCCACGGATAAACCCTTGACAAGGTTAAGCCTTTTGGGAAATACCTGGCAGGTGGTTTTGGACTGGCATGATATAAAACATTTTGACAAAAACTAAGGGAACAGTTTCCTGTTGCTGTCTAGTGCACTGTAAATGGGATCATTGCTATATCGAACTGAGCTTCACAGTGTGATGCTAACTTTTAAAATTTAAACGTCAACTATAAAACAATAGGATAAGAACAATTAATGTAGTGCAGAAGAATGACCGACACAAAAAAACAGGATTGAAATTTGAATCTATCATACAATTAGCCTTCTACAAGTCGAGATATTATGGCTGCTATGGAGAGGCACACGAAAAATACAAATAAAAAGAAATCACAAATTCGAACAACAATCTAATGTATTGACAGATACGACAGTTTAGTGATCATTTAAAACCCTTAAACCTGCCTTAAAAAATCTAATGTGGCTGCCATGGAATACAAAATAGTAAAAAATTTTCTTTCGTCGTTTTTCAACCTACTACTGTCCATCTATAGAGGAGCACATTTCCCATCCTATCTGCACCCTGTGGGTGGTGTTTTTTTAGCTGGGCGCTTGCTTCCATCCTGCGGTCGGGTTTTAATGCCTGGCATGAAAAAATTTTTTTTTACTAAAGAACAGAAAACGTACAGAAAAATCAGAATATGATCCTTCCTCTGTAACTCAAATTTAATGAATTCAGACTTTGGTGAGTTAAAAACCCTTTCAATGCCAAAAATGTAGGTACAGAAAATGAAAATGGAGGAGCTTAATGAAGACGGATCAAAAAAAAAACAAATATTACTATAGAGGAGGGGATGAAGGAAAATGTCCGATTAGAGCAAGGACCCCAAAAACAAAAAACAAAGTTTTGTTAACCATAATAGAAAAACCCTTTTTTTCAAAAACATTCCCCCTCTCTCATGACCTAAATATTTTTTTAATGTAACATTAAATAAAATATAACGTAATTTAGATTAAAGGGAAATGTCAGATTAAAAATATAAATTTTATTTTTACAGTTTTAGGGAAAGTTTAAGAAAATCAACCTGAAAGATCAGATTATTATAAAATCCTGATTGATCAGGGCAGTCAGAACGCTATCAGGCCATCCTTGTTTTTTAACTATCAAAAAAACACCAAAATACTTCACATAATTCCTGGTTAATGATCCATACACAGCTGGCGTCTACAGAGCAAGAATCCTTTTCTGATAAAAAACCTGTCTGTTAAACATCTGTTAATGTATAGCTGTTGTTACACTTTCATCAGCATTTTTGATGAGTTCACTGTTTTTTGACCTACCTTTTGGGGTTTACTACATGTTTGAAATAGTTTTCTTTGATTTTAGCTCCAATAACCTGATGGACCAGAGATGTTTTCTCACGGAGGATGGGTTCGAAGCATCTTTAAAGCTTAGGAGGCTTCAGGAGGTGTTCAGTCTTCCTGGCAGAGCTGCTGCAGAACAAACGGAGAGAGTAGTATGGCCAACGGTGAGCTAGATGTCTACATGGAAGAGTTCATTTTTGGACTTTATTCTTTTACAAGCTTTAATTGCACAAGGTTCTTATGGTTTCTATATGACACTAATTGATCCTGTCTGTTGTTTCTGCAGAAATCCGGAGAGTGGACCTCCACTGCAAGACCAACAATGCTGCCCATAACACCGATGAAATCACTACAAGTCAGCTAATTGTGAGACGAGGACAGCCGTTCTCCATCACACTGGAGATGGCCTTTGCTTTCCAGACATCCGATATACTTCAACTCACGGTGGAAACAGGTGGAGTACTATTTACCTGGGCTTCAAACAGCCTTGTGGTCCTGTTTTAGGTCTCCGTCAATTTGCTTCAGATCATTTTAATTTAGATTAATACAGAAAATACAAGAAGTTTTAGTCACCTGTTTGTATACAAATATATTTGCATCACTTGTGTCTCTATCAGATGTGAGAGCAGAAACAAAATGTCCTTCTGGAAAATAGGAATCCAGTGAAACAGGCTTCAACGTCTCTAACGTAATAAAATGATTCTCTCCTAAGGTCGTTTTCCCTCACAAAGCCAAGGGACCAAATGTACTTTTACTAACCGAGCTCCCACGTGTGTTGCTGGAAGTAAAGCAATCTGGAGCTGCAAAGTTGATGACAGGTCCATCTTCCAGAGGGGAATTGTGATCTTTTCAGTGACCCCTCCAGCTGATGCTCCAGTGGGAAGGTACTCCCTGTCTGCAGAGCTGAAAGGGGGTACACCCGTGAAGGAAAGCCTGGTGGTTCTGTTCAACCCCTGGTGCTGGGGTGAGTAATGACTTAAGTCCTGAAGAAAGAATAACTTACCAGAAATGTCATACCTTACCTAAGAATGGTGGGTGCGAGGAAACAGACCAAGAATATCCTAATGTATCTTCACAAGAAGACGTGAGCCAGGCCTTGTTTGCTGATTCATTGAGAAAACTTTGGTCTTTGTTTGTAGACGACTCGGTGTATCTGCCTGATGAAAAGGAACGCCGGGAATACGTGATGAATGAACAAGGACTCATCTACAGTGGGACTGCATACAACTTTGATTCAATGATCTGGGAGTTTGGTCAAGTGAGGTTTAAAAAGATCAATCATATTTTGAACAGTGGTGTCTGACCAAATAAATGAACATTTTCTGGCTGTAGCTAACTGCCCGTGGAGTTCCTTAAGGGTGTATCCTGGGCCCCATCCTGTTTTCACTCTATATGTTGCTTTTGAATTCATGATTATCAAAGATCATAACTATTTTCACTGTTATGAAAAGATATGCAAATCCATCTGCCCTTAAAAGTGGGACCTAAATGATCACTGCTGTCTTTATTGAACTAATTAGACAAGACAAAAGCTTGTTTCACATGTAATAAAAAAAAAGTATCATAATGTGCAGTATTCTGTCTTTTTTGCAGTTTGAGGAAGAAATGGTAGATATTTGCCTCAAGTTGTTGGATGTCAACCCAAAACACCAAAGAGACCCTGATGGTGACGTTTCAGCTCGATGCAACCCCATCTATGTTGGTCGTGTCATCAGCGCCATGGTGACACTGAACTTTCACCTAAGGTCTAATTTAATTTTAACCTTAACAGAAATTAACATTTCTCCATCTCACAGATCAACAGCAATGATGACATGGGCGTTTTAGTTGGATGCTGGGGCAACAACTTTCAGGATGGTGTTCCTCCCACCAGATGGACCGGCAGTGTCAGCATCCTGCAGCGCTGGTACCAGAACAACTGCAGGGCAGTAAAGTATGGACAGTGCTGGGTGTTCGCTGGTGTGATGTGCACAGGTATCGTACCTTTATGGATTGTGTAGTTGTGTTACCGTCACTCATAGCCTGTCCAAGATACATTCTTTCTGTCATTACGATTGCAGTGATGCGGTTCTTTGGTATACCGTGCCGTGTTGTCACAAACTTCGTGTCTGCTCATGACACAGACAACAGCCTCACGATTGACCAGTATTTTGATGAGTATGGATTCAAACCCAAGCAGAGTTTGGATGATATCTGGTAAGACCAATACTGAGATTCCCCAGCAAAAGTTTGGGTTTATTGTTAGTTTAAAAGCTTGGTCCTGCATGAGGGAAATAATAAATTAGTTTCTCCAAAAACTGCCAAATCACTCAGCGGTTACTTTAAAGCTTTTAATTGGCCAAAACCAACTATTTCCTGAGTTTTAGAAGCTAACATGTCTTACTTTTGTATATTCAACCATGTTGTAGCTCTCCTGCAATCAGAGCTACAACCAGGAAATCATAATTAACCCTTCTAGGATTGTTAAGAGCTTTGAAATGTTTTATTGCCATGCAGGAACTTCCATGTGTGGGTGGAGGGTTGGATGAAGCGACCAGACCTCCAAAAAGAAGGCTGCTACGACGGCTGGCAGGTCTTGGATCCCACTCCTCAGGAGAAGAGTGGAGGTAAACTGTTCTAGTTATCAACACTAACAATGTACACTTTACTGGAAACGCTAAAGATGGATTCCTTTGCCTTAGGGGTGTTCTGCTGCGGTCCAGCACCGGTGTTTGCAATCCACCAGGGGCACATGGACCTGAAGTATGACATACCCTTTGTCTTCAGTGAGGTCAATGCTGATGTGGTCAAGTGGATGGTCAGTACAACTGCTTCATATTTTAATGTAGAGCCAGATTTCAACTATAAAATAGTCTTTTAACATAAACTTTTTCAGTCATGGTAAATAATGCATAGGTTTTCTGTCACAACTGGCTAAATGTAAATTTCTTACTTCATAAGAGAGATAGTTTTATGACAGATAAACTCACTTAAGCATTAAGCATTATCTGATTAGACTAACATAGCGTTTGTTTCTGATCGCAGCTCAATGCTGATGGGTCAAAGACAAAAATTCATTCCCTCAGCAACACTGCGGGGGTGGGCCAGAATATCTCCACGAAGGCTGTTGGCGCCTTAACTAGGAATGATATCACAAACACCTACAAATACCAAGAAGGTAAAGACCATTACTCTAATTCCTTTCCCAAAAGGCCAGGGCCTTTTTGATAAGTTTTACTTATTCAATTTTCTAATTGAAGTTGGTTTAAAATAAACTTGCCCTGCCTTTATCTTCTGGAAAAAATAAACCCCTGGCATGAACCTTTGAATCAGTAAGACAGTTTCTTGACTACCAAACATCATTTGAAAATTTGTGAACTAATCCATGTCTGCAGTCCGTAGATTTCAAAAATGATAAATAGAAAGGACTCTTGCATGCGCCTTCCATCAGGCAACATCATAACCTAAATGGTTCTGTAAAAAAACTTAATTTTTTACAAAATGGTTCCAAAAACGTGAAAAGCGCTATACAAATGCAGGCCAATTCTCTTGCCAACTCAAAAGATTAAAAACGGTGGGTCAACTTCAGCCCCCCTCCACCATTCTGTATCAGCCCTTACATAGAAAACAAATCCAGGGATACCGAACACTTCTAGATCCTTGCATATTTTGACCCTGAAGTGTATTTTGATCACATTCTGTGCCTGTCCAACAACATAAAGGTACCACATTTATTTTTCTATCTTTCTAACAGCAGTCTCCTAGTTAAGAGGTACTAACTAAGATTTTTAAAGCCAAATATCTAGTACCCTTAAAGCTCTCAACTACAAACAGAGATGAGTCAGCAGTGATGGCAGTACCTCTGCTATTGGGGGCTGTTCTCGCTACTATTTCGATATGTATGTTCACTATAAGGTATTGCTGCAGAATTAAGAATAATACATTGAACTTGGCTGCATTGTTTGATAACTAGGATCTAATTGGAATGTATGTAATTGACTTTAAACATGTCTGTATTACTGGACTGAATTGACTATATATTTATGTGTATAAATTGTATTGCCCTAAGAGAACATTTTTGAAGTGAATTGGTGCTATATGATTAAACTGAATTGAGTCGAATTGCATTGTTATGCCCATTCTAAGCTATATCTTTGAAGGGTTGCAAGCAGTTGACAGTAATATTAGTCTCAGATTCACCCAGAAATTGTTTGGGATTTATTCAGCTGAGGAGGATTCAGTTGACTTGGAGTTTTTTTCTATAGGCAGCCCAATGGAGAGAGTAGTCTACGATCATGCACTCAGACTGAACTCACAAGGCAAAGGTGTGGTGGGGGCGGACACCTGCCAACTCACTGAGCCAAAAGAGGTGGAAATGTCATTAGAAAAGGTTGGTTCAGATCAGACTTGTAGCACTTTACTGTGAAAGTTTCACTGAATAAACATAAAAAAACTCAAAAATGGACAACAGTCAGTTTTTTTTCCTTATGGACAGGAAACCAGTTTCAAGAATGCACAGGATATCAAATTAAACCTGAAAGTGAGCAACAGAGATAAGAAAAATAAGACAATGTTCATCCTCGTGAATGCCCAAGCCATGAACTACACTGGAACTCAAGCGAGGAACATCCTGCATGCTCAACATGAGAACACACTGCTGGCTGGACAAGGTCTGTACATTTACCTACCTACAAGTCAAAGTGATCTGATTTACCAAATAACTCTCAACACAAGCAAAAAATGTCCTTTCTAGGATATATAATTTTGCTTTAAAACATTTCTTGTCTTCTAAGTCAAACGACAATGCCAGTAACTGCCAAGAGCAGAAAAAAAATGAATTATTTAGTCCACATCCAAATATCTCTGCTGCCTCTCTTTGCCTTTCCTGCAGTTGTGAATATTCCCATCCACATCCCATACTCTGTCTACAGTAAGCACACTGGTAACTTTGACAGCATGAAGGTCTCTGCCCTCACCAAGGACGACAAAGGTGACATCTATGGGGCCCAGATTGATTTCGCCCTGGAAGACCCGCCCATCTCAATTAAGGTCTGCAAAATGCTTATTAGGAACAAAGCAGTGATCAGATTTACACTCAAACTAGGGGTCACATTTTGGGTTTGGATGAGGTCATACGTAACAGTTTTCTGGCACGTGGAGCGCATTCTTTACAACAGTGTTGAGAAATCTGTCATCAATAACATGTTTGTTAGTATCTCCTAATTGTGACCATTGGTACCAACAACAGCCCACAGTGACAGGTTCTCTCCACACCATTCCTTTACATTTTACTGGTCTGCATGTGAACTAAACTGCATTTAAATTGTACCATTCCTTTTAGGAGGTTAGATGCTTTTGTAAGGATTTATGATTATTGATTTTACAGTAAATATTTATCAACATTCTAATTACAAATCATAATTCAGAAGTAATACATTCTAACCAAAAATAATTTGTCACAAATAGAGATCAGAGACACACTCTGGTGGTGTGATTATAGGCCCACAGCACTTAATAATTATAGCTAGTTTTTATTAATAATTGATAATTATTAACCAAAACCACGTTAAATGTCACTATCATCAACCGTTTTACCGAATTTTGTGGAACACCAGCCTTATTTTGACAGATAATCACTCTTACACAAAATAAACACAAACAATGTCTCTTTATCTATGTGAAAATGTATTACACCAATAGCCTCTCTTCCAATCAAACTATTCTGGTCCAACAACTTTCACCTAATCAAGCATGCATGAAGAGGGTAAATTAATCACAAAAATAAGGATGTGCTTTGAGTTAAGATGGAGATCAAACTGCAGTTTATGGACAAAAAATGGGAATAAAACAACAGTTTGGATTTACTTGTAAAATGGAGCAGAATTAATAAACAGTGAAGTTTCTTTGATCAGTTGATGCATCTTGATAGTGGCTGTCAGCTGATAGAACAGTAGAACAAGCCCAGCTCAGGCGCGGTAAAGCACTTAGTGGCCGGACTCCTTAGCCACTAACAGCTGATAACGGGCTGGTCTCGAGACAAAAGGTCATAAAACTCTGAGGCAGGAACCCAGGGAAGGAACATAAAGGGACATAAATGGTGAGACAATGGAATGATCAGATATCAGGCTCAGACAGCAGCTTCAGTCTGCTCCAAATGAAAACTTCCATAGTCCAACTTCAACTTGACTGAGTCAGCACTTAGTTGACCCAAAACACGGTGAACTCACTGGCATTCAAACCTTGCTGCGCAGCCACGCTTCAGAGTTCAACAGTATTCAAACAGCAATCAAAACAGGTTTAATACTTCATTCAATATTGCATGCAACAGCAGTTAGACATCGGATGTGCGGTTTCTAGATCACCCTAATTTCCTACACCTCACCATGCCCAGACTTTACCAAGAAAACTGTCAGATTAATAACCAAGAGAACAAAATTACCTTCACGTCAGATTCTTTCTCTTCAGTGGAGTCTGATGATGAATGATTGTAGGTCTGAAGGCAGGGGGATGCAGTCATATCAGTCGACTCAAGCAAACAAGGAGAAAATTTGTCTCCTTGAAAAAAAAAAAAACCTTTATGGGATTTTCACCTTCACCTGGGTATCGGCGGTCTTTGATCGTAATGTAAATCTTTCGGTTTTCTTATCCCAACAAGATTCGCTTGGTCATGCTCACCATGGGATGGCCAGTGTGGAGGAAAAGAGTAACCCGCCCGCGAGCTTCAATTTCTTCAGAAATTGTCTCTTGTGCGTAGTATCGCTGGAAAATACAACTAGAAATGGCACTTAGCGTTAGCTTCAGCTTCTATTCATCACTTCTGGCTGTAACGTCAGGGCTGCAATACATGCTGGGAGGTGTAGTAGCAGGTCATTTTCTGTCAAAATGGATGATGGCCCAACACTTTTTTCATTGTGAGAGTACAGGCATCAGTTATATCTGGTTTCATGTCATTCAAAAACAAAAAAACTAAAAATTATCAAAGCTAATGACTTAAACAGTTTCACGTGTTTCCAAGGTAAAAAACCTACTAACACCTGAGATATTTCTAATGTCTTAACATTGGAATGTAATGTACAGAGTAAACATTGTGCTGAGAACTGTGTGTGATGCTTGCTGCAGGTATTGGGTGAAGCATGTGTGAACCGTCCAATGATGATTGAGGTGGAATTTCAAAACCCGCTGAATGAGACACTGAGGTGCTGCTGTCTGACCATCACAGGCTGCGGCCTCTTCAGATCTGACCACATAGAGACGTAAGATCATGGCTGTTAAGGATAATTGTTAAGGAAACCATTGTCTTTGTTTAACAAATAGGCTAAATTCAAATATACATGCTAGCAAGTGGACCTGTTCATCTTTGAGCTGAGTTTTGCTAACTTCTCTGTAGTTCCAGACTTTTCCTTGCGTGGGTGCTCTTATATTTGCAGTTAATTTAACAGAATTTGTCTGTGTGTCTACAGTAACTGCATGGAGCTGCAACCTAATGAGACTTTGAATCTCCACATCAATACAACCCCCTACAAGGCTGGAATGAGGACTTTGATAGCCGACTTTGACTGCAGCGCCTTCAGAGATATAAAGGGAAGCTGCACCGTCTACATCAAGCCATGAGCCTTTGCCCTGCCGTATGACCCATGTTTGGAGTCTCTGATTCAGGCGTAAGCCAGCATCGTTACAGCCGCGCTTTAGATTTTACCAAAAAATATTTACTGATGAAATTATGATATAATCATGAAATTATGCAGGTTTTTACATTTATTTTACTCTGTGAACTTTAGGGAAGCTTTAAGTTAGGGTTGGATGGCAATATATTTTATGCTGAATCATTTTGATGATTAATTTTATTCTTATTATATTCAAAAATTATGTCACAGATTGTGATGGGGGATACAAAAAGGTGCTAAAAATGTAAGACCAACAATAAATGGCTCTTAATGCAAAGACTTTGTTTTTGTGTAATGTTTGTCTCTATGTTCTTGGCCCAATCCTGTTCTCAGAGATCACATCAGTTTTCTAGTTCCTGTTCAGTCGAATCTCAGAAATGTGGGTGTGACTTTTGACAGTATATCTCTTGATCATCATTCCAAGCAATTAGCTTGAAATTGTTTTTATCATTTAAGAAATATTGCTAAACTTAAATCTGTGTCTATGTGTGAACAGGAAATTAGACACAGTGGGGAACTGTGACCTCCGAAGGGGGGCGGGGGTGGGTGCTTGGGGCAGAGATCCGTTGCACTAAATGGAGTTTATCGAGATCTGATCAGGAGATATTCGGGGTATCTTTTAGAGACCCAGAACACGCTTGACGGGCTACATATCCCTTCTGGCCCAACAATGCCTTGACAGAGGAATGTCTGGGTTTCCCTCTTGAACCGAGGACCCCAACGACACAATCTTGGATGAGTGGAAAATAATGGAGGAACATGTGAAAATCCAGTAAATCCATAATTGGTCCAGAGCTAAAAAAATTTTTTGTATCTCCGTTAATCAAATTATCGGACGTTATTCTTTGCTGTTTGTTTTCCAACTTCCTGTAGCAGCTAGCTGCTTTGCAGAGCTAGCACTAGGCTGCATGTAAACAGGAACACCGGGTTGATGTTATGTTTTTTCTTTCAACTACAAAACTGTTCTGATCAACATGTTTGTTAGTATCTCCATTTTTTTTAAACGTTCTTTACTCCCACTTACATAAACCTGCGCTTACACGTCCTTCAGCTACGGTTTAGGCTGTAAGTGAACCTGCTCATTTTGTTGAAGATGTTATTTTACTGCATTACATGTTTTCACCAACTTCACCAGCATGACAGATATGATTCTAGGCGGTGGTAAAAATGGTACAAACACCTTGGTGGAAGCAGCAAGAAGTGTACCTATATAAATTAAGGAAACCCTACAGGCCCTAAAGTACCAACAGGATAATTAGTCTTTATGTTTTGTAATTGCTCTTGAGTCATGTGACCAAACGTCGCATTCTTCAGTTTGTAATCTTGCCATGCTAACACGCCACATTATCATTTTTTAACCTCAATGTTTAGCTTGGAAAAAAACACTTTTTTTCTGTAAGACACTATCACCACAATGTAGTTGTCTGATTTTTTTATTGATAAACTAGTAGTTTTAATCTAATTCTTGTTCAGATCTGCGAGCAGTTCATGGACGTCGCGGTAGGGGATGCCGCTGCTTAATATCTTGGCCCGAAGGAGTGGTGTGATGAGGTCAGGGGGCACGCCCAGTCTGAGGGCCTTCTTCACCACCGGGCTGTTCATCATCATCGCCTCCTCTAGCTGGTTGGTCTCCATGGGGACCTCCTGGTCCAGTGATGAAGGGACCCCATCTTCTTCAAACAGGTCTGCGACCAGATCTTTTAGGTCGGTGTAATTTGAACCAATGATTTGAAGCCTTTTCTGGGCCCTTATGAGGACAAGGTGCCGAGGCAGGTTCATCCTTAGTGCTTCACGGACTATCAGAGAGTTTTCTGGAAAGGTCCTAGGAACCATGTCACAAAACACACATAAAATGGTGACGTTAATGAAGATAATCTCTTGTTTTTTGATCAGAAAGTCTTTCTTTTTTTTTTATCCCAGTGTTTTTCATACCGTTGTGAGCATTCTAATGGGTTGCATTTCTTTTCAAAGGAGACAGCTGAAGGTTGGTTTGCTTCCTGTATGTGAAATACAAATGCAGACAAAATAGTTTTGACAGTAAAACAATCAAACTGGTAAATGAGTCACATTAAATGCTATCGGAGGTCTCCCAGTTTGCCCCAGCCCAGATTTCTGATTCTCAGTGACACAATAAAGCCAAATAATAATAAATGGTTGTGAGCTGATGTTTCCTCACCATTAAACGGATGCACATCAGCGTCTGTGCCAGATGAGCCGATTTTGAAGAAGCCTCCTTGGTTTGAGAACTGGGCTGCATTGAGGCCATCGAACTGAAAGAGACCACTTCAAACAGATCAACACAGAGTTGTTTTTAGCACAGAAATCAGTCAGTTTAAGACATCTGTTCCTGGATGTGGTTTACAGAACAGCTGAATGCTAAAATGCATAATTATATCATCAACATAAAAACGTTATGGATTCTCTCAGTTTCTCTGGAAATATTTATACTATTAGGCTTTCAGATTTGTGTATTTTACTCTATAATCACAGACGTCTGACCTAGCTTAAAAGGAAAGACTGCCCCGACATCCTGAACGGATGGTAGAACAATACAGTTAATTTTATTCATTTCTCCAAAGCACCCAACTGAGAAAGAAGTTAAACCAGGAACCGGAAAAGGGTTTGAAAACTGTGCCGACCCGGACTTTGAGTGCATGTTTCTGTAAGCTTCACAGTAAACATCCAGAAAATAAAACCCTAAAATAACACGTATATGTGCTTTTCTTTTGCTAATGCAAATGTAGTAACGTTTGTGTGGCAGCAAACTAAAAGCTGTTCCCGTTTTGAAAATGTGATATTAGTTATTCAGCAAAACAAAACTGCGTTCAGTTTTAAACTAACTACAGCAGGATAAAAAAACTGCAACATTTTCTTTTATTTTATAACTTCTTCAAATCATCAACACTAAACAAAGAGCAGGTTGATGTCTTTCTTTTTAATTTTTTTTTAAATAATATCCAGATAAGCTTTGAAATCTTTCTGCATTAAAGGAGACTTTTCAGTCTGCAAACACTGTGATGGCATCAAGGTTTCAAAAGGCTTCAGATTGTCTCCAGTTTTCCTACCTTCTTTCAGTAGAGCTGACTTAAAAACAGCAAATTCTCACAACAAACTGAAGCAGAGATGCTTCAGAACCAGAACATACAACTGTGACATCATAAGGATGTCAGAATGTTCTGAAGAATCTACTGAGCAAAAACTCTGATTACTTTGTTTTAAATTAAAACCTGTTTAAATTCAGACTTTCTTTCAAACAGCTGAGAGCAACACAAAATGCTTTGCAGCACATTAAAAACTGTTAAACCAGTCCACAACAATCAGGGCAATGAAGGTGAGTTTAATTGTCCAGCACCAATCAAACACATCGCATTTCACTGGGATTTACACTGGGAAAACCGAAGGGAGAGATCATCAAAGGACCTACTGTAAAAATGAAAGGATGAGATAAAAAGGCTCAGTCCTGCTGAAGTCCAACCTGCACTGGGAACAAGGTGTGCTTGGTATACTGGAATTTACAGGAATAGTTATTGGAAATTGACTGGCATGATGCAGGTTAGGCATTGTATCTCTCTGTTATTTTTCCTGTATGCACGGACTAACATGATCCCGAAAACAGAAGCAAATCTACAACAGGTTGGCTGAAATAGGAAATCACAAAGATACCACAGTGGCCCAGTCAAAGTTCAGACCCCATCCTGCTGTGGTGGGACCTTTAAAGAGCTGCGCAGAAACTAACTTAACTCCAAGAAAGTGAAGCAGCAACATAAAAAAGGGAGGGACAGTATCATGCTGTGAAAGACAGTGGAGATCCACCTTTAAGATGTTTCCACACCAATTCATTGGTCTCCAACAGATTCATGTTGGCAGGCATTATTAGGTTTGTCTTTGTGTTAAATATAGGTGTGTGTGGCTGTAGTAGTATCAGATTGTAGGGGTATTTGTCGCCGAGCAGCCGTGCATAACTGGCTCAGCTAATGAAGTAGCAGAGGGCAGACGTCATGGATCAGAAGAAGACAGGAGCCTTCAGGTGGCCAGTAGGAGGTCAGGTCATTCTATATGTAGCTCCAGAAAAAAGGAGTTTCACTAACATAGATTCAACTTTGTTTGGAGGAAGAGGAACAGCAGAAGCCTTTAACCAACTCAGGGTAAGATTATATCCTTCTTTTATATTCCCAGAAAGCTTGCAGGAGACGTTTGGACCTTGGAGATATCAATGAAGAGGACAGTTACCTGAATTTCCCCTCAGTGGGACAATTAAAGGATATTTCTGAGTCTAACACTGTTGTGACACTTTTACTTATGTTGCCTTATTTGCTGTTTTTTTATTTTACAACAATGGCAAATTAATAAAGCAAAAGAGACCAAAAATGACCATAATGTTCTTTTTCATGATTAACATGTTTTAAAAACTATTTACAAGTTGCCTTTAAAGATTTATACAAAAAATGTCAAAGTTGTGCACCAAAAAAAAAATTGCTGATTGCTTTTCCCTCCATGTTTGAACACCTGTCTCTGCTCAGTCAGTTGATCTTTAGCAGCAGCAGCCAAAGTCAAAGGTCAGGAGGCAGTTGTCACAGCAAGAAGACAGTACGTTACATAAATAATTAAAATGCACACAGAAAGTGTTTTGTACTTTGGGTTTTTAATCTGCATGGATGGTTAGATTAAAAAGGTAAAGTAAGAAAGAGCCTGATTTATTATTGATACGATTATGAAAGCCAATAACGGCAGCTGACTACATTATTGAACAGGCCAGATAATGAGGCTGCTGAATTTGCACAGCACTGTTATGGGATTATGTTGAGGATGCAAATGCAAGTCGACGGGACAAATGGGAGAAAGGATCTAACATGGAGGAAACAAATCTAAATGGCAGAAACAAGATTCAGCAACAAATAATTCAATGAATCCAAATTAAGAATTTGCACAATTTTTAAAAGCAGAATGTTACACTAATCCATAATAAGACCAAAACCTATGAACTGTAAATGAGAAATCCACAAACCCAATCTGAATTTTCAGGATATGTATTCTAAGCTTTACTCTTGAAGTTTTTATGTCAAGTACCACAGAAAATATCAGGTAACACCGTACAGAGACATATTTTATAACAGTAGTACAACAGGACTTGAACTTTGTAAATTTGTTGTGTCATAAAAACAGGAAAAACAAGTTATTATCCATATAAACTGCATGATTGGTGTAGGGATACTATCTAGTTATGCATTTTTAATCCAAAAATCTAATTTCCAAATTTTAATTTGAAACAATTAACATAAATCTTTCCAGAAGTCAGAATTCCAACTGGGAACGTTAACCATTATTTCTTTTCATAAAATTGTTACAGATTGAGTTTAACTACTTCATGTAGTGAACCTGTTGCTACAGTGTGTTAAATTACAAAATGCAGAGAAATTGTAATAGTTGCTGTATAAAATTCCCACTGATTCCCATTGATTTTTGAAAATGTGAGTTGGGTTGTCATTCCCGGTTCAATTCAATTCAATTCAATTCAATTCAGTTTATTTATATAGCGCCAATTCACAACACATGTCGTCTCAAGGCACTTCACAAAAGTCAGGTACATGCATTACAATTAATCCAAATCATTGAACAGTGCAGTCAGATTCTGTTATTTATTCAAATTGGATAAAAAGTTTGTCTATCTAAGGAAACCCAGCAGATTGCATCCAGTCAGTGACTTGCAGCATTCACTCCTCCTGGATGAGCATGTAGAGACAGTGGACAGTCACTGGCGTTGACTTTGCAGCAATCCCTCATACTGAGCATGCATGTAGCGACAGTGGAGAGGAAAAACTCCCTTTTAACAGGAAGAAACCTCCAGCAGAACCAGGCTCAGTGTGAGCGGCCATCTGCCACGACCGACTGGGGGTTAGAGAGAACAGAGCAGAGACACAAAGAGAACAAAGAAGCACTGATCCAGGAGTACTTTCTATGGGAAGGAAAAGGTAAATATTAATGGATGTGGCTCCTTTAGTCGTTTCACCTAGAAAGAAAGAACAGATAAACTCTGAGCCAGTTTTCAATGTTAGAGTCTGAAGAGAGCACATAGAGTTAGTTACAGTAAAAGCTCCGTCAGCAGCTATGTCTAGGAGAGAGAAAGGGTTCCCTGTTCCAACTTAGGAACAACATCAGTAGCAACTAGAACTTATTTCTATTTAACTGTTGTTCCCTTCATTCTTCACCGGCCTTTATATTTTGTGAAGATTCAGATAAAGCAAAGATTAATTTGTTCAAATTCTGGCAAATTGTTCATTTTATTGTATTATTCTGTACCCAGTTATGGGTAAATCTCTTACAAACTGAATTGAATGCAATGACTTCAATGAAATCAGCCTGCTGTATTTTATTATAGAGAGACCAGCTAGCAATAAACTCATGAGTGCAGATCTCCAGTTGACTTTTGAAGTTGAGACACCACTGGTGTCATCAAAATGGACCCAACGAAGACTGCACTTTCTGGGGAAACTGAAACAAAAATCCCCTGACCAAATGTTTTCTAACACCTGTGTTTTCTTTACACCAACTGCAATATGGCAGAAGAGTGCCCTGCAGAAGATAATGAGGGGAACTTGAAATTTCATTGGATTGTTCCTTCCCTCTATCCAGAATCAGTTTTAGAGCTGTGCAGAAGTTTTCTGAGGGGTGGGGTTGTTGGGGAGCCTGAAAGCATCTTTCGAGTGTCCCTATTGTTTGTCCAGTTTCAGAGTCCTGCAGAGGATGGTGAGGGGAACTAATAAGGTCATTGGAGTGTACCAATCTGTTTCTGACTGTTTCACAGCTTCACGCCTCACGCTGTTAAAATGTTGAACTTCTGTCAAGATTTTTCACCTAATAATATTGCTCTGATTTGATGTTTGCGTTTTAATTAAATAATTATTTTTGACACAAAATTGTTGAGAATCTCACAGAAAAGCTATCTCGTTTAGTTTTGTTCTATACTATTAGCGCTACAATGAAATGGCAATGAACTGATCTGACATAACTGACGGACCGCTCTTTTGTTGATATAAGACAAACAACTTCCTCCTCTGTCACTTCCTGTCCTCCAGATGCCGTTGCGGTCATCTTTCCGATGCTCAAAGTTTCGTCACGTCTTTGGGAAGCCAGCCACCAAGGAACACAGCTATGATGGAGTGCCAATCACAACAAGCGTCCATGACAACCACTACTGCTCGGCCAATCCCTGCTTCATCGCCGTGGTGACGGAGTGTGCTGGAGGCGGAGCGTTTTTAGTCCTGCCCATTCATTGTGTATGTAGGTCAAAATTGTTTCACTTCATCAGGACATTTTGGACCATCGTCACTATTTTATTGTTACCTGGTAAACCATACATGACTAGTTCTTGAATTTTGAGTCTTTGCTTAGAGAGAGCCAGACCTTCTGGTTGTCTAATGTCCAAAGAAAACTTTGAAAGAGTCCCAGGAATCCTGAACATCTACTGATCAGGCTCACTTTACATGATTAACTTGATCAAAAGTAATTCATCATAATGTTAAAATGCTGCTGATTTCTGTATAAAATGTTGTCTTTTAGATGGGCAGACTAGACCCTCAATTTCCAAGGGTTTGCGGTCACAGCGGCAGAGTCCTGGACGTCAAGTGGAATCCATTTGATGATTACTGCGTTGCCTCATGTTCTGAAGACTGCACTGTAAGCCTGGCGTGTTTTAATTTTTTCGTATTCGTACTTAAAACCTCTTCTTCTAAGGGGTGTATGTGGTTCAGACTTATTTATTTTCTAACTTAAAATCAGAGTCGGGTTACTTGAAATGACAATGTAGAGCATAAAACCAAGGTTATGTGCATGTTTGCAGGTAAAGGTTTGGGATATTCCAGTTTGCGGGGTCCAACAGAACATCACCAAGGCCAGAAAAACTCTAATTGGTCACTCCAGGAGGGTGGCTATTATTGAGTGGCATCCAACTGCTGAGAATCTGCTGCTTAGCTCGGGCTACGACTACAAGGTCAGGTGCCTCTTTAATTAGTGACAGTCAAATACATTACAACAATTTACATTTCTTTCTGTAGAGAGTTACAAATCACTACCTTGATCAAACAACCATATTTATTGACAATACAATTAAACTTTAATCTTTTCTACACTATCAACTTGGAAAACCACATTTCCCAATTTAACGAATGTCTCAAGAATGTAACCTAAAACACTGGCCTAGGGTTGGAGGGATTAGTTTTTTTCTGCTCTGGCTCCAAAGCACAAAATAATATCTACATCCAGTTATGCTTGTGCTTGTTTATGGAATCTGAGCTTGATTTTATTCGGACTAATAAATTAGCTTCAAATAGCGGCTAATACCAGGTGTGACGTAGCATATATGGAGGCCTCAGTTCTTAAAGCAGCTTTCCCTGGTTCGAGTCCCGACCCCGGAGACCTATGCTGCATGTCTTCCCCCTCTCTCCACCCAACTTCCTGCCTACCTACTCAGGAAAAATAACAAAAAATGGCTACTAATGTTGCAAAAAAAACAAAACTAGCGGCTAATACAATCTAATGTTAGCTGCTAGTTTAAATTATATATAATCCTATTAGGATTAAGACCATTCCCAATTAAACTGACTTTTACTAGTGGTTTGTGACTGCTACTAGTTTATGCTCAACTAGTTTCTGTTATGAGCTAAACCTGATTAGTAGTATTATTATATTAGTCATTTATATTCATTTATATTTGCTAACTATGCTAGAATTCGCCTTTAACCTCTTCAGTTTGCAGTTAATTGTATCTAATTTTTGGATTGCCATATTGGTTTTAGCTAGCAATATATCCCAGCTATCGTTGCAACACAAACAAAAAATAACTGAATTACTGTAGTATTGGTCTAAACTGTTCAGACTAGTTCAGTCAACAGGGAACAAGAATTGTGTACTTTTGATGAGACAAATAATTGCCACAAAGTTATTGGCAACTCAAGCTGATACAGGAGAAACGCAATGAATAAGAGGCAAATTAAAATTTGAAACTGCTTTACAACAGCCAGCTGGTTACATAGATCAAAGCCAGTCAATTTAGGGTTTTCATGAGGCAGATTAGACATAACCTTTTCTTAAATTCTTCTCCAGGTTCTCCTCTGGGATGTGTCCCAGGTCGGTACAGTTATCAGACATCCGGTCCGAGTGGTCCTGATGCCTATCCATCATCGCTACCCATCTGAAGCACTTCTGCTGTCCGTCAGCTTTAACACCGATGGCAGCAGGCTGGCGGTCACATCTAAAGACAGACGTATTCGGGTCCTGGAGCCGCGGACCGGAAAGATTCTACAGGTTTTCTTTTAAGGAGTTTATTGTGTCTGATGCTATGTATTTTGGTAGAACTGGTACTATTTGGTTTTACAGGTTTCCAGCAACAAGACACACAGGGCTAACAAGGTTTTATACATCAGAGGCTCGAAGATGCTGCTGTCCACTGGAAGCTCGCCCTGGAACCACAGACAGATCGTCCTCTGGGACCCAGTAAGACGTTCTTTCAAAACCAGCTGTTATCATGACTTCAGTCATACAGGAGTAGAAAGGTGGACCAATTTGGAAGTCTAATGCCATGCAACATACAGTCCAAAACAGCAAATAAAATTATCCTTTAATGGTAGCATCTGTCATAATATTAACCTTGAGTATCATCAGTATGACAATTACTTCGTTCTGGATCCAATCATTTCCACTCAAACCTTTGGATCTTTTCTCTGTGCAGGATGACTTATCAGAGCCTCTGTATGAAGAAGATTTGGATGGATCTGCAGGGGTTCTCTTCCCGTTCTATGACTCAGATACACAGATGCTCTACTTGGCTGGAAAGGTTATTAAAATGCTAAAAATATCCAGAGTAACTCCTGTAGCTGGTTGGATTTGAACACAAACATGCCCAATAAAGTGGCAAAAATGTTTTCCGAGGAGTCTTAGTTCAGCAAAGAGTTATATTTATTCTTACCGACATTTGATTCAATGTACTTTTTATAATGTTTACAAGAGTTTTGCAGGTCTATAATGGAAATTTAAACTATTCTTCTTTTGTAAAATTGGAAGCATCTATGATTCGTTATGGGTAGAAGTATTTGCCTCTAGATACCTTAAAATTAAACACAACAATGAGGTTTGGGATAAATGTTATTGTTGTTCTGTAACTGTGCTTCGTAGGGAGACGGGAACATCAGATACTACGAGCTGAGCTCTGTGAAACCCTACATCAGCTTTCTGATGGAGTTCAGATCGCAGCTGCCACAGAAAGGACTGGGTCAGATTATCACACTCAAAACAATACAACACTAAAGAAACTGATGAAGTGCTGACTGCTTTGTTGCTACTTCCTTTTCCTGTTTGAATCCTACTTAAAATGAAAGAATACCAGTTCTATTTGAGCAAGCACTGCTAATAAATAGGCCTACAGTTAAGACTCTAAATAACTCAACAGAATGGAATAAAATGCACTGAGACAGATTTTGAGTTTGTGGTATTTTAGCTTCCAAAGGACGTCAAATCTGGGAATTACATCCCCAACATAAAGATGTTCCTGGTTGCAAACCCTAAAATCGGTGGGGTCTGCCAAAAGTAACCAGGCCAAGTACTTTTCGAAATTCAAGCCAATAACAATCTGTGTGAGTTGTTGTTTTTTTTGCATCATTGGTATACAAACACTAACAAATGAACAGTAAAATTTCAGGACTAGTTGCTCAATGATCTCCAACATTTCAAGCTGGAAATCTGACTTTAGAGAGCACAGATTTTTCCAACTTGGAGCTCCAAAAGTAAAATTGTAAGTACAAAACGTGAATTGCAACATATTTTCCATATTAAAAAATAAATTTTCCCAGGTCAAATACTGATTCAGTATCAACTAACTTTCACTTAGGAGCTACCATTAACCCTTTTTGTTAATGAGAAGGTAACTATTTTACTTTTGTTGATACTGAATCAGTATTTGGCCTGGACTAACGCCTTTTTGATATGGAAAAGCATGTTGCATTGCAACATATGCTAACTTGTAAGCTGACGTTAGTTAGCAATATGGTGGAAACAGAGATGTGGTGATGGTTTTCATTGTTAGAAGGCTTGTCCTATGGTACACAACTTGTTGTTTGCCTTCACCAAAGTTTTTTTATTTTTAGGTATCGACTAAAATAACGACTAAATAAAATATTTGCCAACATATGTCTTTACTGAAAAAAAGTATATATACATGTTTAAAGTTAGTATGTTAAGCTTACATGGTTACATAGCGGGCTACTGCTTTTATTTAATTGTATTATTCCTTACCAGAGTTAAAGATTTTAACCATAGTAACATTTAGAAAAATAGCACATGGCCTATTCTAGAGAGGTGATAACTAACAAAAGGAAGAAATAAATTTGCTGGGAAAAATCATTGTCTAGTTCAGACTTTTGTCATAATTTTAGGGGTGATGCCAAAACGTGGCCTGGATGTTAATGTGTGTGAGATTTTCCGGTTTTATCGCCTGATTGCCATCAAAGACCTGGTAGAACCTCTGTCGATGATCATACCACGGAAACAGGTACTGATTACGAGACTCTGTTTGATTACCACTGGTGATACAAGTGCAACACACATGAGGTCAAGTATTTTGTTCTCCTCTTCCAGTCAGGTATTTTTCAGGAGGATCTGTATCCAATGACAGCTGGAAACCAGGCAGCCTTAACGGCCCAGGAGTGGCTGTTAGGGATCAACAGGGGTACGTGACCCACAAAGACATCATGTTACAGATACACAAGTGGCTCATGCATTTAGTTTGTAATATCTACTACAAGGGCTCTCGTTTCTTCATCAGGCCCAGTGCTGATGTCCTTGAGGCCCAGGGCTCATGTAGAAAATCCTTACGCTGAAATTCCTGCTGACAAAGGCCAGTTAAGGCAGCTGAGCTCCCTCCGGTTCCAGATGGGCCCAGCTGATGGGGCTGTGACAAACACAAAACTGGACTTTATGGAAAGGGTAGGCTGATACATTTGGCTGCTGTTTACACTGAAACTAATTTGGAAACATCGTTCATGAAATGGTTTTTCAGACCAGATGTGTAAACTTTTAGTTTCGTCTTATTGTTTTTAGGCTTTCCTCGAAGAGCAGCTGGCCTATCAGCATGCTAAATATCCCAGAGATCTGAGTGATCTGTCCGGTTGGCAGCCGGATGAGATGGAGTGTCCGCTGTGGACGTACGGCTGCACTCCACACTGCTGTGAACCAGCTGAGAAACCACCACCTACGACTGAGAGTGAGGTCTGGCAGAACCATTGTTGGATATTGAAAGAAATGTGCTTAAACTCTCTGAATGAACTCATCGAAAGCTTCTCTGTTTCAGCTGCTGCAGGCATTTTATAAACAGCAAGATGAGATCAGAGGCCTGAGGGAGGAGCTGCATCATAAAGATGTCAGTAAACAAACAGGAAATTGTCATTTCATTCCAAAGAAAAGATGCTAAACTGACTCTTAAGGTTAAAACCTGCCAGTTTGCCTGCATTTGTTTGGCAAGTTAATATAGTCAGTGTTTCTGCAGGTGGACTACAGATCAAGGTTTTAACGGACATGCAAATCTTTTGCTACACCGATCAGTTTACAGACAAAAATATTTTAAAGCCATTGTTTGAGTAAAACAAATAAAAAGCCCTCAAAGTGCTTTCCAAAATGCCTGCCTGGGGGAATGTTTATTTCCATTTCAGTGCATGGCTCTTTGTACATCTGCATAAAATGTATACTTTACCCTAGCACTCAGACTGAGAATCTGATGCAAGGTTTCTAATCTAACTTTGTGTGCTGTGGCACAAATCAAATAATAAAAAAAAAGGCACGCCTTGTATGATTTCCACTGCAGATGAATTAGGGATTTATTTGCTGATTCACTCACCAAGTGGAGATGTTTTGGTAAAAATGAAAACTCATTCTTCTCTGACTTCTATGTAGCAATTGTTACAAATCTCTGGGACCTGAGATGGTCTCTAGAAACCAAAATTTAAAAATTAACCCAAATAACAGTATTTTATTAATTACTGTTACAATTACCAGTTACAATTACTGTTTGAATATTTCTAAAAAGATCAGCTTTATTCACCAGGTTTGTGCAGACAAACAAAAATTTTTAATTTCGTTCCACTTTGACCTCCCTTAAGGCATTTTAAAAATAAATCTATAAAATGGAAACTTAGAACCTTCTGTGAAAAGACACTTCTGGAAGTCATATTGATTTAGCACCAACAAAAGCTATAGCCATTTTCTATCAAAAAGAGCTAGTCCTAACAAGCTAGCCAAATTGCAGAAGAAACAAAGATGGAAAGTTGGTAAATCTACATTTTCTTGCCCAACGTGGTCTTACATAACACAACTAACGCAAACACATTTCTTATTCTTGCATATTCATGAGTCCAGAAACGGAAAATACTCCACCATATTTTACCGTACTACTTAGCATCAGCTTACTATCTAGCATAAACTAGTATTAGCACAGTCTGATTAGGATAACTAAGCATACTTATAACCCTTTAACAGTCTGTCTGCTTTAAAAAAAACTGATTTTTCTGTAAAACTATTTATTGTTTGGTTAAAAATTCAAACTTTGTCCAGCATGGCCACTTGTGTTAGACGGGTTAAACTACGTAAACACAAGATTAAGAGTTTTAATCATTTACTCACATACTAACATTGAATATTTTTTAATAAAATTTGAATCAGAATCACTAAATTAGTGACCTAAGCTAATGTTTTCACAGTAGTTATTCAGATTTTTCTTTTAAAGTAACTAGACAGATTTTTTTTTTTTTACTGCAAAAAAGCATGGTTGACGATAACTTTAGAGAACTTATTATTTGGGGAAAGAATGACTTAACATTTCTGAACCTTAAAAACTCTGATTGCTGACATAATTTCAGCCTTGATGCTGAAATGCGGCCTGGATGCGAGTACATGAGTGTGTGTGTGAGACTCCCCAGTTTTATAACCTAACTATTGATTAATGCAGCATTAACAAAGGTATGGCAGAGTGTTATAAAATCTCGTCTTTGTTTCTGTCATAACCAGAAAATGTTGGAAGTCAGTGACCTTTGGTGATCTGATTATAAACAAGAGCTTTTTTGTAGGATCTGATCATTTGGGTTCAGGTCCGATCTTTGGAAGGCAGCAGACTAAAGAAAGTCTAACCCACTTTTTAAAACTGTTGTTTCTGTCCTGCAGGTGAGGATTGCTCAGTTAGAGCTGGAGATAAAGAACAGAAGCAACCTGAGGGCGACCTTCTGATCCAGTCACATTTATTCGTGTTGAAGTTAATGATACTGGAGCGGTTTAAATTCTGGTTTGAATGTGGCTTAGAGGTGGAGTTTAAAATGACTGCAGACAAGAAATCTACCTGAATGTTTGTTTTGGTAAAACATTTGAAGATTCTTAATAATGGTCGTAATGTTCAGTTAAAGAACAAGAGGCTAAAACTGAAACAAATCTATGTTGAAACTGCATGTAAAGGTTTAATCTGGAAAAGTGAAAAATAAAGTATTAAAACAAAGATAGACTTTTAGTCTGAATCATCATTTGTTTTCTCACATACCACTGAGGCTAGTGTAAAACAATATCACAAAGTGAAATAAAGAACTGAACTGAATTCGATCTGTACACTTTTTTAGAGATTTCAGAGTTCAAGATAAAAAATTTTTCTTCTTCAATACCCTAACAGGGCAAGCACCATACTCAACCGAATCAAATTAAAACAAGGATGAAAACTGAAACAAAAACATACGGCATCGGTGTGCAAGTCAGGACTTTCCTCTATATTTAAAGACGTATTGTAAATTAGGTGCTTTCCAGCAACAGATGTAAGTTTTCTTTCATGGTTGAACCAGTTTGTCTGATGGGCCATAAGTGAATTTATCTATAAGAACATGAAAATAAACGACTAAAACCAGGCCATTCTCATGTGAGATTTTTAATGTTTGTACTGAAACAATAAAATGTTGTACTTCTTTGCCACTTTGTGTCTTGTAATTTAGACATTTAAATCCTAGTAGCATAGAATCTTTAGGAAATTAAGTTTCACAGAAAGCAACCTACCATACGTTTCCAATATGCAAAATGAAAACCTCCTAGTTATACTGTAATATATTCCTTTTGTCATAAAACGTTGATTTGTTGCCCCCTTGCGGACAAACTGTATAACTGTGACTGTCTCTTTGAGCAGACCTCTCCAACTTATTACTTCATACATCCAATTATTATTAAATAAAACAAATACACAGGGGTGAGATTACCAGAGACGTTGTATTTTAACGAAATACATTTTTAAATAAAGAGCGCAATGTACAACTCCCAACAGTTTACCAGTTTATCTAAGTGAAGAATTGAACTGCCTTAATGTGAAATTTTCCCCAAACTGGCAATCAGAACCAAAACAGGAAAAGACACCAGGAGGAAAACGTTAAGATTTTATTTACAGACTCCTTTTGTATGATTTCTCATTAACTTACAGAAAGTGAAAAACAAAAGAAAGCAAACAACCTCATCGGTCGCTGTAAGAGTGAAGGAACAGCTGGATCTCTCTGGAAACGAACGCCAGGGCAGACGGAGAGAGAGACGAAGAGAGACACAGTGTCCCGAGAGAGCCATACAAAAGTAAACAAAAATTCTCTGAAAAAATAGATCTTTTAAAAAGCTCTGCTGGCAAAAACAAAAAAATCAAAACAACACAGTTTGCCCTGAGCGTACTTTGCTGCGAGGAAACGGGACGATGGATCAGGGGCGTGGGGGCAAATAAAACAAAACAAAAGACGAAGAAACAAGGAATAAAGGACTTGATTCAAACCTCAGAAAGTACAAAAATCTGCATCCACTGACCTGAATTTAAACATTTCACACCTCAACTATCTTACATTATTACACAAACAGCTTGATGGATACGACAAACCTTATTTGGCTGAACATAAAGTAATTTAACGGCTGCACAGACGCTTTATTGTCAGAATGCAGTTTTTATGACTGCAGGAAATCTGGAGGAAAAACAGAGTTCATGTGTTCTGTAAAAATACAACATTTGGGCTGCCTCTGCTAAATTATGGTGGCGAAAAGTATTTGGTTTAAACTGTAACGGTAAAATAAAAATCCAGTTTAAGTTTCTTGTTTTTAAACAAAACTCAAAAACCACTTTTATAAATAATAGGTCAAAATGTCTTCTGTAAGAAGTTTCTTCAACTAACTTTTGAGCCTGAAGCTTTAAGATTTTATTTCCTGAGTTTATTAGAAATGCACAAAAAAAAAATAAATAACGTTGAAGAATCTGAAGAGTTCAGAGGATTTTCGATTAGTCCGTAAACTTAAATAAAATATAAATCTGACTGCAGGAGGGGAAACGATTAAAGTTATGTGGGGTTGGAGAGGATTCATGTATGGGATGCAGCCCTGTGAAGGTGGAGGCAGAGCTGGTGTTAGCTTAGAGGAAACGGGGAGGAGGTGGGGGCTAAGAGGGGTCTACAGGGTTTCACTCATCATCTTCATCGTCTTCATCATCTTGGTCTCTCTTCCTCTTCTGTCCTTTGGCTGGAGAAGAATCCTCATCTGCGGAGAAAAGCACAGATTTTGTGAGACCAGATGTTTTTAATGTCGTCGCAGCATCAGAACCTCCTTCTGATCTCTGCTGTATTGTTACAGTTTGCAGCTTCCTTTTCTGGCTGCTTCAAATGCTCTCCTCGCCTGTCAGTCTAGGTGGACCTCCATGTCCTGGTAGGTCTCCAGTTGGTCCATCCATGTTCAGATGATGGACTGAACAGAGCTCCTGAACATGTTCCAAGCTTGGGACATGGTTGTAGAACCTAACCCTGCTTTAAACTTCTCCACAACTTCCTGCATGACCTGTCTGCTGGGTTCTTCTGTCTTCATGATGCGGTTTGTTTTCTAAAGAGCCTCTGAGGCCAGAACCAGAACATCTGCATATATCCTGAGATTAAACCACACACAGAACCTCTGTAACCAATTAGTTGCACTAGAACTTATTTTATCTGACAGATGATCACCCAGCCTGGACAAGGAGGAGCTAAGATACTCACCATTATCTTCCTCGTCGTCCTCGTCTTCATCGTCCTCGTCATCTTCCCCGCTGTCCACTTCTCCATTCACCCCCCCATCCTGCAGAAACAAAGACCAGCATGAGGAGCAGCAGAGCTTCTCTTCATAGACCAGATGTTAATGGGATGTTCAACATGTTGCTGCAGCTCAACTGAAGATGAGACAAAGCAGCCAGAAACTAACCTCATCATCACCACTGTCATCATCACCGTGGTCCTCTTCTGCCACCACTTCTTCATCCTCCTCTTCCTCCTCCCAGAACTCCTCTGACTCTACCTCTGTGGTCCAGAAGCATTCAGATTAATTCAACGTCAAACACTGTGAACATTTAGGGGCTCATCTGAGTGTCAGCCATCTTGCTCCAACCTTCATCGTCGACGCCGTCGCCCTCTCCATCAGAGTCGGACGCCTCGCAGTCCTCCACGTCGTAGCCGTCCAGGTAGGTGAGCTGCGGGAGGAGCGTGAAGATGGAGTCCCTGTAGTCACCCAGGTTGGTCACCTCACAGTTGAACAGGTCCAGGCTCTTCAGCTGAGGCAACTTTTTCTGAAACAGCAACAGAAGCAACAGTTTATCCATCTATAGATGGAGCGAGCGGACCAACCTCTGACACGTGCAACCAGGCCCGATGGAACCATGTTCCGCTGTCACCCTGGACCCAAAAAGAGCGATGTTGCTTTCATGTGTCCAGAAAATGTTGGACCGTTCCTCTGTGTGCCCGTCGGTGTGCTCTCTGGTAAACCGTGACAAACATGAGTTCTGTCCCTTCACTTCACACCTACTCGCCTGCCAGAACCTCTGGAAGGAACCTCAGAGTCCACATTTATTTACTGGTGAGATAAAAACGCCGTTTCTCATTTGAATATTTCTTCCTGTGGGACAGCGGGAGAGTCAGCGGCTCTAACAACCCTAAACAATAAAACATAACTAATCATCATCTCCAACCTACCAGCGGCTCCAGCGTGCTGATGTCTTTGAACTTGTTGCCGCTCAAGTTGAGGTGCGTTAGATTCACCAACCGCTCTGCCAGGACCTCCAGACCCCCTGATATCCTGTTGTCACTCAACTCCAACTGCAGAGAGAGGAAGAAACATCTGAGGGTCAAACACATTTGTAAGCTGTTCAAATGCAAGGATTTGTTTTTTTATTAGGTTTAAAGCAGTTCTGCAGGAACGGGTCAGAACCTTCTCAACATCAGAACAAAACTCAAACATTAACAGCTCATTAGTCCAGATTTTTTAACCTCAGATACCTTCTATGACCATCATCTATCTAAGAAATAATTTCAGGGAATATAGTGAACAGGAATATTGTGGACTACAATGGGACAAAAATACAAAAGTTTCAGATATTTGTGAAAAGTTTTCATTCTGAACTGGTTCTGTCCCACCTTTTTCAGCTTGTCCAGTTTGGGGATGTCCGCTACACTGGTCAGGCCCACATTGATGAGGCTGAGCAGCTCCAGGTTGGAGAACTCCTCTGTTATTCCTTCGATCTTTCCCTCACTGGAGCGGCAGTTGTCCAAAACCAGTTCCTGGACCTGAGCAGACCACATCAGCAGGGGGTTATTTTCCAGTAATATCGTCTCTTTTTTTAGGTCTTAAGCTCCAGTTTAGAGATGATGCAGAACTATGAGAGAACTTTGTTTTCTAAATTACTCATTTCTATCATTATGACCAAGTTATGCTAATCGTATAATTGACATTTGGGGATCTCCTGAACCTTTGCCTTCATTACATGTTAGTTTCATAAATCTGTTACTTAGATTCTTCAACACTTGTTTCAAAACTTCGTGACCTTGTTGCGGGTCAATCCATAGTACTGTAGTTACTAATCATTTAAATATCCTAATGGCATAATTAGGAGTTACAAGTATAGTCTCTATTATAACATGTTTAATCTATAAAATCATGCCTTTTATTTATATTTTGTGCTCCATTTGTTGTTTAGCCATGAAAATTGTTTCAGTGTCGAATTAATGTATGAATCTTTCTTATTAATGTCACTGAAAAACCAACAAACAGTCCAGGACCCAGAGAGAATGGTTTGATTTAGATGTAATCTGGTCCATGTGCAGACCAACTATAAGAATGTCATTTATTTGGTTTTTCAAGGAGCCGACGTGTCTGGAGTGGCCACCAGAGGGCGCAATAGGTGAACTGACACCATTGTCAGGCAGTTGCAGCAGCTTCCAGCTAGCGCCGGGCTATAAAACAATTTGAATATTTTAATTGAGGAGCAAAAAAATGTGTAATATCCATGGCAGATGTAGGCTTTAAAATGCAACAAGACAAAACAATACATGTGGCCCATCAGGTGGTACAAGATGGAGATTTGTTTTGAAACAGATGCTGTCTTAGAAACTGGTCTAAAAAAATAAACTTCATTAAGCAGCAAATCTAAAATCAGCGCAGCGGTCGACTAATGGAAAAAAAATACCATAATAAAGTTGACTCATTGCGTCAACAACAACACGAGCTTCTCTTATAAAATAGGATTTTATTTATCAGTGGACATCAGGCAACTGTATAAGGGAGCGACCTTCTCTCTACTATGCAAATTATTTGTTTTTACGAGCTGAATGTTTCCACTGTAGTCACAGATTATACACCAACACATGCAAAGTACATATAATTTCTCTATAGAAAGGATGCCCTGTCTCTTTTCTGCAGCACAACACACATACACTAATAACGGTGTGCTTGCTATCTAATAGCTGTTTACCTGCTCTATTGTTTTATGGGTTAAAATCTTTAGTGTCTGTGCGCTGATGTTTTTAAATTCACAAATTATGTGTTCTCCTTTGGTCTCATTTTGTATCGGTTAATCTACAAAAATGAGACATAAGTGAATCAAACCGTGTTCAAGTCTAAATAATAAAGTAATTCCAAGTGAATGTTTCAGCAGAGCTGTTGGTGTCGTGTTTGTGTCCAGACAACAGCCCACTTTGTTAAGTGACTACGTGTTTATTTGCATGTAAACTGGGATCTAATCACTCAGGCGGGATTTTAATGTCAGGTGTGAATGCTCTATTTAAATGTAAAGGTTTGCCTCTTGCATCTGAATCAACTAGGACGCATTTTAATTCCAGGTCTGAACAGGGTCTGCTGAATTCACCTTTTGTTTTCACTGCCTGTTGGGTGTTTAGGTAACTGCCTGATAACTAACCCACTTGACTCCTGATTGGACCACTTTTACCCCCCAGGTGCAGACGGCCGAGCTCCCTGCGAATAATAATTTACACATCCACTGTTGGTTCGCCTGTGGGTCAAATTACATCTAACTTGGAGCATTTCATCTGGGTGCTAAAGTGGGTCTGTTTGCAAACACATTTTGTACACTAAACTGCAATGGACGTTAAATGTATACCAGCTCAGTCTAAATAAAACGGACCTTTCTTTCATTTGATTCTGGAAGAGACCCTGACCAGTTTAATAATGCAAGGTCCCGATCTGAATTATAGTGGTTTGATCCCAGACCAGTTTATATTAGAGCGGGTCCCAGGTCAGGTCTTCAATAGAGGAACTCAGCCTCGTCTCTGTTTGTAAACTACTGACACACGAGCGGTGTCACGTGGGTGCGATATCTGTTAACCGTCACTCTGCTGTTTATAACCAGCCGAACCGATAAAAATAATGTTCTCCTCCGAACCGAACCTTAACGTGAAACATGTGAGTTTTAACACGACTAACAGCCGGCAGAGCGCAGAGAACTGCCGTCAGGCTGCTTTAGCTTTAAGCTAGCGCTAGCGCACACTTAACTGCACGTTACAAACATGGGCTCCGACTACTTTCTGAAACAGCACTGGTTTCTGTTTCACAGCTGTTTCTTTGTAACAAATTGCAGCAAACTCAATGTAGGCAAACCCATAGAGATATGTAAGAAAAGTCCGATATTCTACGTTTAATTCCTGATTTAGTGTTAAAGTTAATATTTAAAACTCATTTTCATGCCGAATTTAAATCATAAAACGACATCGTAAAATTGTGACAGCACGTATTTATGGTGTACGTATTTAAAAAATAAATTTCCTTACGTTATGTATAAAAACTGAAAACTAATTCTATAACTTACAGTAATAATTATTGTATACTACGCAGCCAAACAGCTTCGCTGTAATGTAGTTCCAGATATTAGCCAGGGGGGCTTAGCAATGTTAGCAATGTTACACAGAACCTTAGCAATGTTACACAGAACAGATATCCTTAAAACAGTTTGCAAATTTCTAAAACTTTTGTTCTAAATTCATTTTTTAAAATTAAGGTCAGACTAGACTCGTCTAATTGTTGCAGCTTTAAGATTGGCCCCCAAACCAATTCTAAAAATGAAACGAGCACTTTCACAACAAAGCTATTGTTTCACAAATCACAGACGGTGTTTTCAAGAATTACTGTTTAAATGTTCAATTATGTTAGATATTGATCAAGAGCTGAATGAGAATAGTCGAAACTCCCCGAAATGATCGGAATAGACCTTTACTGATGTTCCGAAACGGATGCCAACTTCAGCGTCGCCTGCCAAGTTTATACACGCATTAGACGAGACGCATTACACGAGATGAGCTCTAAAAAACACAAATTTAACTTTTACTTTAGAGCGAGTTTGAGTTTCAGGGATTATTGAACACGTTTGTAGCTAAGCGGAGCTGGAGATCCAGCTGCCATGTGCTCCACCACCTCTCCTTTACCCCCTCCTCCTCCTCCTCCCGCTGCCGGTTGAGTTACACCGCAGTCACACAGATAAAAACCCGGGACTCACCTCCGCTGGAGATCGGTGCCTCAGCTCCAAAGAAACCCTCTTCTTCATGTCCATTTTCCTCTACTCGTGGCTCTCTGCGATGCAAAATGCTTGTTTCTCCACGATCTTCTCTTCAGCATCAACACGCGGAAACAGAGTGAAGTTAGCTACCGCTAGCATAAAGAACTTCCGGTGTAGATTACAAAAATAAAAATCAAACGTGGACCAGTAGAAGCACTAAGGATTTACTTTACTTATTTTATTTACTTACTGGTAATTTGGTTATATAATGTTTTTTTTTTCCACACACAGGTAAGATAAAAGCCTTGTATCTATAAAACAATCAATCCTTAATTTATTAATTGACATTTAATTTGAAAGACGCACACTCGGTTTCCGGAAGTGGCTGCGTTTATGTCAGAAGCTGATACAGAAACAAAACGTTTACATATCGTGTACGAAAGTGGGTCAAGGCGTATGTTGCGTTCAAATGCCAACAGAAATCTGGCAATTTGTAATGTAAAACAGCAAACACATGCAACTCGTTTCAAATGAGTTCTTCAGAAAGGTTCACAGCATAAATATTGCTTTAGGATATTAATAAAATGGATCAGTTTATTTTTTCAAATTCCTTCAAAAAGAAAAATTCTTGTTCTTTTTGGTGTGGTGGTAGATCCTGAGTTTTTCTATGAGCACCTGAACGCATCATAAATATAAAGCGAGGGAAACGGCAACATGAAGGGAAGTGTGGTCTTCAGGGACTCTACCGGTTGTTTTTATATTAAAATCAAATTGGGATGTTGTTTGGAAAGGATTTTTTTCTTACGGTGAAAAGTGCTAAAGCCCCTAAACGTTAACACATTTTGTGACGTTGCAACACCCAACTTCAATGTATTTTAACCGGACTCTACGGCTGATAAGAGTCTGCTTTAATGGCAAAGTTTAGCACAAACAAGGAATTTGACTTGGATTTCCAGCGCTCACATTGTATCAACCTCAACAACAACATGTCAACTTTAAAGAAATATAAACAATTACAAAGGAACAGTGTGTACATCTCTGTACAGCCTTTTTGATATAAAGAAAACAGAATGGCAGGTTTTGATAGAGCAGCTTATTTTGTTTCTAGCAGAGTAGCTGACCTCTCTGACCATGAGGTGTTCATCAGAGATACAGACTAAACAAACTGTCTCTGTGGTGGCTTGTTTTTGCAAACAGCGCTCTGTAGCGCTGACTTAAAAGAAAAAAGTGTAAACGGTTTGTGTCCAGGTTGTGTGGGGTCTGCAGAGATGTTAGCTTCCCTTGTTCAGACCCTAGACTTGTATAAGTCCCGGGTAGAGGGAAGGTCAGCCCTGATGATCCTCTCTGCAGACCCGATTGTTGTAGTCTGGAGCTTCTTCTGGACTAAATCAGGTCCAGAGAAACAGTGACCCTGACTGTGGATCACCGGAAGTGATCCACAGTCGACATAGTGTTGTTGAGGATGGTGAGGAGAGGCAGTGATGGGGGGGGGGGGTACTCTGGAATTTCACCATCTCCACAATCTTGGGCTGGTTAAGCTCCAGGTTGTCCTGACCGCACCAGTGGACCAGCTAATCCATCTCCTGCCTGTATGCAGACTCATCACTGTTCCGGATAAGACCAGTAACAGTGGTGTCATCAACAAACATCAGGAGTTTCACAGACAAGTCCGCTGAGGTGCAGTAGAGGAAAAGAGGAGTGGGGAGGGAGCACACCCCTGGGAGGCGCCAGTGCTGATGGTTCCTGTGCAGGAGGAGATGCTTCCCAGCCTTACCCACCCGGAGCTGGCCGTTAATCAGGAGCTGGTGATCCACTGTAAACTGGCTGAGCTTCTGGTGGGGGATAGCTTGGTTGATGGTGTCAACAGATCATCAAAACATTGTACATAGTTGTAGACTGGCAATAATGACTTGTTTCCAATGTATTTTATTTAAAAAATCAGAGAGGTGTGGTGTGCATTTGTGTTCACCATGCATGGGTCAATGATTTGTAGAAACACCTTTTACTGTTATCACAGTTGCAGGACCTTTGGGGTATATCTCCACTAGCTTTGCACGACACATTGAAGAAAAGCATTCCAGCATCATAATGCTGCCACCAGCCTGTTTCACTGGGAGAATGGTGTGTTCAGGGTGATGTGTAGTGTTAGTATATAGTGTGTAGTATATAGTCACAAACATCATTTGGAAATTAATGAGGAATTACTGAAAACACTGGAAGAAAATACAGGGCAGCTCCAGAGATATGTGGAATTTATTAAAAGGTTAAACATACAGCAAAGAGTCTTCACTGAAAAATGTAACAAAACAATTTTACAGGAACAGAACAATCATAAATAGTTTCTATAACATGCTGGAGCAACTAAAGAACCACGGACAGTAAACCCATAACAGGACGAATCAGACACAGATTTTGTCGGCTTTGTATTGACCGTACGGATCCGGAAACGCATCTCTGATTCTCCACACACAGCAACTCGGGATCACTTGTTTTTTCTCCTGGTTTACTGAACCGTGGCGCCAGAGCAGGAAATGTCTCAAAGCTGCCTCTCGGTATTCCCCGTGATCCTCCCCAGGCTCCTTAGTGTCAACCACTGCTAAGACATCATCTCTGTAGCGCCGGTGGATGCGAAGAAACCCGCCATCGAGGCAGAAGAGGGTGAAGTGTGGGAGACGGCTCAGACAGGTGTCTGGATCCTGGCCACAGCATTTCCTCTCCAGATCCGTCGACATTTCCCTGCAGTTCCCACAGATGCACCATGATAATCCCAGAGCAGGCGGTGGGGCGCCACGGCAACGAATCATCGCAAGGACGTCAAATACGAGTCCAGGCTGCTTCTCCAGCAAATGCAGAGAGAGCTTCCTGAGGTCTTCATCACTCATCTCCTGAATGAGCCTCTGAAGGAACAAAATCATGAAGAGATTCAGTTACAGAGATGACTTTATACTTCTATCAGGGTTCCTTTAAAAGCTCCGTATGCAGATTCAATACTTTTACACACTCCGACTAGACGTCTCAGTCTGTTTATGAAAGATTTTAAAGTGTCAGTATAAGAGTTCATCATTAATTTATTGCAAGGCAAGTAGGCAACAATGAAGGAATGCAAGAAAGAATATAAATAAACAAGAGCAGGAAGCAAGCAAAGAAAACAAAGAAGGAATTAAAAGCAACAAAGGAAGATAGGAAATAGGCAAAAAGAAGCAAGGAAAGAAAGAAGAAAGCAGAAATAAAGGAACAAAGAAGGGATGCAGAAAAATAAAGGGCAAGGACAGAAGAAAAGAAAGAAGGAATGAAATAGGAAAAGAAATAATAACATTAATAACTTTTACATTTTTCTAAAATTTGTCTACTCTTTCTGTTGCGGTTATATAAAACCTCTATTTTCTCCCGGAGCACTTGAAGACATTTAATTCAGTTTTATTTATTTATCGCCAATTCACAACACATGTTGTCTTCACAAAAGTCAGGTACATACATTCCAATTAATCCTAAACATTGAACAGTGCAGTCAGATTCTGTTATTTATTCAAATTGGATAAAAAGTTTTTCTATCTAAGGAAACCCAGCAGATTGCATCCAGTCAGTGACTTGCAGCATTCCCTCCTCCCGGATGAGCATGTAGAGACAGTGGACAGTCACTGGCGTTGACTTTGCTCATACTGAGCATGCATGTAGCGACAGTGGAGAGGAAAAACTCCCTTTTAACGTGAAGAAACCTCCAGCAGAACCAGGCTCAGTGTGAGCGGCCATCTGCCACGACCGACTGGGGGTTACAGAGAACAGAGCAGAGACACAAAGAGAACAAAGAAGCACTGATCCAGGAGTACTTTCTATGGGAAGGAAAAGAAACAGCAGCATAAAGGAAACAGATGGTCAGGATCCTTCGATTGCTCATAATATAAAACCCACTAGTGAAAAGTGCTAAACTTTCTGTAGCCTGTTGCTGTTTTAACTAAACTTACAGCCAAGGTTTCCAGACCCACGTTGCATTATTACAACACGTTAAATGCACCATTTTCTCTTCTAATAATGCTGAACTTATAATAATAAAAACATTATTATAAAAACTCAAACCTTTGTCACTTCCTTCCGTTCCTTTCGAAGACATTTCACCCTGTCATAGTCTTCTCTGGAAAGAGATTCAAATGTACCCCCATCCTCCTCCTCTTCATCCTCCTCCTCTTCTTCGTCCTCCTCTTCATCCTCCTCCTCTTCTTCGTCCTCCTCTTCATCCTCCTCCTCTTCTTCCTCCTCCTCCTCTTCTTCCTCTGAAATACAGAAAAGCTCATAAAAATGAAGGATAATGAAGGATGTTTATATGTTAAGCTGACTCTGAGGCATATTATCTTACCCTCCTCATCCTCGGGGGTGTCTCCCTCTACATCAGATGCCTCCTGGTCGTCAATGTCGTAACCGTCTAGGTAGGTGAGTTGTGGGAGGAGCCTGAAGATGGACTTTCTGTAGTCAGCCTTTTCGGCCACCTTGCAGTTAAACAGTTCAAGGCTCCTCAGATGACGCAACGTTCTCTGTATCGACAGACAAGACGGTAGAACAAGTCTTTATAATTATAAGCTCTGGAGAGAAGAAACGCTTGTAAGTTTCTTTTAATGAGTGTTTTTAACAGGTTCCTTTCTGTTGGACATAAAGGTCACTAATTGAACTGATTGATGATGTAAAGCTGAGTCCAGAGAGCAGAAACATCTCAGTTAAGGCTTTCAGACTTCAGCTCTATCCTCCGGTGTCAGATTTAAGAGCTCGATACTAAATTTAAAGCGCTCACAGTTTTAAAACGACCTTTACCATCAATATTAACACTTGCGCACCCTGAATGAATAATCTGAGTTTAGGTGTACCTCAGGGATCAGTCCTTGGGTTCCTTCCAATCTCCATTTCTTTGCAGATGACATGTTAATATACAGGTGTGTAATAAACAGTGGATCACAGCAGCCTTTTAGTCCCCACATTAAATCCTGTATGGGGTTAGAATTTTCTTTACTTCAGGTCCTCTCAGTTTTGGTCACTGAATCTCCTCCAGTCATGATATTTAAAGTTCTTATTGCTTGGCTTCAACCTTAATGTTAAGGTTCTGATCCTTGGAAAAAAAAAAAGTGACATCTTCCACTTGACTATTTGACCTCCTTTCAAGTTAAGCACGCTTAATTTTGACTGAGTACAGTCATGCACTTGTCTGATGGATCACTCAGGTTTCCTCAATGACATCCAGATGTTTCCAAAGACTAAATTCATTTCTGGAACTAAAAAACCCGACAAGAATTCATTTTCAAATTTTACGTCTCCTCCTGAAATGGTCACAGGGTCACAGTACATCAAGCCTCTGATCCTTAGACGTTTATTATCAGTGAATTATTGTAGGTCATGTGTATTACACTAAACCTGTTCTTGTAAAGCATTTTCTGAATTTGTTAGATATTTTCTTTAGCGTTAGTTCTTCTTTTAAATAGGAGTTTTCATCTTTTATGCCTACTTACAAGTGGCTCCAGCGAGCCGAGGTCTTTAATCCTGTTGCCGCTCAGGTTAAGGTAAATTAGATTCACGAGTTTCTCTGCAAGGACCTCCAGACCTCCAGATATCTGGTTATCAGCCAAGTACAACTGTGGAGAGAAAACCATTTTAATTATGTTGATCAGAACCTTTTTTTTCCAGAACCAAGTTCTAATGAAAAAACCCAGCAGTTTTAGCTTGTGAAACAACTACGTTAATCTGACAGACATCCAACTCTGACAGGAAGCTCCACTGCTTTAATAAATCCTCATTCAATAAATGTTTTCCTAATAAATTAACTGCTGTAGGGTGCTGGGAAAGCTTGAAGATATCATTTAATTACAACATTATATTCTTAAAATTTAAGGTGATTAGTTTATTTTTTCTTTAAATAAGCCGACAGCTAAAACGTTTATTGCCACAGAGGGGAGGATAAACTAAGATTTAATGATCCAGAAAGAGCTTCATTCTCCTTATTTTTACAGAAGATATTTCCAATCATAAACAAAAACAAAATCCCAACTGCAGGAGAGAAATCCTGGGAAAAAGCAAAGAGGAGAGGGCAAGGCAAGGAGAAAAGAACCTTGACAAACTGTTTTTAGGTGAATTAATTCAGTTTATGTTTCACAAGTCTAATTATTTGAGATTTTGAACCTTATCTGCTCAGAGGAAAGCCAGAGTCATTAAACACAGTAAAATAGCCCACTATTCAGGTACAAAACGGAGATTCAGACTTAACGTCCGTCTCACTTAGAGAGGCAACATAAACGGCGCCATCATAGGTAAAAAAGCTAAAAGACGCAGAGAACCGTTTTACTAAGAAATAGTAAAAATCACAGCAAGAAGTGATAAAACTCACGTATTCATAAACAACTCGAATGTCATCTTAATAAAACTCGCCGACCCAAGAATAAATTTACTGTCTAAAAATGTGACAGAATTTAAAATAATAGATAGTAATAAATAACAGAAAAGAGACGGAAAACAAGTCGGTTTCCTGCTGAACGAGACAGTCGCAGAGTGAAATATGTATTAGATCCTTTTAAAGTGCAGACAGGCTTTTATTTAGGTGAAAAATTAGACAAAAATATCAAGAAACTCCTGATATTATAAATTAAATAGAATTAAACATGTTTCTGAGACTGAGAAACTAATCAAAAAAGATGAATTACTGTATTTAACATGTTTATAAAAATCAAGCTTTTGAAATAATGTTTTATTTTTTCAAATGTCTGTAAACATTAATGTAATGGAAATAAAATAGGATTTTAATCAACATCCGTTGAGCTTAAATTAATATATTATTTTTAATGAAAACAGGACCTTAAAGTGATGGTGCAGAGAAAGAGTCAATGTGAATCCAAAGGTCCGCATCCTAATTCTAATCTGAATAAAGAACATTTTTTAATATTCTATGTACAGAAGCTCAGGTTCTGTCCCACCTTCTTGAGTTTGCTCAGTTTGGGCATGTAGGACACACTGATCAGTCCAACGTTTACGAGGCTGAGGTTCTCCAGGTTAGAAAACTCGCAGGTGAGTCCTTGGAGATTTCCCTCAATGGAGCGACAGTTATCCAGCATCAGCTCCCGAACCTGTGAGGAGCAGGCCAGCATGGGTCAGTACAGCTCGGTCTGATTATTAAGTTAAGATTATAGGTTATTATTTAAGTTATTTCATTGCAGATGTTTGGGGTTGTTTGGGGTTATTGCTGCTTTGATTTATTTTCTTCATGTAATCAATATAAAGTCCATTCTAAATGACTGCATTCATGTTCAGCTTTCTTTATAATAATCTCTACTGGACGACTGAAGCACTTCATTTTTAATTGGACCTTTTTTAATAATTGTGTACAGATTTGGTACAACAAAAACGTTTGAAAATTTGGTGTATGAATCATTTTTTGTCTTTACAGAATGTGAAGATGAAAGCCGTATAAAACCGACTAGCTTCAAACAACGTGAAAATACAAAATGAACAGGCTGTAAAATGTTTACCGATAACTGCCACTAGGTGGTGCCTTGTTATAAGGTGAGCATTTCTGTAGCTTCCAGCGTGGCCTGCTGATGTACTCAACCTGTGTTTATAAAAGTCTCCTTAGGTGTCACAAGCCGTAAACTAGTATGGAAAAAATGACCCCTGATATCCAGGGTCTACAATAAATACACAGACAGCTTGCCATACACACTCTATTCTGATGACCTTTGTCCACCACCCCCTGTAAACTGCTACCATATTATTGAAAACTCGAACTCTGCTAATTAAAAACAAGCAGTTGAGTCTACAACCTCCTGCGTGACATCATTATCAGTCATTCTTGCATTGATTTGGTGTGAATTGCTTTAGTTATTCCACTAATTTCCTGTTGGGACACGAGAAGAAGCAATACAAACACATATGGGCACCTTCTTCTCGGAGAACAAGAATTATTTGTCTGATTTTTGATGCCTGCACTATGACAGAACAGATACAACGTTGCACCCTCATTCTACACTAAATACATTTTTTAAAAGGATGATTTCAAGAACTGTTTTCTCATTTATTCTTCTTTTGACCAATTTTTATCCAACCTATTTTAAGAACATTTAAAACACCTTAGACTAGGACTAAGTCAAAAATGTGATTTAACATCTGTTTGAATAAAATTCAAAACGCTTTCCTAAATAATTACATCTGTGTTTGTCTCTCCATTCCTCTCCACTCCTATGAAGAATTATTGGTATAATTCCCTCCATTGTCTATACCTGCTTGTCCTTGCAGAAGGCTGCTGCCTGTCAAATCAAACAGTTTTGAAGTAAATTAATTCTTTTTTACAAGTATTTGAGATTTTGAACTTATTTGCTTAAGGGAAACAAGTAGAAAACGGACTCGGACTCTCACTTCAGGCTAATTTCTGTAAAACCAACTGAAACTGCGCCATCTTGTGGTAAAAGAGCTAAACGAAGAAGATACAGAAAACGTTTTTACTAATTAAATCCTAAACAACACAGCGAGAAGTAACAAAAAAGTCACATTTATAAACGACTTTGGTTCTAGCTTAATAAAACCCCTCTCAGAGTAGCAAGATACGCCGACAGAAATTATTCAGTTAAGTTTTATTTAACCCAAACTTGGAGTTAAAGTGAGTTAAAAATGTAGTCAGCAAACCTCTCCTGGCTTCCGGTTCCTCAGCTCCAACACGATCCTCTTCCTCATATCCATTTCTTCCTAAATGAGCCTGAGGGTTTCCCTGTAATGGTAAAAAAAAAAAACTTTTCATTATCTATAGTCGCACCCCTGAGCAGCGGAACCAGTGTGAAGCTAGCTATAACCACCGTTTACAACTTCCGGCGAGAACTACACAAATAAAAGCCCCGCAGAGCTCAGCGGAGATACAAAGAGGCATCTAAATCACTGAAACAGCAGTTTCAGAGAAGCATAGTTGACTATATATCCATATGCAAAACTAGTTCCTTATATACGTGAAATAAGTAGTTTACAATATTTAAATTTATCTGCAAAAGACAATTATTTTGAAAGAATGCATAAACCTAATGGCTAACTTCCATCTTGTTCTCTTAAACTTAAAGCAGTACCACAACGTTCATCAACGTTTATTAAAAACGATGCTTCGGCTGTTCTAAGACAATTTTATTTAAATTGAAACATTATTTACTTTTTGTTGCCATTTCCTGAAATGTCACAATTTTTTGATGAAATATGAGCATAAATGTCTTGCCAAGTAATGTCTACTCACCAGCTACTTTATTGGGCACACCTGTTCAGTTACATTAAATGGTACCGTAACACATATTTAACAGAGTCACAAATGCTAAGACTTGACTTGATAAAACCGCAAAACACGTGGGACTTGAACTTTCTCACCAGTAACCCACAACTTCACTTAGACTTTTGCTTGTAAGACTCGAAATTAAAAGTTTTAGACTCTGCTCGGGAATTGCATGTCTTGACTTTGGACTTTCATGTGTTTTCTTGGGACTTGACTTGGGACTTGGTTGGAAAGACCTGAGACTTACTTGTGACTTGCAATACAATGACTTGGTCCAAACCTCTGGTATTTAGGCATCTAGACGTGGTGAAGACGAGTATCTGAAGTTCAAACCAAACACCAGAATCGGTAAGAAGGGGGATTTAATTTACAGTTAAAATGGCATTGCTGTAGATGGTCTGGTATGAGTATTTCAAAAGCTGATCTTAAGGAAGCTGATCGACTTTGATGCAGGAGCATCTCTTGGGTTTACAGAAAATGGTCTGAATATGTGGTGAGCAGCAGCTGTGACGATGAACCCGCCTTGTGGACATCAGAGATGAATAGGCAAACTGGTTCAAGATGACAGAAAGACAACAGCAGCTCAAATAACGTAATACAACCAAGGTATGCAGGATACCATGAAGCACATAGCTGGCACCATCAGAAGACCACACTGGGTGCCACTCCTGTAACCCAAGAATAGAAGAACTGGGGCAACAAAACACAAAGGCTCACCAAAATTTGGATAGTTGGGAAAATGTTGCCTGGTCTGATGATAATTTATCCTCAAAAGAGAGGTGTTGACAGCATTCCTCTTGTGAAAGAAAATAAATGTCAAACTTTACACTAAAAATATTTTTATTTTTCCTTGTATTAAAATTTTGAGCATGAACCCTACATGTAAAATAAACTGGAGGCACATTATGCACAGCATATTATTGTGGTTTTAGTTCTTTATTGTCATATCACTGTAGATCATCTTCACAACAAGCAGTTATACATACAGTGGTCTCAGAGTATATCTTTGTCCAATACGAGGAGAGCAACAGTTAGAATCACAGCTATGGTTTTTCTCATATACCAACCCCCACCCACAGACCCCTGAAAATAACCACCTCCTCCTCTCCTCCTCTACATCACAAACCCATGTGATGACAACCACCAAAATATGCCACAGGTGTCAGACAAATAAACAGGACTCTGGAATAAATAAATCAATAAATAACCAAATCAATATGTACAATACTTAAATAAATAGTAATGAGTTGTGTATATATATTTACATACACACAGGTAGCTCACCAGAGGACAGCAGGTTCCACAGGCATAGAGCTATTTTTTATTTTATTTTTAATACAGCCACAAGGCGTACACAGCTTTATTATGTAACACAGCCACAGGTCAGACCAAGGCCAAATTATTATGCCTCAGAAATCATAGTGCAAACATTTTCGTGAAGCAGGTCAGCTCAGAAAGCAGGGCAAGCTCACAGGCCTAAAAAAACTTATGGTAAAGCTTTATTTTTGGTTTTCCATGTAAAAAATTTATGTGAAAGAGTCAAAACTGTGGTTTATTTTTTATTAAACCCGACATTGCAGCTGCATCTCTTGAAATATTTTTTCTAAGGAACACCACATTTAAGTTTCTGTTTTTTTAAGGATCCTCCCCAGAAAAGACTAGGTTGTTCTGAATGGATTTGACTCTAATTCGTCTGCTGTGTTTCAGCAATTATTAGAAGTTGTATTTTTTAAGTTGAGAGTCAGAAAAATCAACACAAACATCCCGTGAAGTGGGAAAGTCAGTTTAAAAAGAGGAGTGGTTTTTACCAGCAACCAAACTCAAAAATCCAATATGGCTGCCACATGCATAACATGTGGTAACAGATGCAACTGACCAGTTGCACTCATGACAGTTTACAGTTCGTTTACACACATAAACATATGACATTTATTCATCCATTCATTTTTTATATCCGCTTCTTCTGTACATTGTGGGGAAGCTGGTACTTATCTGGTGCCTATCTACTGGGTTATTGGGCGAGAGGCGGGGTACACCCTGGACAGATCGCCAGTAAACTGTATGACATCTACTTTCAAAACAGTTAGAAAGAAATGCAGAGAAATACACTGTTATTGGTTTGCATTGCTACCAGCATTGAGCCTAGTCATTGAGGACAGCTATTAGAGAGACTCTTATCTGACTTGGAACTGGAACCTAGGTAAGTTGGGAGTGACGTTGTTCCCTTACCGACCTCTGCAAGAGACATTGAAGGGAAGAAAATGTCCTTTTATGAGATTCAAAGTAATTTTTGTGAAATTCCTAAGATTTTCCAACTAAAGTTCTGAGAGATTTCAAGTTGTTTTTGTCTTGTAAAATCCTGCAAAAATGATTCTGAATACCCGAAGGTTTTATTTTGTAAGATCCCAAAGACATATTGCAAGATTTCCCAAAGGTTTTTGGAGATTCTCCAAAGGTTTTTAGTGAATTCATCAGTTTTCAGAGATCCTGACTTGCTTTTGCAAGATCCCCAAAAGGTTGTCGAGATCCTGCAAAAGGGGGGTCTAGATGGAGACTATTAAAGGAATCTCCATCAGAAAAATGTGACCACCACCTCCACAACCAACATTACAATCCCCACCAACGGAAGCTTGGTGCTTTCTTGTTTGTTTCACTGATGATCACCTGCTATCTAAATGACTAGAGCATGAGCAAAAATATAAATACAACATTGTAATTTGTTGGTAACTTACATAATCCGTAAGAGTTGCATCAGCACTAATGACTGAGTAAACTGAAGGTTTTCAAAGAATGAGACAATAAAATAAAATAAAAAAATCATACATTTAATTTGAAAATGTATCGATGTGGACAAATTGCAACAACACTAGGCCAGTACAACTGTCCTTTCTTCCCTGTGTTGTTTACTGTGGTACAGTATTTGCATTAATGCTCGTGGAGACTGTCCCCATGGTCAGTTGCTGGATCTCATGAAACTTCTGTGGGATTTTACAAAAGTAACTCCTCTTGATCTCGCAAAACTTTTCCCTGATTTCAAAAAAATCTGAGGTGTTTGCAAAACTTTTGTGGGATCTTGCATAAATAAGTCAAGATCTTGGAAAAGTACATCTTGTTTTTTGTTTTTTCTTCTCTTGAAGGACTCAGAGTTCCTGTCTCCAAAGTAAATGGACCAGAGCATAATTTCTTTTTACATTTTTCAAAATGCAAATTTGTGTCATAATGATGTCATGAAGTACAGGGGAAAAAGCCTGGACTAAAAATGAGACATTTTAGGTACTGCTGAAGCAGTTGCCTCCTTATTTTCTAAGGCTAACCCCACTTAATGATAGCTTGTGATCACCCCATCAAACCTAACACACCAGAGCAGAGGGAGAAGCCTTCAATGTGACCTCATAAGCATCACACTGTAAGATCAATGTGTTGAAGTTCATCCCAGGAGATGGGTGCTTTTACTCTCTTTGGTGCTTTCAATTGAAAGGTTGAGATGAAACCAGGTTTGGGTTTCAGTGCTACGTTAGATTCTTCAGTCCACAGACTGTGCTGAAACTGAGCCGAGGCAAGTAAAGTCGCCGAGGTCTGACACTCAAGTAAATAGTGAACATAGATAATACTACTGTACAAACAAGTCCCTCATTGAGGTTAAAATACATGTCGCCATAGAGTGCAAATCGGCCAGGAGAAAAACAAAAACAGACAAAAGCATGGATAAATTAAATTAAGACATTCAACAAAAAAAAAAAAAAGTCATAAAGCACTTTGTAATTTAAACAGGAATGCTATTTGAATAGAACGTCAGTGGGCTAAAAGCTTAAAAATTAACCCTTACAGAGCGGTAAAAAAAGTAGTTTCTAAAAGTAGATTTCTAACTGCTCACAATAAAAGCTGGTGAGACGAATATCTCACTAGTTTTATTATGTTTTTTCTATGTTTCTGGAAAGCCCTCCTGGACAGCACACATTAATCGGTTAAGTTGCATGCAGCTCACAAACTTTCCACAAACAAACTCTGAACATCAGATTTTTAGACACAGATCACAAAATGAATGAAATAAAAAAATGCAAACACTGAACATACATTGTGCTCCAGACGTTCATCTTCTACAACAACCTGCAACAGTTAAGGAGGAGTTAGAACATGGCCGAAAAAGATTATTACCCAGTGATTTTTGGAGTCACACCTGTGCTTCGACTGTTAGCTAGAGAGAGCTAGCTAGATAGCTAGCTAACTAGCTAGATAGCTAGCTAGCTAGCTAACTAGCTAGCTAACTAGATAGATAGATAGATAGATAGATGATAGATAGATAGATAGATAGATAGATAGATAGATAGATAGATAGATAGATAGATATCTCGTGTTCAAACATTAAATGTCATTGTTACATCATAATTTATTGCCATGGTATTTATTGTTTCTTTGACATTAGATAACAGTTTCCTGTTATTAGCTTTCATGTTTGAAATACTTTTTTTACAGCTTTAAAGTTCACTGTCCTCCAACCTTATGTTGTATGACATGATTTTTTTATTTCATCCCTGGCCTGTTTCTAATGTCTAGATAAAGCACTCATGAGGTATAGTTTCTTCAGTCACTGTCACGTAACCACAAAGCTGTCAAGCAAATATTCTGAAGACAAAAATAAATTATCTGGATTCAGCTGATTCTAGTTATTAAAACAACTGGAAATTTAGAAAAAAATGATTAAGATAATTTTCAGGTTGAGATGATTTGTTGAATTTCGAATGGCTGAACTTTGAATCTGTTTTCAAAGTCAATGCAAAACTCAATACAAAAAAAAAAAATCACATTATCTATTCCTTATATATAAATCCTTACTAATGTAAATAATAAGTCCACATATTTCAAAATCTCACTACAGATGTTAGATTATCTATTTAAAATCAAGCAGGGCTTAAAAAAGTCCATCTGAAAGTCTAATCGAAAAGATTTCTTTTCCTCTTGTTTTATGTTACATTTAATGTGAGGTATTCAGTATTTAACCAGTGTATACTGATAAACACTCTGCTCAACACTACAGCATTAAAGCACAAATATATGAGCATGATGCTAACAGTAGTATGATTTGCCACTCTTTACACAGTTAGCACTAGCTTTGCTAGCAAAATTTCTGCTGATATTGTTTGTTAAACACAATTATAACCAGGATATAAAGTCTTTATTTTAATGTAATGCAGGTTTAAATATTGTAATTAAAAATCATTTTAATGTAAATTTGGAGCTGTTTTAAGTCAGCACTATGATACAAGAAGAAGCCATAAATACAACATTTAGCACTCTGGTTATGTTCTTTGCTAGCGAAACTCCTAGAAATGTTAAAATATCTTTTGCTGAATCCAAACTTTGAATGTAACTCTTATGCCCCCATCAGTATATGAATTTAAACTGACTTGTGGACCACTTACCAATCTTAAACCTCTAGATGTATGTTAAAAACATATAGCTACTGTAAAGTAAAAAAAACCATACACCTCAGGTGTTTCACTAATGCCATTACATTAACTTGTAATAAAAATATCTTTACCATTACCTGTATAGTTTAATTCCTTGATAAACTACTGGATTATTCAAGAGCTATATTCGACAGTTACCAAGATAGTCTTTTTCATAAGGTTGTAACAAACTCTTTTATGATTTAATACCAAATTATAAAGAACACTGCTGATACAGAAACAAAATAAATAGCAGTAGTACCAGTCCCACTGTTCTGTTTATTGTATTCTTCAACTAAAACAAGTAAGGACAATATTTACCACTAACAGAAACTGTTAAAATCCTAGAACCAACACAAAATTCTCAGAGCACCATTGAAGTTCTAGAATGTTCATTATCCCTCTAGAAACCTAGGGGGGAGTTTTAGAACCATGACAACATTCCGGAATGTTCCCAAATCATTCCGTGGTCAAGAATTCTATCAGAAGTCTCAAGAATGTTTGGGTAAGATCTAAGGGTGTTTTTTTTCTTTTTCGTTGTTAACAATCAACATTGTAATTGGAATGTATGTACCTGACTTTTGTGAAGTGCCTTGAGAAAACATGTGTTGTGAATTGGCCCTATATAAATAAAACTGAATTGAATGTAACAATGTAACAATGCGTAACAATGTATTTCAGGCTCAGTCTTGTTGTTGCATTCAAACTGGCCACATTTAGTGCAATTTACACCACTGGAAATATCTCAGTCGTGACTATAGAGCTTAAGCCTGCATTTAAGGCAAATAACTTTAGCAGATGTATAATAGAATGGCAAATTGTGCCAGTAGTAAGGGAACTGGTCACTGTATCAAACTGTATTAAAAACAGCTTTGCTGACTTTTTAGTGATGGATTTATGTTTTTGTTTAAGGCTGCGTTCATATTTTAGTCAAACCTGGCCAGAATTGATGCGCCCAAAACTGTCAGTGACATTATTTAGAGTACATTTGTTCAAATAAATCTCATTACTGACGGAATCAAAATTTAACTCCATCTTTCTAGTGTTAATAGACTACAACAAGCCGATTTATTATACGATAAAGGTGTATTCGTGTTACCAGAAATATAAGATGAGTGTGATAAAAAAAAGAGTGAACATTAAAGATGACAGGACGTTTTTTCAGAAGTGTTTTGTTTTTAAAACCGACAGACGGTAAACTAGTTCTAGCTGAGATTACTGAAAATTGTAACTGATGCAGGTGATAAACTTTTTGTAAACTACTTTGTTTCCTACTTCAACAAGTATGTGTCCTTTGGCGAGGCAGTGATCAACAACCAAACTGAATTCATTATGAAACAATGTTAGCGTTGTAATGGCAAACATTGTTAAAGTCTCAGTGAATCAGTCTTGCATGCAAAAGCAAGGAACAAGACAAATCTGCAAGCACCTCCACATAGTACACACATACCGATGTGAATCTAAGAGGACAGAAAGTCAACATCTCTCTTTACCTCAGTGCATATCTTTCTACAAAGGAGTGGGTCTACCAACTCATTTTAGTCATTGAGTATCATTGCTGAGGAGTACAGCAACGTAAGCCCAAGGTTTTACTCTTTTTAACCAATTCAACATCTCTGTTGCTTTTAAAAACTCTGCAAAGTTTCCAGTCAAGACAGATAAGCTCCAAACAAGAGATTAAATCTCGTATTCATCCTCTAACTACTGCAGATCCAGCTTTATTCCTGTTATACACCCCTTAAAGCCAGGTGTCTAATCACCTTGGATGTGGCTGGTCCATGCATACAACCACTGAACCAAAAATCTACACAGACTCAGATAAGGGCAGAGTTAGTTACAAGAAGAGCTACAACAAAACCAACAGGGAGGCCTGATGTACAGCTGTATCTCTGGAACACGAGGCTGACCCGTCTCTATAGATTCTGGAGCCATGCTAAAAGGCAGTGCTAGTAAGACAGAGAGAAAGATAGAAACACAGAACAAAGGGACAATGCTGGCAGCTGCTGGAAAATCTAGGGCTATAGAAAAGCACAAGAAGTCAAGTCAACGTAGAAAATGCAGAGCGACCTCGAGAGAATGCAAAGAGATAGGGAAAAAGCCATCAGGTCGGTAACTACTGAGCAGAAATTTGTGCTGGCTTCTTCATAACGGAGTTTGAACAGGTTGAAACACACATTCACACATGCACGTACATACTATACTGTGCCGTATTCACAGTTCTCCAAAGCTTCGTTGGTGTCCGTTGCTGCCAGGCTAAGCACCATGCTTTACCAGACCAACATCACGTCATCTTCTTGTCTCTTTCAGTCCTCGTTCAGCACCACTCACGCTATATTCCCCCTCTTCTCCTCCTGATCTTTTTTTAAAAGTCTTGTCTTGTCCAGCGCCTCTCTCATTTCAGTCTGTTTAGTGAAAGCAGAATTGCACAGAAGCACAGAAGAAGAAGTAGAAGGAGGACGTGGTTTGTCGTTTCTGCAAATACAGGCTGTTTCACGGGTGTCCGGATTGGTTGAGAGGGAAGGATCAGGCGGCTGACTGGAAACTAGTGGGGCAGGGGGACCAGGATATCCACGTAGTTGATGGGGAAGAAGCCTGATTGGCCGTTTATCATGCCCTCGTACCAGTTCTCATCGATCTGATTGGTCAGAGTGATGATGTCGCCCTCCTTGAAGCCCAGCTCGCCCTCGTTCTCTGGCTCGAAGTCGTAGAGTGCTCGACAGCAGGGCTGGTCCATCGGTGCTGTGAGAGGACATCAACAACTTAGAAGCTGATCACTGAGACACTGATCAATCTGATCAATTAGAAATACAAAGGGAGCAATAATTATAATATAAATCCAGCTTTCAAGCAAATCTCATGCAAAGTGCTGACATTTTTTTTAATCAATCAAAATCTAGAATTAAGGATTTCTGCTTTATTAAGTTGGAGATGGTCAAATAAGCAGAAATTGTGGTTAAAGGCATTTTGTTCACACGATTGTCATTAACTAGATACAAAGTTTAAAAAAAAATAGACCGTTCAACTTGTTAAAAAACATCAGTTTAATTTTGTCTATCTGCCTAAAGTTTTTGCTACATGACGTAGGTGTTCCTATTTATGAATCAGGTAAAACCTCCTTAAAATCAAGTTTAAAATGTGTTTATTTTTACATTTAAACATCTATGAAGTTTAGATAAAGAATTTCTCATTGCCAACCCCAGTTACTAGCTCAAAGAAACCTGACAAACTGGTTAGAGTTATGTTGCAAAAAAACAAGTTTAAAAAGTTATTTTTAAGCCTTTACTGCTTGATTTCTTTTTCCTTTAAAAGTCCAAACAAATACAATGTGTGTTCGCTGTAAAAAACAGGTAAATGTTGAACCTTAAAACTTTTTGTGGCCAAAGTTTCTAAATCTAGTTACTTGGTCCCCCATCTGCCCCCCTCCCCCATCTGTTGCAGTGCACTGCTGGTCAGCTGGCTGAAAAAAGCCTACTAAACCTTCCCCTTTCTTTGGAAAAAAAACCAAAATTTTGCAATTTGGAAATATTTTCAGTTGTTAAAAAAGACTAAAGGAGCGCCACCAATCACTCTTATTGAGGTAAAACTGTTTTAGACCTACAGCTGCCAAGCAACGATTCCCATCTCTGTTAAGCAGTTGGCTGCAGGCTGGCAGCCTGAGCAGATAGCCTGACTTTTTAACCAGCTAATATCAGCTTGTTAGACTCTCAGTATTAACAGTAAAATGGTAGTAGCACGTTGTATGGATCTATGGTGGATCTATAATGGAGAGATCGCTGCTTAATAATTACGTCGAGCAGATCACAGGCCAAAACAAATCAGCAGCATCTGGCCCATGCCACAGCACTCACTTGCACTACTTTGTTTAGATTATTTAACTTTCACAATTCTGTGCAGCGCACTAATTAGTGATGCTTGATTACATACAATTTTTATTTGTTTCAAATCCAGAAAAAAAAACTAAAAAAAAGAATGTGCATGCTTAGATTGCTCCCTGCTTAATGTTCAGAGAGCTCCTTGCTTTTCACTTCATTTATTTTTAAGCTCTGGAAAACAGTTACTTCCCACCATCTTATACATTTAGGAAAGAAATAAAGTTTAAATATTATCTTTCTACAGAACTATTGTATGAAAGTGTCAGTAAAGTACATTTTGATGCTACTGATTATGGATTGAGGAAACTCAGGTACAACTCTAACTCTAAATGGTATGGGTGTGCCCCCTGCTGACAGGAACTGGCACCTGCAGCTTAAATTCTTAATTTACTAGAGAACGGCTAATTGGCAGCCAATTGACCATTTTCTTGAAGGCATTTCTGCTAAATCTACAAAAAAGATAGAAACTAGGAAAGGTAAACAGATAAAAGTTTTTTTACTGGGTTTAAATTTTAACCTTGTAAATTCCCCTGAGGTACCAGCACACAGGATCATTTCTATCCACTGGTTTGACTCGGTTTGACTCATTGGCTGTTGAACAGACATCTGTGCTGTTCTGAGACATAGTTTGGGTAGGCATAAAGCTGTATAACAGCACAGCAGATGGGTGTTTGTTTCCCTCTACCTGGTGATTTTCCTGGTGACTTGGTTGAGTGTATCCCCCCATTGTGGCTCTCGCTGGGGGGCAGAAGCTCCAGAGTCATTTTGGGTTTTGGAGTGTACTCCTTCCTGGGTTTACCGGACACCTCTTTTATCCTGAAGAAACAAAAAGCCAAAAACAAGTTTTAATCGAACCACACGGATCTATCTTCACTGGCTTATTTCTGTCCCAAGGTAGGAGGACAGATCGATACCTGTCCTCCATCTTGCTGGAGAGCTGTTGGAGGATTTCTGAAGAACGGCTGTGGTATTCCAACTGGGCCTGGACCAGTGCTGCCAGCTGGCTCACCTGCTCTATCTGTAACACACACACAGGTTGTTAGTTTTCCACCGCTGAGCGCTCCTTGGTGCTCATGCTGGGTCTGAGTCTGGTTTGGTACCACAGGCCTCAGAGCTGATTTTTGTTTGCTGCTCTATTAATTGCAGCTGAATATGTGGAAGTGAGAAAAGAAGAAGCCTTTTACAAATAAACATTGTTCAAATATCTGGTAAGGTTTCTGTTTTTTGCGGATTGTGACCATTTTAGGATGTCCTCGTTTGTTGTTGTAATTTATCTATTAGTTCTCTGTACTTTTATTCATGAGGTATTTATGAGGTTTTCTGTGACCTAGAAATGAGTGGTCTTTTAAGGTAAAACATCTTCTTCTTTCAGCCTTGCTCAGCGGTAATGTTTTTAAGCGTTAATTTCATATGTTTCCTTCAAATTATTAAAGATAAACTACAGAGCTTGTGCAAAAAATGTCAAAATCTCTTGTTTTTTAATGTTAAGTCAAGTTGAAATTGGCCAGAAATTATTAAACTGCAGCACAAGAATTTTATATATAATATATATATATATATAATATAATAATACATTAATATAAGACAATAATAAAAATGCAGAATGAATGAAAAAGAACAAAAGCACTGAAAGACCTAAAATAAAATAATAAAGCAAAAATATACTAAATAAAAAAATACAATAGAAAACAAAAAACAAAAAGTATCAATAACATAAAAAGTGTCAAAGTAAAAGAAATAAACTGCAAATGTATTAAAAACAAAGTAAAAACGAGATAAAAATGAAATAAATAATATTTAATCATAGATACATAAAACTTCATAAAATTAAGTTATAAAAGATAAAACTTAGAAATCGTTAAGCAAAAAACGTAAAGACTATGCATGAATGGAAGGGAAAATATGTCATAAAATATAAACAAAGGAAACTCTGGAATTTTCCCCTTATAATTATTTGACGAAGAGTTTATATCCCAGTCTGAGACTCACATATTGTGATGGCATATTTTCTTTGTGTTCTGTTATCCTTTTTGTTTGTATTTGTATAAATTAAGATTAAATCCACACAGGATAACAGCTGAGCAGAGATATTAGCAGCTCTTACGTCGCTCTCCAGCAGGTTGAACATGCTCTGCTCGGCGATTTCTTTGCTCTCGTCAAACTTCTCCAGCGCCTGTTTGATCTCATCGTCCTGGACTTTTCCCTGACGCTTCTTCTTGTAGTCAAAGTCCAGACGACGGCCCTCCATTTTCTTCAAATGATGCTGCGGTAAGAGAGAAGATTTCAGACCCACATCTGAGATGTTGCTCAGACTGATAAGGTCCAGCTTACATGATTTATTATTTTGTACGGAGCACATTAAACATCTTTGCAGAAGTTGACTCACCTGGATCTCCTTTAGATCTTTGTCATGGAGGTTCTGCAGTGGGTCAATGAAGTTCTGTTTGACCTCCATGTCCAGAGCATCTTTCACCTCCCCGAGCTCCTTCATCGCCTCGCCGGCATCGATCAGGGCCAGTCCTGGAGGAAGATGATGGGGAGACACAATAGAAAAGGTTGTCAGTGTTGGGGAACCTCAACATTGATATCAAAGGTTTTCTAGTGATTTAAGGAAAAGTTGAAACTTTTCTTGACCTTCAATATTCATCTACTTTTAATCAGATAGAGTAGTTTTATTGACGACTCCCCTACCCAACCTTTATATATTATTATCGTGGTCTCATCTGTCCAAAAGGACATTCCTCCAAAAGTCTTCCGGTTCATTGGGGCACATTTTTACAAACTTAGGTCATGCCGACACATTGTTTTCAACCCGTTCTGAACAAGCTGAACACTAGTTCAGTCTTTTTCAGATTGTCCCGTCCCAATCCTTTACCATGCTCACTGAGGCTTGTAGAGTCTGACATGGAGCTCTCGAGTGTTTTGTCATTTCTCCGACCATTGTACGGTCTGACATTGCAGTGAATTTCTCATAAAACAATGAAAGAGGCACTGAATGAACATCTAAATGTACACGTTTAATATGCTTTAATGCAGAGGATGAAAAATCTGTCTGTATTTTAGACTTTTTACAGCCTATACTAGAAGCCCTGTTTCTCAGTCCAGACATGAAAGAAAACTCCCGCTCACCAAAGCAGGACTCTTCTCCTAAGTCCCGTCCAAACTTCAGCATGGCTTCTCCCAGAATGGTCTCAGCCTGTGGGTAACCGGGCCCCTTTTCCTGCCCGCGGATCTTTGACATGGTATTGATCATACTCAGCTTGGCTCTGGATGCTGCAAACAAGCAGAGGTTGCGATTATCGGTATGTAAGCCATGTTTTTGTGATGCAGCAGCTGCAGGTTTAGCAATTATACCTGGATTTGGCTGGAGGTACTCTGTAGTTTTGGTCATGATGTCCAGCACTGCTCTGCTGGTGGTGTCCACCTTCTGCAGGAGCCAAAAATGCAATGATTTAACAACAAGTAAAAGCATAATAATTTATTGCAAAGAGCTTAAATGCTATGAACTTAAAACATAGGAAATATATTTTTTATTGCATTTTTATAACAACAACAACAAAAGAAATAATTTTAGTGCAGCCATATATTATACGCCATAAGTTCAAATTGCTCCGTAGGGGCCCTTTGTGGCCCTTGGAATGAATTTGTGTGGCCGCCAGCGCAGGCAGTAGTTGCAGGTGGACATTTTTTGTTAAAAGTTAATTACTGACCTAATTAAACTGACTGATTTGAGTTTAATAAAAGATTGTGAAGGCTTGTTCGTTCACTGGAGGAACAGAACAACATGTTCTCTCTCCCAGGGCTGCAAGAACAAAATGAGGTTACAGTGTTCCTACAGCCGAGGTTTGGGCTTTGTTCTTCACAGATAAACAGGGCAGAACTATTTCCTTGTGTTGCATCCAACAACTCTTGTGTGATTGGACAGAAATCTGAAGTGGGTGGGGTTACTACACTGGCATAAGCTGCAGTGGGAGGGACCCATGAGGCCTAACTGGGAAAGTTCTACACTGGAGTTTCTTGAGAAGAAGGACATGTCAGGGCCAGAAAAAACTTTGTTCTTGTTCTCTTCAAGTAACAAAACAGTGTTTACATGCCTGAAGACGGCATTTAAAAAATACTTTATATTCACCTATGGGAAGTACGTTTTTTTGGTAGATTTCTAATAAATTACCTTTTCCATTTCTTTGAAGTCATCATCTAGCTTGGTTCCTTCTGCTCCTCCAACCTTCTCGCTGACTTTCTGTGAGGACAGACACAGAGAAACAGGAAAAACAGAAGGAGAACGGGTTATTATTCACATCCACTGAACACTTTAAAGCCTTCAAACCAAAAAAACAGGCTCATGAGCTAAGTGCTAATGGATGGAAAACAGCGAGAGCTGCTGTGAGATTAAAGAAGAGAAGAAGAGGAGCTGCTGCTGAAGAGGAAAATGGAAAACAGGAGGTGATGTGTCTGATTATTTAAGCAGGAAAAACGCATAAAAACATAAAATATTTGCCTTTTGGATAAACATTAGATGAAAGAGATCTGTGCACAGTATAAGGCTTGTAGATTTTCATGTTTGGAGTTTGGTAATAATGGGGTGACAGATAATAAGGATATAACAGTCACATAATATATGTTATAACTGTATAATAACATGGCAGTAGGCCTTGATATACTGAAGTTATGATAAAAATCTCTGTTGGACTGAAACATTATTATGACAGAAACCACCACTGTAGCTCCTCATTGTTACTTTGAATATAACCGAGTTAGAATCCTGTTTATCTGGTTTTCATATTTAATTGTTTTATTGGATCATAAAATGAGCAGTTAAAATTCACTTAATCCTCCTTCATCGAAGCCAAGCGGCTGAATTTCTGCTTTATTTTCTGTTTCACAGAAAATCCATTAACGGAAGCAGAATCATTCAGTTTTTAAATGCCTCAGTGAACAGCAGCAGCAGTTTTTCTCATCACTGCTGATGAATAGATAAACATATTCCAGACACAAAGTGTTTTTTTTTTCCCCACAAACAGACATGTTGAGAATAAATCTGACAGTTCTGTGATACTTCAGAGAAAGCAAACCTATATTATTTTTAAGCTACAGCTGTCCTTAAACTGGAACATTTCTTCACTCTGATATACGCCCTGTCCAAACTACACAATGTTTTCTGCTGCAAAACAGTTTATTTAGAAATCATGAGAAGTCAGTATCTTACCTGTAGCAGATAGCTTGTAAATGGTCTGGATAATTCCAGATTAAGCTCTTAATTAATCAGATTGTCAGCGTGGGACCAAGACAAAAAGGGATGTTTTCCTTTTGTTTCTGTCTATTTGCTGTGATTGCAGCAACTGAATTAATGTGGTAAATTGTTGGTTTAACAAGTGAAGCTGAGTTGTCCAAACGTCAGCGATATACAGTCATTTTCAATCAATTACAATATTAATGAAAGAATTTTTTTCAATTCACCAAGTAAAACACATTATATAGACTATTTACACATTGGCTGATGTTTTAAAGCCTATATTTCTGTTAGTTATAATGGTTTCTTGCTTACAGCCAATTAAAACCAGACATTTAAGATTATAATATTACATCAGACCAATAAAAAACAAACATTTTAATGCAGAAATGTGGGCTTAATTAAAAGTATTTTGAGTTTAATAACTGCTTAAAGGTTGTTAGTTTAGAAAGGTACTTTTAATCTGAGCAACGAGCCTCATTGGAACGCTTATTCTAATTTATTGAATATGAATCCATTTGTTCATTCATTTCTTTTTTTTTAATTCATTTTAAAACTGTGAAAAATCCTGTTTGACTATTTTGCCTATTTGAAGTTCATCATTATAAAATGAGAAAAAATATAAAAAGGTGGAAAACATTTAAAATCTTAACATGTTCCAGAGAGTGAATGCTCAGCAAAATTAAACAAAACTAATTAGAAAAAGAAAGAAAATTACAAGCCTCAAGAGTGGCTAGAAGTGTTGAAAGAGAAAACTTCTCATCTCTAAAAAAACATAGCATTCACATTTAGGTTTGTAAAGTTGGATCTGAGTGAGAAGACATCTGGTTCAACTTGCTTCAGACAGATAAGACCGAGGTAGAGATATTAGGGCTTAAAGAACAGCATCATGTTCGAAGAAAACAAGCACAGAATATTAGCACCAACAGCTCCATATCAGCATGCTGGTGGAGGGTGGATGATTTTGGCTTGCTCTACAGGCACATTCACTGAGGCGACCATGAAAGTCTGGATGCCAAAGTATTCAAGAGTTCATCTGTCCAAAAGCTGAAACTTAGACCCAACTGGATCATTAACTGGACAATGATCCCAAACACAGCAGGAAATCTACAAAAGTATAGCTGAAAACAAAAATGCCCCTGGAACGGCCCAGTCAAAGTCCAGGCATCAACCTCATTGAAATGCCCTGGTGGGATATTATGAGAGCTGTGCAGAAACAAATCTCTGCAAATCTTGATGAACTAAAGGAATATTGTAAAGAAAAGTGGATCAAATTTCTTCCACAACACTGTGATAAAGTCCGAAAGAAAACAACAAATGGGAGTTCCTGGTGCTAAAGGTGGCTTTACAAACAGTGTGTAATTTTTTCAGTTTGGATTCATACTTTTTGATCCGGCATTGATCCTTTACATAAACGAACCAGATTGGCAAACCCTCTCGGTTCTGACCAACACATCTAAAATAAATACAGAAATATTCAATAACTAAAACCTAGAAATACATATAAACAAATGATACATTGAATCAGTTTGACAAACCACTTTATGGGTTATAAAAATGTTTAAAATATGCCCGTCTGAAGGCTGCATAATGACACCAGTAAGGCTGCTGGTTCATGAGTCATAGATTCCTTTTATTCAGCTCAGCTGGTCACTGTGGGAGCAGGAAGTGCAGCAGAGTGACGACATTGGCTATCTAATCGCCTCAGGTTGCAGCAATGGAGGAGGGAGAAGGAGAGTGGGCCATCAGCCGCCCACGCTTCATTCACACACACTAATGCAAAATACGGCAGTAAACAAATGGTTCCAACAGGAGACACCTGGGCTCACAATATATAATACCAAAGGCACCATGATCCCAGCCAGAAAAGATCACAATGAGGCTAATAAGCGGAAAAAAATGTTTATATATCGATGAAGGTCTGGCAGATAAGTGTAGCCAGTTGGATTTGAATCGTGGATGCAGGATAAAGGAGTCTAAGAATCAGGCATCCATAACCCTGCAGATGCACTGAGTCATATTTACTGTAGGATGTCACATTTGTCCGGTTTGGACTTTCCTCTGTTATTCAGTCCCGCACATGTGGAATCAGTTTGATCAGACTAATGAAGTCAAATGCAAAACTTTAGGTAGCATTCTTTCAATACTCTTACCTAACTAGAATTATTGGATTGTACTGGTCATTTTAAATAAGAATATGTATGCAGTTTATACAGCCACTAACACCTAAAAAAAACTAATATGAAATATGTGTCCAAATGTGCGTTTCTGGGATTTAAGGCAGCTGGCTTCATGAAACGAACAAGCCAGCCGAACACAAACAGCTCGCACACCTGCACACCTGTGTTACTTAGGACATGCCTTTTTTAAAGCCGCTCTGATGGAGGAAACAATACAGACACACATGGACGATGCTGTTTCTAGAATGAAGAACGTAAAAAAAAGTCAAATTGTCAAATTAAAAACAATGTGAAACCAAGGCGGGAATGAAAAGTGTGAGGGGCCGACAGATGGGGATGCAGTTACCATAGAGACAAGGATGTGAAAGCTTTCTCTTATGTTTCCAGGAAACAACGACAAACCTATTAAGGTCTGCTCCTCTGCCAGTGAGGAAATCTCAGCCCGCTCCCCGCGAGGTGTGTGTGATTAACAAACTCTTACATAAGTCAGTTGCTCTCAGCAGTTTTCTTCTTTCACCATCCTTTGTTTGAGGGCTATGTAAAGTGTGTTTGACCTGTTTTTACTGCCAATGATATAAAACAGATGGTTCATTGGTTAATCAGTCAAACCGACATCCAATCAAAGTGAAGCTTACAGTAACCCAGGTTTAAGCTAATAGTCAGATTCAAACTAGTAGTTAATGACAATATAACAGCTAATCAAAGTTAAGCTAAAGGCTAATGATAATCATATGCTAATAACCAGAAGTAAGCTAACGTCTGATCAGAAAAAGAAATTGAGAGTCAACCTCACAGCTAATTAGTGTCATGCTCACGGCTAATAGATGTCGAACATCAAGCTAACGGCTAATCAAAGTGAAGCTAACTGCTGATAAGAGTACTGCTAATAGCCAATCAGAATTAAGCTAAGAGCTATCAGAGTTAAGCTGATGGTTGATCATAATGAAATTTAGGCATATTACTACAGTTGCGCTCATGTCTAATTAGTCAGACTGCTTATTAAGAATTAAGCTAACGGTAACTAACTACTACAAAGCTTACGGCTAGTCAGTGTCACTAAGAGTCAAGTTAAAAACAAAATGGAGCATGGGACATTGAAAAGAGGATGTCTGTCATTCAAAACAAGAAATGCAAACACTTCTTTTAACCTTGCCACATTGTTATGAATACGTTATTGGCCTTATCACAAATAACCCTTGCAGCTGCAAGGATTATTCGTGCTACCTGAAAAGAGTTATGTACAGTGCTCCAATAGAGGCCAAGCAATGTGTGTCTTGAAATGCTTCAGATAGCAAAAAACCTCATTCGCCCGCTTTTTTAGTAGAAAAGTTGGCAGAAGATCCTCTCCCTTGAGCATAAATCACAGCTGACTGACAGCTCATAGCAACAGGTGAAGGAGAAGATGCTACTCAACACCAGGGAAAACTGTTTGGTTCATAAAATTCAATCTAACTACCATGAAGTTTGTGGCTGTAATGTGATGAAATGTCAAAAAGTTTGAGGAACATAAAAAGTAAAACCAGCCACTGTTTAGACTGAAGCTTTAACAGCTCCATGTTCTAGTTCTCTCCTCCTCCTCCTCCACAGTTTTGCCTGTTATTCAGGACTCTCACTACCTCTGCTGTACTTTCTCTTCTATCCTCCCTCTGTTGCTCACTTGTCCTTTTATTTCTCATCTTACATCCAGACCCACTTTCTGCTGAGTCACTCCTAGTGAAGCCTGAAAGAATATCAGCTTAATTACAACACTTGCTGGCAAATTGCTGGCAGCGGGCAGGCCAAATGTCAGAGGTCATGGCACCCTGACAGCAGATAAAGGAGATAGCCCCTTGCTCTCCATCCGACATTAATCTTCACAGTAGAATTAGGCTATTAAGAGCAGGAGGGCTTGGCAGCCAGAGTCAGTACATCTATCAGCCTGAGCGGCTTCCAAGAGCGCCCAGACGCCATCTAAGACTAGAGAAAGGGCTGGATTGATGGACAGTTTAACCAAAGACTGATATGTCTCATTGAGGTTGTTACATCAGTGTTTGAACATTGGTGCAGGCTTTTTGGATTAACGCCCAAAGTCCACTGTTTGTCTTGAAGTCATCCTAATGAGATGCTTCTGGTGCATTTACTGCATAAAGTTTGTGTTTGTGGTCCAGAATTAATGATAAATTACTGTAGCATCAGCAAATAACTTTATATTTCCAAAGCCTTCTTTTAATGTCTAATTTTAATGTCTAATTTTGCCTTTGCTTTTATTTGTACAGTGGGAAAATTTGTTTTAATAAAATCACTGGTCCCAAACATATTGGAACCCCAAACAATTCCTATAAAATAAATGTAAATGAAGCATTTTTTTATGCCTTTTTATTTAATTTGCTCCGAATGTCTGGGAACGTTTACTTGAAGGCCTGTTTCTCTGAGCCACTCTTCAAAAAGGAAAAGGCAAGAGAACATGCCATTCAGTAAGGTCAGGTCTTCATAAGTTTGAAAATGGCTAAAGAAAATAGGCAATCTGCCTAAACTTGTCCACATCTACAGTTAGAGCAACAATTCAAACATCTGGAACTGGACGAGGACCCAAGGTTAACAGAGAGGAAGATGGTAAGGAAAGGAAAAAAACCCCCCAAGCCTCTTTTTTAAAACTGCAGAAATATGGAATTGGATCAAAATTGTCTCCCTAGCAACCCTTGACGTTTACATGCTAACTGGCTGTTTTCTGCCCCCATCCCCCGATAAATGTGTGGCTCAACATTTCGGACTACGACTAGGAATGTGTACTCATCAAATGAAGTAAAATTAAGCTTTTCTACAACAAATGTGAAACAAAGGATGGGTTGGAAAAAATTTCCTTTTCCCCCCCTGTTAAGGGGTGGAGAACTTTATGGTGGGCCTGTTTTTTTTCTAAAATGCCGGGGGAACCCTTTTAAATGCGTGGTTGCCCCCATCGGAAAAAACCACGATGTGTAAAATAGAAAAAACTGTTGGCTCTGAGGGGGCGCCGGGCGGTGCAGTTTGGACACTATTTCCTGCAACAAGAAATCCCGGGTTCAAATCCCGGCCCGGGCTTTCTTTATGGGGTTTGCAGGTTTTTCCACCCTGCATGGGTTTTTTTCCGTTTGCCCAATACCCCCTGGGAAAAAGGCCAAAACAATCCCCCCCCCACCCACACCCAGCAAAGGACAACTGGGTATAAACAAAAGATGTAGGTTTATGCACAAGAGAGAACCAAAAAAGTTTCATCATTGGGCCTGCAGGGGAAAAAATCCAAAACATTGACATCAAACCAAAATGGTTTTGGGGGGAACATCATCTTCCCTGGCCGTCTACCAGCAGAAACCCTTTTTCCTTAACATTTTTAAATGTCACAAAACTGAAAGGCAAAGAGGCTAATATACAAAGTAATTAAGCAGGGAACCATAACTGGGGCAATGGCGGTTGTAAAAATAATTAGTTCCAAAGGTGGATTTGTTTTTACACCACTGAGGGAAATGTACTTCAAATAATAGTTTGGATTTTTCAAATTTTTCAGTGTGACTTTAGCTACTACGAAAAGATGAATTTACTTTATGACTTTTAGCGCAGGAAGTACAGAGAAATCATTAAAACTTGATAAAAATCATGGTGTTTTTCAGTTTCTCATTTAGTCTAAAGGCCTAATAAATACGTATGATAAATCTCGGCCCAAAAGAACTCTTGCCACTTGGAAAAGAAGAATAACACAGGCCTTAAAGCCAACTAACACAGACTGTTGTAATTACATTATGGTACTTGGGACATAAGTTTCAGTTGAATATAGCTGATGTTAAAAGTTTCTCTGGATGGATTCAGATCCATTAGAGCTTAAAAAAACCCCCAAAATTAAATCCTAAAGAAAGCAAACGTTTAAACCAAAACGCAGGTAATGTTTTGCTTTGTCAGATGTGTCTGCAAAAGACGATGACTTCACCTTGTTTAAAGAGTAATACCTGAAATGTTTTTCAATATTACACACAGGCTTTTAAGCAGCGAGGTAGAAAGCAAAGAAAACCTTCGTGCCATCTCCGGACACATGATGGAAAAAGAGCCAACACCACCTCGTTACGTTTGATGTCCGTTTGTAACAACTGAATCATTTATATATACATCTTTCATTCACTGTTAAACAGCTGGCAGATTCAGTAAAAGTTTTACAGCTTTGATCTTTTTCCATTTCTTCTGCCTAACTGACTTATGGCCTGTATGCCGATTCATTTTTCTATGCCAGTTTCAACAGTGAGTTCACTTATTTTCGAGCAGCAGCATGGGACGGTTGCATCATTGCTTGTTTCAAGGAAATGTTCAGATCTGTTCGTCGCTTGATGCACGACCCAGACTCCTAAACAACTACGCTTTATTAGCCGAGTAACTATGATTTGTCTCCTCGATAGTTTATCCTCGAAGGGAAAATGGGGAGACCAGCAGCTTACTCTCAATTACCCACCGAGAGATAAGGGAGAGCGCTCGGCTGATGGACTGTGCAGTAAATCAAACTGAGAGCAGGAGGGTTTTCCGTTTTAGATTTTTATGACATGCTGGGCTAATGAATCTTATGAAGGGATAAACTGGACATCTCCAGGACGAAAAGGGGAACAACATAAACTATGACATTTTTCACTTTGTTAAGCATCATTCTTTTATACAACCCTGGACCTGAGATTATATGTAAATTAGGAGACGGGTGTGATACGTTCTGGGGTTTAATCGGTGATGATTAATGGTAACCATTTTAGTTTCTCTTAAAGGCTCACGCAGTATGTTGAGATTGCTAGAAGGGGTGAACGGTGTCGATGTGACTGAGAGAAGAGCAAAACTTATTGTGAAATTTTAGATAAGGAACACCAACACATTTTGGGGTTGGAAAAGTTATCTGAAATATCGTTGAGTCAGGCCTGGCTGATTTTATCTGAACAACAAACTACAGAGATTTAAACTTATAACACAGATTAAAACCTTTACATAGGCCAAGAATTTCACTCAGCTCTGCAAAAACAACAGGAATTGTAGACACACAGTGTCCTGAACTTTCTACACACACCTACAATCATCCTGTAAACCCATCCCTCACGTGACCATGGTGGCGGCAGCTTATGCTATTGGATGCTTTTTCTTCAGCATGGAACAGAGAAGCTGGGCAGAGTTTATTTGGACATGGATGTATGCAAAATAAAGACATTGTTGAAGAACCTCAGACCTGAGTCTGAAAAGACTTTAGTCTGCGTAGAGAAGGAATGTTATTATCAGGTTACAGTTACCATCACATCTATACACTCTCCGTCCATGCAGCGTTGGCGGACTTTTAGCCTATCTCCAGCAGTGATTGGGTGAGGGTGGATGCACCCTGGTACAGGTTGCCAGTCCTGTAAAAAAAAAAAACACAGAGCTCTCAGAGGCCCACGCGGCCAAACCACAACAAACTAGACATTTAGATGAACAATTAGCCTTACAATCACATTTTTGGACTGTTTGAGGAAGGGTCCTGGGAACCCTGAGACGAACCCATGCATGCACGGTAGAACATGCAAAACCCAATGCCGAATGACCCAGACTGGGATTCGAACCTAAAGACCTTCGTCTGCAAGGCACATTGCTACTAACTGCAGAATTTATTGAAATAACAATAAACTAATTTTCCAATGTTTGTTATTGTCATAACAAAATAAATAATTTTGATTAAATTTAATCCCTTCACATGTACCCATCATTATTTCACAGGCAGCCATAGCAAAATGCTTTAAAGAATAAAAATTCATGATCTACTGGAAGACTAGGAGTATCTAATTAAAGTAAAAATGTTTCATATTTGCTGAAAGCATACAGTAACGATGCTTTCACGTTTTCCTAGGTACAAATGTTTCCTAATAATCTGGATTATCAGGATCCTATACTGGAGTGACTCATGTGGATTATATGCAAATACATGAAGTTCGTGTCTGAAAGGTCAAGAGGTGGAGGATTATTTCCTCCGCAGCGTTACCTTCCTGCACTATGGTTTGTAGAAATATGAGCACTTTATTGATTACTCGTCATCACCGTCTTCCTAAGGCATGGGAAAAACAGAGTGGACTCACAAAGAGCAAGCGTGCGCTCAGATTTTTACCTTCTATTTCCCGGCGCTTCTGTTTATCTGTAACTACCTCACCAAAACCTGCCACTCAAATCTGAACAGAGGATGGTCTGGATCACCAGACGCTGGGATTGACAAGAGTGTCTAAATCCGACATGAAGGAAAGATGCGCATCAGAGACCAAGAGCTGCGGGAAAGAAAGGTCTGGGAATGAGCAAGGCAGACAGAGAGCTGGAGAAGACAAACCTCACATAAAGAGAGAAAAAGATGAAGGAAAATGAAGGATGACAGAAAATAAAGCAGGAGACAGAAATGAGAAAAGAAACAGAAGCAGCAGAAATGAGGTGGAAAAGAGGAGACAGTAACAGTCCAGGAGGAGATAAGGGTTGGTGGAACCTGTTTGTAAACAGCCTCTTGTGTTGCATCACAATGTCTGCAGGCTTCGGTGCTCTGTAGACTCATCTTTCTCCCACCAAACAATACACCCTGGTGGAATTCGAGGGCGCCAGGAAGCCTTGACACTGCCACTGCAGCAACTCGAAAACATCTCCACCAGCGAACAAGGTCTCCTGTATGAACAAAGCTACCAGCAGAAGAGAAACCTGCAGCTGCTTTCATCACAGATTCAGCTCTGGAATAACGGTACTGGGAAAAATCCAGTTCACAGTAAAACCTGTAGAGAACACCTTGATACAGAGCAACTACCCTGATGTTTTAGTCTAACTTGTGGTCTTGAAAACAGCACCGTGGATTGCATGGGTAGTACAGAAATCAAACAGTTTGTTATACAAACACAACTAAATTTGATCGCTTTCTTTAAATCGGTTTTTGTTGTCAGAATTTTGATGGGATGTGTGGGAGGCATAGGAGGCTTTTGATGTGATGCTTTTCAATATCATGGTACGTGAGTAGCCACAAAAGTTTACTCTGTTGAGAATAAATTGTAATAATTTAAGTGACTATTTCACAATAATCAGCATGGAAAATCAAGATAAATTATAAATGACGGCTCTTCTGTCTCACTGTTTCCTTATCTGTGTTGATTGTGTCTTTAAACCGGTCGATTGTGTCTAAACATGAAGAAAAACAAGCATATTTTGGTGGGTAATCATCGTTTCTCTCAGGTCATTGAAGTATTGTTTTAATTACAATCTCCTTGCACAAGGCACCAGTAGAAACATGAGGTCGGTGTAATTCCCATGCCATGCCTCTTGTTGGCGGTATGTTCTAAAGCACTCAACAACATGTGCAAACACTTTCTGCTTGAAACTAGATAGAAAAGGAGCACTATGAAACCGTCGTAAGATTTAACAGCAGTCGACCCACACAAGTCAGTACTCTGCTATTTGCCATTGTTATTGTGATATCGTCATCTCCTGTTGGTTTTTAACTGGTTGTGCAGCCTTTCTGATGTGCCCGTATCCCATTAATTTCTACTCGATTTTAGTCATCTGTGTCATGAGCCGGCTTTCCTCATACAGGCACGATTCCAGTTTTTCTCCTGTCTATACACAACAAATAGCCTGAGATGTTTTCGATGTTTACTCTCTTAAAGCTGTTTCTCAAATTGTGCCATTTTCAAGAAAAAAAGGTGCACCCTTGTCGTGTAAACGAACATTACAAATGCAACTAAAAAACGTTTCCGTTTTCACATAAACATCTTGTACAGGCCATTTGTCACACTGCATGACAGTAGATAGCAGACTGCATGACTTGTTTGGTTCTACATAGCACTTCAGTTTGTCTGACCTGACATACTAGTTTCAGCAATAAATGAACAGCAAATAACCGAAGATGTGGGGCATGAGGAAAAGATACACTGATGAAGCATTAAGAGTGGTAAAGAGTACAAGAAGCACACATTAGTAGCGCTGCAATCACACTGTACAAAATTCCAGAAAGTTTCAGACACTGTATTTTGTATGGATCGTCTTGGGTTGGGAGAGAGTTGAATCAGCAGCATCTGAGCCAGTCACCCAGAACAATCCACACCTCACTGAGTCAATACTCAGAGAAAGTTCTACCTAAGAGGTCCGATAATAGCACAGAGTGACTCTTATACAAGTTACCGACTGTATAGGGATAGGCAGTTTATCGTATTGTTTACCTTAGGAGAAGAGAAAGCATCATAATATGAATTGTGGTTCATTTGTGGATGGAGATAATGACTGTTTTGTGTTTTCGAAAGCCCAATAATTGACAGTAATGGCTGGATTGGTGACTTTGGCTGTCCGTGGCGTGCGGTTTTGGTGCTACTGTTGCACTATTCGATTCACGCTAATGACTGGTGGCACATACAAGTGGTCTATTTTGGCAATGGGCACTTTTTAGTTTTATTAGTAAAATTAGTGTTTGTGGAGCTCAGATTGTATGTCAGTGAGGATATTTAGCACAAAGCAAAATACTTTTTTTATAGTATTTTTGAAATTATTGCAAGAAAGACAAAAATACTGTGATGTATAAGTTGAAATATCACAAATACCTAGAGCCTGTTTGCCTTAATTCATTTACAATTAACATAATTCTTGGTTTTGTTGTAAATCAGATTTTAAACTGAAACACTTTTAATAGATATAAATTTTAGGGGTTTATGTACCAGTGCGTATACCAAGGACATTTTTTACTGGGGTGGCCAGATGGGACACAAAATAGTCTGGGGTGGCCATGGACAAGAACTCATTCTATAGAGTAATCAATCGCTGTCACTTGTATTGTTACCTGAGTTTTTCTTTACCAATTGCGGGTCACCTTGGGGTTAAATAAAAATACAGCAATGCATGCCACAAAATACATAAGGATAGACCTCTTCAAACTTTTTCTGTAAAAGGTAAACTAAGCTTTTACATGTTAGTGTGTTTTTCATTTATATTGACTATTGCTTTTTTAAATGTTCTTTACCATTCCTAGTTAAATAAAACATACCTGTAAAAAAGACAAAAAAATTATAATACAATATCTTGTGATGTATGAATATGTACAAGAAGCAGTTTTCAATCCAAACAGTAATTCATGTTCATGGCCCTGACGAAAGCATACATTGAAACATTTACTTTGATTCAGCATACAACAATTTTTATTTCAATTAAATTGTTATGACTGCAACAAAAAAACAAAAAACTAACTATATAAAATATGAATATATTTTTAAACAAAGTGGTCAAAATAGGTAGCTATTTGTAGACTTCTCTCATTCTCTTGCCACAAAAATCCTGTAAAATATGTATGGTATAAAACTATAATAAACACCTCCAACAAGTTCTATGCAATGCCAGACCAATTACAACTTTCTGTATATAACAGATTAAATTGCACATACTATATAACAACACTTACAAGTGCAATGCATGAAAAACAAAATATAACTTTAGTGTAAAGGTGCTTCTTCATATATAAGAGATGAAAATTGCACATTATGGTTCTAACATAAACCAAACGAATCTCAAAACAAAATTTTAGAACACATGGCAAATTCTGTTTATTCGTTTCACATCAGATGAATTCGTCTGTTTTGATGGTTGGTATTAAAAACTGTAATAAACTTGTGCATGTCAAGTGACTTTGCTCTTCTCGACTCAATGCTGAGGACACCTAGGTTGCTCAATCTGTCATCAATCATAGTTGTGCACAAACGAGTCTTGATGAGTTTCAGAGCAGAGAAGCTCCGTTCACATGCTGCACTGCTTAATGGGAGGGCTATGGCTATCTTGCACAGATGGAAAAGCTTGTGAAAAACATCTTTATGAGGCTCTAGGAAAATTGCAAGTTCCACAATACCAGACAAATTTGGCATGCCACTTTATTGTTTCCTTTGCAAAAGCCTTCTTGTTTGGTGGAGTTCATGACCCAGATCTTCAGAATCACTTGCATAAATTTCTCCCAAGCGAAAGACTGCTGCCTCTTGAAGGAAAGTTTTGCTTTTGGAGTTCAAAGCTTGTATTCCTCTCATGATGTCACAATTGTCTTTTGAGAAGCGGCGGTCTATGGTGTCCACAATGGGATAGAAGATTGTCTTCCTAAAGGCATCCTTGTCCCCATCGTTGCATTTGCGCTGACCCCATGTAGAAGTTATTACAGACCCACCAAGTCTTGAACTAACTTTCTGAGACCTCTTTTTCTCTGCACTTTGAAAGGCTATACTGCACTCTGTGGCAGTTTTCACAATGCTTGCCCACAGATTGTCAACAAACGTCTCACTTCTGTACTCCTGAAGAGAGTCTTTGAGTGCACTTATTAAATCCACTGCCATAGCAAGGTCAAGTGAAGGTGATTGGAGCATGTCAGACAGGACTTTTGCATCCCCAAGGAGCCTTCAAAAGGTGGCAAGAAGACTGACGAAGCTCAAGTCTAGTTGAGTCAGCAAACCTCGAGCATCTACAGATCTTTCCCCACTATTTTCTGTTGCAATGTCATGCAAAACACAAAGCACAGCAGGTAATCGGCCCATTAGATTCCTGCAGGCCAACTCCCTTGATGGACCCTCGTGCATTTCCTTTTGCACATCTAGCCATTTCTGATGAACATATGATCCAGACATGTACACATAAAGTTTCTGCAAAAGTGCAAAAAAGCAGTCAGCCTCTGGGACTGCCTTCACAGTATCAACAAGCACCAAGTTCTGACAATGCGCGTTGCAGTGTATGTAAACTGCATGTTTGGCATCACTCTTTATTCTGGCTGCCATGCCAGAGTGTCTTCCACTCATAACGGACGCTCCTTCATAGCCATGTCCAACAAGATTGGATCTGTACTCAAGTCTATATTTCTCCAGGCAGTGGATGATTTTGTCCTTGAGTCCCTCTGCATCTAATCGTGTGGCTTGTTGAAAGTCGAGAAAACTTTCGTGCACTGCCCCATTATAATAGTATCGAAGTACCAGTGAGACCTGCTCCTTTTTTTTCAGGTCTTTGATTTCATCGGCAATGACAGAGAAAACTCCACTTTCCTTCACTTCCTGAATGATCTCCTCACGAACCATGTTTACTAGCAATCCAAGATTTCATTTTGTATTACACTGCTTGTGTACTTTGCATTCTGCTTTCCTTAATTTTTTTTTCTCTACCACTGGGTCATGCTTTGCAATCATTTCTAATATTTCTAAGAAGTTTCCTCTGTTAGCTGCCTCCTCTGTCTCACGGTGACCTCGTTGTGCAATGTTTTGTGTTGCAGTCAAAAGGAGCACTTCAGCCACTGTTTTAATATATTTTCGATTCTCTTTTACTTTCTGTTTATATGCTTCATTGAGAGCATCACATGTTGAAGAATCGGTTAGTGCTGCCTTCTTGTGCTCACCCCATGCAAACATGGCATGGACATGACCCTCTGACTTTTCATGTACTTTAAAACCACCATCTTTAAACATTGCCTTTTTCCAATTCGAGAATCCCATAGATGAAGTAAATGCAGATGCCTGAGTATTTGGCAAAAAAAAATGTCTGCACGCAAAACAGTAGGCAGGGTTTTTACTTTGTGAGTACTCAAGCCATGGGTGCTGTTTGTACCACTCACCTTTGAAGGACCTCTTCCTGTCGACTGGCATGGTTTTTGGGAAAATGCTGAGATGAGGCTGTGTAGGACCTGCTGCTCTGGACTGTGAAATGTCTGTAAAATATAAATAATCATGATAAGCACTTGCTTCAGTTTTTACAAGGTTTTATTCAAAATGACAAGTTACAAAGTGAAAATGTGATCATATTTCAATGTTACTTAAAAAGAAGGAAGTCATAATGCTGTCTGAACTGAAAGATAAAATGTCACAACTTACCGTAAGGTCCAGGTGGAGCAGCATGTGTCACCTGAAGCAGTAAAAACAATAACCATTACACACAGACTGAATGTGGACAGATTAGTGTCACATATTGTCCTTGATACTGTATTGAGATTTTCTATGTTTAGGTCTGGCGTTTTCTATGTATTCACATATAAATATCATACACAATTGGACAATCTTTTTTTTTTGTTTGTTTTTTTATAGTAAATTAACTCAAGTATGAGAGAGAGTACACAACAATGTCAAGTAACATGTTCTTGAATTACATCTGAACCTGACATACCATGCTTAGTAGGTGGAGTTCCAGACAATGCTGGTTCACAGTCAGTTTCCTCCTCCTCTAAGTGTTGCTGGTCAACTGTGGAAATACAAGGCTGGTTTAAAATGACAGACAGACAGACAGACAGGCACGCGCACACGCACACACACACACACACACACACACACACAGAGACACACACAAACCAGCAAATCTTGTTCTTCTGTCTTAACATTTGTCAACTGTTTTAATTGTGTGTGTAGTATTTCAGAAAGTTGTAACTGTAATTCAAACTCTCCATGCATAACCTACCATCCTGTATTGGGGGAGTGGACTGCTCATCATCATTATCACTAGGCTGCTGGCTTGTGTGGGCCTTTGCACTGCTGCTGGTAGAAGCTGTGCCTGACTCTGACTCTTTTCTTTTTTTTAGAAAGAAGCTCTGAATATCTTTGCTTCTCTTCATATTCTCTTAATATCCCTGGAGGAAATGTAATTTAATCACTCAATCATGCAACCAATCAATCATTCAATCAACTAGTCAGTCAACTCACTTCGTACAGCTATAGCTACAATATCTAGAGGGATCACGGAATTGAGTTTAAATCAGTGTACAAATTTAAGGTGTTTATGGGGCTCTGGGACCCCTTAAATAACAACTTTGACTTCATTAAAAACATTTAGAAAACAAGGAAGTGTCAACAATGTGTATAATTATGTTCTTTTTACACTTAATAGCACAGTCAACACACATTGGACCTCTAACAGTTGTGGCATTTGAATGCAAGTTGGTCTGCCTATTGTCTAAAATATGTGAGCTGTGAAAATTAGGCTTAGTCCTTAATCTCTAAGAGAAAAAAGTCTCTAAACAGCATTTAAAACACAGAGCAAATACAGCGCTGGAAAAAAGTGCTGAAACAACCTTAAATATGTTAAGAATGTATAACCAATCAATTTACAGTTCAATTTTTTTCTTTAAGATCATTTAGTATTTTGGCTGTGTAGTTCAAACTGCATGTTGCCCCAATGTTTGTTGTTTACACGACTGTCACATTTCTTACACTGCTTAGTGAAAAAATATTACATCAGCTTTAGATATTGAACACACACGTCAGCAAAATAACCCCAGTCTTCAGTCCAGACCCGTTTCATATTCAATTATCCCCATTAACCACAAAGAAGCAACTGACGTTAATACTAACTTGCTTTGCAGCTGCTGCTACACTACTAACTTGTTCTCGGTTTTTAGCTGCTGCCTACTATTATAAAAGTTTGGCTCAAGTAAAGTTTTTTCCCTCACATTCAGAGCAAATTACGACTTAATAAAAACTAAATAATATGATAAATATTCATACCACTCAATTGTCCTGAATCCGTGTTTATGATCCAGTACAATGGATGCCTGTCTCTGTTGGAGCTCAGCTGCAGGCCGCACGCATATGCAGCGTGCTCATCTTGTGGCTCTACTGTCCGCCAGACCTGCATGGTCACTGCGAAAAAACCTCCACTGATCAGAAATCAGCTCTCTGAGCCTCAGTCCGACCATTATTGTGTTAGTTAAACGTGCAAAACTGATCATAGATCCGTCAGTCAGACATCGACAGCGTTTCTCTTGTTTCTTGAGTTTACGAAGTTGAACAACGACCTATCGGATCTAGTGTGGCCACAGGGGTGGCCAATGAGATTTCAGGGGTGGCGCTGGCCACCTTTGCCCCCCCACCTAAAATCGCCATTGTTTAGTACGCAAATTAGCTAAATTAGGCATAGCTGGGCATAACTCTGACCACTAAATGGTGGCAGTGTACTTCCTTTATGATCCTTGGTGTGTGATGACTATGCATAAACATGCATCAGTAGTATTGTTTAGTTTTGAGTGAATTCCCAACTATCTGTTACGACGTCATTTTGTTGTCTTTTATTTTGTTCAGATTCAGGAATCCCCTGACCACCTGGGAATAAAAGTTCAATGCTCTGTGAGCGCCCCCAACTGATCAGAAAATAATAATTTGTAGATGCATTCAGGTCACTGCTGCAACACCTCAGTAGCACTTGTGCTGACTCTGTAACAGTTACACAAATATGCACTAAATGGCATCTCAAAGATATGGCAATTACAACAAGGAATTTTTGACATGTCCTAATAATCCGCACCAGTCTGGTTTAGCTGAAGATCATATTACGTATGCTACAGTCTCCGATACTGAGAAAGAGAAATGTTACTTAAAGTAAGTAAAGTAAAGTAAAGTAAAGTAAAGTAAAGTAAAGTAAAGTAAGTACTACCATTTTGCAGACTTAGGACTCTGCTCACATTCATGTTTGGTTTACACCCTTCCTTCTCTGTCCTTCTTCTTTTCTATCCTGGCAGCATCATTTTCTGTCTGACTCACTCTGTATTCCTACAGTCCCCTTTCCTCTATACTGACACTCTGCATTGCTGTCAAATGTCTCAGTTCAGTTGAATATAAACTTTGTATCCTACATTTGAAAGTGAAATAAAATGAAACACATAAAAAAGCAGTTCAATTTCATATTCCAATCTTATCCTCCTGCTCCACACCCCTCGCCCTGTTCCTCCTGTTCCTCACTGTGAGCAGCCAATTCCCTCTTAGGATATCTACTAGTGTGTGTAGCCTCCTCTTAGTTGACTTAACATGGTCTGACAGAGCAATCCCAATGGATTCTGATCAAATAGAGCAGTAGTGTACACAGCAGCAACAGCACAGCCCCAGTCTGCTAAAACAGCAGCCGTAATATGGCAAAGATCAGCGTCCTGCGGAACTGATTCAACACGTTTATCTGCTGATTCTACTTTGTTGGGCAAATAATTTCAAAGACGGAAGGATGGTGGTTAAACTCATGGCATCAGGATGTTTGAGCAAACCACACTGCTTCTTTGGATTACAATAACTCAGTATACTTTTTATTGAATACTATGCAACCATTTTATAAGATGCAGAATTTCCTGATATATTGCCTCTTATGAGTCAGGCACTTTTTGTTTTGGAACTTTCAAAGTCTGAATGAATATTTTAAAACTGTCTTTATCAAAGTTCTGTAGCTTCACCAAAGGGGGAAAAAAGGTAAAAATTTATTTCCTCATCTTGTTAAATCATGAATTCATTGCAATTAACTACATTTTTTGGGATTAACTGTACCAGCCACTCTGAGACCTGATAACTGACAACAGGATTGTCTTTCATCCTATAGACTTTAAAACTGGCTCAGAGCTAATCTGTTTAGCTGTGTTTCTCTCCTAGATGAAGCCACTAGTGGAGCTGCTGCTATTTACTCTTCCTTTATCCTGTCGCTTAATGCATGCGCAGTATGAGGGATTGCTGCAAAGTCAACAACTCAATGCAAGCAACTGTCCAATGTCCATTGTCCAATGCAGTCTGCCGGGTTTCCTTAGAAAGAAAAAAGTTTTTTACTACTTTGAATAATAAACTGAGCTTCACTGCAAACCATTGCAAATCCATTTGGAATAAAGATGTCTGTGTGACTGGATTTAATTGATTATTTATTTCTGTATATATATTGAATTTTTTACATTTTTGTTTGTTTTTGTGAACTTGAGATTACTTTTTGGTACTTTATAAATAAGATAAATAAGACCTGTCAAATAAGTGTGACTGAATTAAAACAATTCTGCAAAGAAGAGTGGGTCAAAATTCCTCTATTTCTATAAAAAACATTATTGTCAAACTCTTGATGGCAATTGCAAGGATTTCACAAATTGTTTAATGGGCTATTTTTAAATTTTGATTTTACTCAGCTTATCTTTGTCTGACATTAAAATCGGTTTGATGGTGTGAAATATTTCACAAAAACCAAAGATAATAATAACCAAAGACGACCCCAAACCAGAGAAAATAATCTTACTTAAATATGAATGTACTGCACTGTAAATGAGTAAAAACCAGCCATACTCAATAGAAATACTATTAAAATCTTTCAGAAAGCTTGAGGTAAAACAGTGGGGGACCAATTTAAACAATTAAATGTCTGGTTCATTGTAAGCAAATTGTAAATTAGTACAATATTTCTCTTTGTGGCAAAATGTCAAAAAGTTCAATACTGTGAATACTACTGCAGAGTGCTGTAATTTTACATCAGTTTTCACACATCACAGCAGTGACAGCCCAGTTTGCAGGCAGACCCATATGGTAGGTGGTACTAAGCTGGTTCTGTGAGAGGTGTCAAGGCTCGTCTCTGATCAAAGAGTGCTACAACTATATTTAAACCAACAGTGATTATACGTGTCATTACCAGTTTAAAAAGCCTCAAATCATCATAGGGGCAAGTCAAGCTAATGGGTTTGACATAACCAATGCCTGTTAACTGCCAGTGTTGGTCCATTTATTATCCAGAAATCAAGCCGAGTTGACTGTGTCTGGCGAGACGCTAATTCAACATAATAACATCTGCTGCATAAATTTCACTTTAAGGTTAGATGTACATTTAATATAAATGTTGTAATTTATAGTAGCACATTTTCTGAGGTCTTGGTAAACTGTTTTATTTTATTGTCATATAGTGAGTAAGTAGAGTGAATATAAAAAGTCCACATACACTTGTTAAAATGCCATGGTGATGTTACAAATTAGACAGAAATAAGTCATTTTAGAACTTTTTTACACCTTCAGTGTGACATACTGTATATGTTGTATTATTCAGCTGAAGAACAAACAAATCTGTTTGAGGGACAAAGATGAAACATGAAAAACGCTGCAATAAGTAGGCTGAATACATATGAACGCTCTCAAACTAACTAACTATGAGAGAATCTGATGAACCTGAACTCAACCTCAGCTATCCTATCAGAATTTTTCGGCAATTTGCTAATTTGCAATTTCATAAATCTGGTTTATAATTACAACTCATGATGAAAAACTGACTTTTTATTTTGTGCAGATGAACTAAACATCATCTCTGGAGATACTGAGGAAGAGTCCTAAATGGTAACAACACAAACTATTAAAATCTATATTGTTTTTATCTGTACACTACATATGTAATCTAAAGTTTCTGCTCTCAAAAACAAAACATGAGTTTTTGCACACATATGTTATTACTGCAATATCACTACTGACAATTGGCTGAAATTCATTTATAAAACTAAATCAAATTAAACTTTAAGTTTCAATTTATGCTTTTTAGGATTTTTGCATGGTTTGAATACTTTGTTGTGGACCTTGGGATTACCTGGGATTACTTTTCTTCAGATTTCTTCTTTTCTTTTTTTTTATCAAGATGGATGAAACCATTAACAGTTCTAGTCAGCATTGACACCTTTAGGTGTCTGAGAGCTGCTTTATATATATTTCCCTCTAAACAAATGTTCTGTTGTTTTAGTTTAAATATACAGGATATTTGTCACATTAAAGGTGGAAAAGGTTTTTCAATAATTTATTGTACATCACAAAAACCTGACATTTTAACAGGGATTTACACTATTTGTATATCTACTGTGTATATATGAAGACTTTCGAAAAATTCAACATTGTTCCTGCTGGCTACAAATCTCAGCACAGACAGTGAAAAGTGTGCTGATCCTTTGTGTTTACATGTGTGTGCATGAATTCTTTAAAACAACAGGTAAACCTTTCTGTCCTCTGGGACTGTTCTTTTTTCTTCCCCTCAACATGAAAAAATGAACAATAAAAAATAAAAACCCTGTGTGCAATGTGTGCCTGAGAAAATAAGAAACAACGAAGGCTTCTTCTTCCATCCCCTTGTGTCATGCTCTCTAGTCTCATTTCTTTCGCTGCTCTACCATCCTCTTGCTTTCTATTAGTCTCAGTCAGCATTGCTTCATTGCAGCCATGGCTTTATTAGCGAAAGGAGAAGGTAGACACAACAGATTTCTAGTTACGATGGGCTAAACTGCCAACAGTCAAAGGAAGTTATGGGAGAACTTGTTGTTAAGGATTTTAACTTTTCCACATGTGATCGTATGATGCCTAAATTATGTCTTGCTTGAAAATCAACCTTTCAGGGCAGAGGTGAAAGAATTAGATTGTTTAGTCTAAGCTTTATAGCCATGCTGCATCGGCTGCAGCTGGAAGATTATGATGCTGAGCTGCACGTCTTCCTTGGCCAGTGAGCTCTCTCTGGCATGAGTTCTGGTGACTCCGGTAGTGCCAAGTCAGGATGAAATTAGAGACGGCAACTCTATTGTCTGTTTTCTCGCTACAGTGAGATGTGTTTTCTATTTGTTGGCCAATGCATCGGTTCTGTACTTGATATAGAACGTCTAAAATCCATGCAGAATGAAAATGTTTTTGTCATCCTAAAGATGGCTTTCATTAGCCTCCTAGAGCCATTGTATTGAGTTAAACAATGACTACTGATGCCGCCATCCAGTACTTCAAAGGATCACTGCAGGGTGAGTGAAAACAAAATCGGTACAGCACTACCAGATACTTTAAAGATTTTCTGAAAACACCTGACAAATAAAAGGAAATGGTAAACAAACCTCTGCGGAACAAGGATGTTTATCATGTGAAGGCTATAGACCTTCACACTGTTGAGATCCTCATTCTGTACTATTTGGACCTCAACTCCTCCTGGGAGGAGGTATGACCACTATTCTGTTTTGATGCAATTTCAGCCATTCCACTTTTCAACTATTCTGCTACTCCAGGACAAGCCGGCTTTGATTTTCTAACTTTTATTCTTTTAAAATGATAGGTGCACAGCTTCAAATGCTTCAACAACTTAAGTGACTGCAGAAGCCTATATACTTCCACATGTACCTGCACCCAGAAACACCATTTAAATGTCAGATAGATGACAAGGCCTTGGGCTATTTCCAGATGAATGTTTTACTGTTTTTATAAAATCACTTTTTTGGGCTCTGATGCAGCTTTTCCCCAACTAAACTGGTCACTTGACCACACTCTAGCTCTGGCTGTTTTTTATATACATCCAAAAAATTTGCTAACAAACTCCTTGTACTCCCACACAATTCATAGTAAATTAATAATTTACACAAATATGTAAATTTTGATGTATAAATATACATTTTTTATTTTCTAATTATTAATAACTAGTGCATTTCTCTAAGAACTATGAAAGTCGCCTCCAGACAGCCACTGGGACCCAGTAGAATTGATGTGTGTCTCATAAGCTTTGTTCTGTTGGTGTTTATAAACATGCTTGTGTGACTATGGCAGGGGCTGATTTTGTGACAAGCAGTAACAGTACAAGAGAAACCAAAGCAAATTTAGTACAAATCTGATTCCTGATAACATGGATGTTTGTCCCAGTAATTTATGGTGTTAACATGTACGTGGATATGAATGAGCTTGAATTGTGAATTAGGGCTGTGCCACATCATGCCATCAATGTGGTGATGTCATAACACATGTACCCTAGAGTACAAATCATTTCTGTATATATTGCAGACCAGATGGTATCACAAATGCATCTTTCACTTGGCTTGTCAGTCACCATGAAAACTCTGTTATTACACTATTATTACACTTTTGACACTGTAGGATGCACAAATTACAAGATAAAGCTGCCACAAATTTTTTTGACTTTGTAAAATTACGCTTGTAGATCCTCACTAAATGAAACCTGACCCTGACGCTCCCATTACCTCCCGCATGTCTCTCATCCCGACAAAAACTAAAAAATAAATTCTCAGAGATGTCTTGCGTTCAAAATGTTTACTTAATGAACCGAACATGTACAACAAAAGAGAAAAATAAGGAAAAGCGACTTATCCACATGTTGTTAGTTAAACAAAAAGGAGAGAGGGAGGTCAAAAAACTGCTTCACTCCCCATCTTTTTTTTCTGCCCCATCGACCTTCCTTCTTTCCCCCTAAGCTCCCCCCACATCATCTGACCAATGAAGCATTTTACCAGCCTCATAACTAACAAACACCCTGCATAGCACAGTTTAGGCTCCTACATCACCGGCCCCTAATTGTTAACAATATCTTTGGAACAATTACTTAAACTCTTATTCAAAATCTCTAAACTATTTAGAGAAAAACAAACAACAACAAAAAAAAAACATTCAAACAATGTGTCCTATCCCATAATGTGCATAATGAAGCATTGACCTTCGAAAAGTCCTTATTCTTCTTCAGATTTTTGAAGGAGAAACAGCTTTGTCACCGGGCGGCAAAGCTCATTGGTCATGGTCCTTACTTTAACTTGACGGACAAAGCCTTTACTGTCAGGAAACGTCTCTGTTACTTTCCCCAGAAGCCAGGAGTTTCTGGGTGAGCTGTCATCAACAATAAGCACCACATCACCAACACGCAAGTTTCTTCCTGATGTGGACCATCGCTGTCGTTCTTGGAGTTGGGTAAGATATTCCTTACACCATCGTTTCCAGAAGACATCCGAAAGATACTGGACCTGTCTCCGTCTGCGTCTAACGTACTGATCATCTTTGTTGAACACTCCAGGTCTTATCTCAGGCTTGACTTTGAGTAAAAGCAGATGATTATGTGTTAACGCTTCTAAATCATTCAGATCTGAGGATGCTGTTGTTATGGGCCTGCTGTTCAAGATTGCTTCAGCCTCACACAGCAAGGTATGGAGCCCATCTTCATCCAACATCTGCTCCTTAACAGTGGTGTTCAGAATCTTTCTCACCGAACGAATCAAACGCTCCCAGCTTCCTCCAAAGTGGGAACCGGCTGGAGGATTAAAGTACCACTGAATACCTTTCTGCTGCAGCGTCTTCGAAATCTTGTTTGTGTTCCATTCACTAATAGATTTCTTCAATTCCAAATCAGCAGCTCGAAAGTTTGTTCCATTGTCAGAAAACATCTCCCTAACCTGTCCTCTTCTGGCTATAAATCTTCGAATAGCATTGAGGCATGTATCTGTGTCGAGTGAAGGTGCAACTTCTAAATCTACAGCCCGTATGGTGAGACATGTAAAAATAACACCATGTCTTTTTATGTGTCCTCTTCCCCTTTTCACCATGAACGGCCCAAAATAATCAACTCCAACTCTTGTGAATGGTGGATCATGAGGTTGGACCCGACATTTTGGCAAGTCAGCCATAAGTTGGTTGCCAGGTGTGCTATGCAATCTTCTGCATGTGATGCACTTGGACAAAAACTTCCTAATGGTTCCGTTTGCTCTAGGTATCTAGTATCCCTGACGTAATTCAGCCAACATATGATTCCTTCCTGCGTGACCTGTCATGTTATGAATGTGTCCTAGGACAAGCCTGGTAATGTGGGAATCCTTTGGCAGAATGGCTTGCTGCTTACAATCAGGTGGCAAAGCTGCCCGACTCAGCCTTCCTCCTACACGAATGATCCCATCCTGCAAAACTGGATTAAGCTTGTATAGTGAGCTGCACTTTTTTACCTTATGATGTTCCTTCAGCATTGCTAAGTCTTCATTAAATTCCTTTCTTTGACAGTGTTTCACAATTTCTGCTTCAACCTTCTTTAAATCTTCACAGGTTAGCTGTCTTTCGTTGCCAGTTCTGTTGAGAGTTTGAACTTTCCTCTCTTTCTTATAAGAGCTGTTTAGTTGTTTATGGCTAGCTGTCAGCGCTCTCAGAAGGTCTTTCAATTTCCGATACCATGCTACAGCACCCTGTAACTTTATCCAAGAAGAAAAGTGTTTCATCAGCTGATCTGTTGCATCCTGTTGTACTTGAACAACAGTCACTTGTCCGAAAGTGATTCTTTTGACCTCTGGATCATCAAAGTCAACCATCATAGGATCTGGGTTTCTGGGCCACTGATCTTGTGGATTGAGTAAGAATACTGGTCCTGTTAACCAGTTTTTACAATTCAAAAACACTTCAACACTCTGTCCTCTAGAGATGTGATCGGCTGGATTAAGAGCAGTATTGACATACCTCCATTGTGATGTTTCAGTGCTTTCTAAAACTTTTGAAACTCTGTTAGCGACGAACCTCTTGAATTTTGTACTTTCACTATTTAAGTACTTTAGCACTGCAGTACTATCAGCCCAAAACACGGAGTCACTAAGCTCTAACTCCAGCTCTTTCCTGAGAATCTGGTCCATTTTAACTGCTACTGTGGCTGCAGTCAGTTCCATCCTTGGAATAGTTGGAGCCTTAACTGGAGCAATCCTTGCCTTTGCCATCATAAGAGTGCATTGAGCATCTCCTTTATCATTGCGCATGAGCAGATAACTTGCTGTTCCATAAGCATCCTCACTAGCATCGGCAAAGTGATGTAACTGTGCAAAGACTGAAGCACCAAACTGTTTTTCCTTAACACATCTGGAAACTCCTTACAAACTTCCTTACAATGTTTTCTGGGAGATTTTGATCCTATCCATATTTTTCTCGGCACAGATTCTGCAGGATCCTTTTGGCAGGCAGTACCACAGGAGCAATGAATCCCAAAGGATAAAAACTGAACTAATCAGGGACAGCAGACCTCTTCTTGTGTGTGGCTTATTTTTTTATGTTGATTTTGAATTTAACCTGATCCGTTTCAGCACACCACTGGATTCCTAATGCCCTCTACATTGGCAAATTGTCCTTATTTAGGTCCAAATCCTGAAACCCTGGGGCCTTTTCCTCTTCAGGAATAGAACTCAGCAACTTCTTGCTGTTGCTAGACCATTTTGTTAGTCGAAATCCACCCTTTGCTACCATGTATCTTAAATCATTGCAAAGAGAGATTGCAGTGTCTTCATCAACAGTGGATTTAAGACAGTCGTCCACATAAAAGTTCTTCCTAACTGTGTTAGCAGCTTCATGACCAAACTCTTCCTCAAAATCTGTTGCACATTGTTGAAGTGCAAATGTTGCAATGCTTGGTGATGAAGTAGCTCCAAAGATGTGAACCAACATCTTGTGTTCTATGAGCTCCTGCTCATAATTCCCATCAGGCCACCAGAGAAACCTGAGCCGGTTTGTATCTTCATTGCTCACTCTAACTTGATGGAACATGGCTTCAAAAAAGCCCATTAAAACCCCTACAAGAGAGCTTGGCAAGTCTGGACCTTGAAGAAGCTGTTGGTTTAATGATGTTCCTCCAAAACCTGCTGCACAGTCAAAAACAACACGCAGCTTTTGTTTAACTAGATGTCTGACTCCATGGTGTGGCAGATACCAGATTTGTCCATCTGCAGATTCAACTTCAACTCTATCAAGTTTCACCGCATATCCCTTTTGAATAAGACTTTCCATGAAAGTAACATATTCCTCGTAAAACTTGACATCTTTAGAAATCCTTTTTCGTAAGTTGAATGCACGTTGTTCTGCAGTAAATCGATTATTTGGCAAAGTCCGGGACTTGTCTCTCATAGGAAGGCAAATGCTGTAATGACCGGCAACAAGCTTAGAAGACTGACACACCATCTCAATAAACTTGTGATCTTCTTTAGACATTTCTGTGTCTTCACTTTGTCCAATGTCAGGAAAATCCTGTTCGAACTGCAACTGCCAAAGTTCTTCCAACCTGGCAACTGAGATCCTGTTAACAGTCATTTCTGTAAGTTGATTTTTGTGCACTGAAGCATTTCCACTTCTGAGTGGTCCATTTATTGTCCATCCTAACCTGGTCCTCACACTATATGGTCCATTTCCGACACTGTTGATTATCTGTAATGGTTCCATTGCCTTGGGAACATTTGCTCCTATAAGCAATCCAACTTCAGCTTTGATTGTAGGAAGCTTTACATCCTTCAGGTGTGGCCACATAATAATGTCCTCCTGACAGGGAATATTCTCTTTGGCCACAGGAATAGTTTCTTGTGAAAATACCTCTGGAAGCTGTATGTACTGATCACCATCCAGGCTACTGATTTCAAGCCCGCTGACAACAGAAGTGTTCACAAGAGATTCTTTTCCCATTGTGCGGAGTAAAATGTTGGTTTTACGCCCTGTCATACATAGCCTGTTTATGAGCGTGGCTGTGGCAAAGGTGGCAGAGCTACCTGGATCCAAAAACGCATAAGTAGTTACTTCTTCCATTTCCTTTTGTGACTTAACACGTACTGGGATAATGGACAGAACACAATCTTCCTTACCGGCCCCATTGACCCCAAAACTTTCACTCATCTGGACAAGAGCGCTTGATATTGTCTGTCTTTCACAGCTTTCTCTTGTTGTTTCCTGTCCTGCATCTGTAGGAGTAACATGCAGCAGTGTAGGATGCGATCGTGAACTTTTTGACACTGAGCCCTTTTTCCTTGCAGCTTTTTTCATGTGACCATGTTTTAAGCAGCCAAAACATGGCCCCTTACTTTTCAAAAAGTCTATTTTCTCTGGATGTGTTTTACTCCTTAGTTTTCTGCAGGATGAAAGAGTGTGCTGCTCTCCTTTACAAAACCACAAGGTTTGCTCTTTGCATCCAGGTGGGTGTCTGGGTTTTGTCTTTCCCTGCTTGCAACTGTCTGTATCTCTGTTTTCCCTTTGGAGTGAAAGACCGTTTTTGTAAAAACCCCCTTTTTTTGTTGAACTGTTTGTGAACGTACTCCTTCAATTTCTGTTTTGCAGTTCCTTTTCATTTACTGAATCTTTAATATTTCCATACAGCAGGTGAAGCATGTACTTTCTTGCTTATTTATAAAGTCAACAAAGTCTTTAAAAACTTCACTCTTTTCTTTGGTTTTCTTGCAAGTCACAAGCCTTCTTTCTCCATTTTTTCTCTGAGCTTTTACGGAAGCTTTTTAACCAGAGCCTTGATGTTAGTTGTGTTATCCAAATCTTCCATGTAGTCATTATCTGCCATGGCATTGGAGCATCCTGTCAGAAATAATGCAAATGATTGTAAAGCAGCGCCATCCTCTGGTTTGATTGTCTGCCCACCCATACTTCATTTATATATGCTTCCCAAATTTTTATAGTGGTCACCAAAAAAGTCCTCCGACATCTGTTTAGCATGAGCATAACCAACTGAAACGTTTGTGGGGGCACTTTTTTGCTAGTTCATGTGGTTGTCCCCCTGTGTACTCCCCAAAAAACTGAAGACGATCTGAATCATTGTCAGTATGACCTTCAATTTCGTGCTCGATAGCCCTGATGAAGGATTTGTACTCCAATGGTTTCCTTTGAATGTTGGAATCGTGAGGTCAGGCAAAAAGTGATGCTTTGTGATTCTTAAGGATACTCAGTTTACAGTAGCCTGCTGAGATACTCCCCTTACAAAGACCATCTAACACTGATCCATCATTGAAATTTGCAATTGGAGTGTTTTGGGAATTTACGTGGTTTAAAAGGACTGAACAAACATGATCACATAAAAGGTTGTCTTCACACTATACAGCTGTTGTGGTAAGGGGCATATGGTCTTTGTTTTATCTCCCTTTCATCTGTTTCAAAATGCTTTTAACTTCCTGAGTCCCTTAATTTTTGCAAAACTTCCATTTTGCGTCTGCCTCAGCCAAGGCAGTCTGTATGGCGTGCATTTCCTTCTTAGCCCTTTTTTCCCCTTCTCTCTTGCTGCTCAGCTTCAAACTCCGGCATCTCTTCGTTTTTTCTTGAGCTAATCTAAATCTTTTCTGTGCATGCCAATCTACTTCTTCCCCTTTCAATTGCCAATTTTTCCTGCAAAGCAGCAGCTTTAGCCTGTAATGATGCATGCTCCATTTCTGCCTTTATTCATATGGATGAAGACATTGAAGAAACGCTTCCACTTTGTGACCCATGCTTGCCGCGCCTTGTAGACTTTGACAAAGCTGACCTACTATCTTCAGGTGCTATCTGTTTATCACACATTTCAGCCATTTCAGTACGTTTTAAAACCTCTTTCATCCAATCCTCGCATTTCCAGAAAAACGTATTGATTATATTCATTTTTGGATCAAACCAGTCCTTTTGGTCATTCAAAAACTCCTTCTCTTTCATGTACCGTTTTAAAGTTACGTTTAAGTCAGAAAACTCCTGCTGCAGTCTACAAAAATCAACACGGAGAGTATTTTTTACCGTGTCAGCATTTCCATCATTGTTCATTAACTGCTCAATTTTTTTTTCATGGTAGTTAGCTGGGATAACTTGTATCTGCGAGGTTGGATTTGTCTAGCCCCGTGTTCTTCCATAGCTTTTTCAGTCATTTTTACTGTCCGCTTTCCAATATCCTGTTCATCTATATTGAGCAAGCTGTCCCCTCGTTTTTTACTAAAAGCCGAAAAACACATATGAAATAGCAGAAATCCACTGCACCTGACTGTCCTCACAAGCCGAAACATCCACCATGCAGCGGTCTTTGTTAGTAGCTATCCATCAACAGAAAATATTGCCACTTACAGCTTTCCGTTCTCCATTCTTTCCAGCTTGATCTTTAATCCAAAAAATATCCAGTATGTCTTTTTAAATCCAGAATCCATGCGAAGCAAGTTTTTTGACGAAAATGTTGATCCTCACTAAATGAAACCTGAGCCTGACGCTCCCATTACCTCCCGCATGTCTCTCATCCCGACAAAAACTAAAAAATAAATTCTCAGAGATGTCTTGCGTTCAAAATGTTTACTTAATGAACCGAACATGTACAACAAAAGAGAAAAATAAGGAAAAGCGACTTATCTACATGTTGTAAGTTAAACAAAAAGGAGAGAGGGAGGTCAAAAAACTGTTAGGCTTCACTCCCCATCTTTTTTTTTTGCCCCATCAACCTTCCTTCTTTCCCCCTAAGCTCCACCCACATCATCTGACCAAATTAAGCATCTTATCAGCCTCATAACTAACAAACACCCTGCATAGCACATAGTTTAGGCTCCTACAACGCTGCTTGAGCAGTGTGGATCTTACGTGCCAGTCGACTGCACATGTACACCAATCGTACAAAAGAGGCACAAAAGAGGTGACTGAAAAAATCACAGCAATGACTCAATAGTTATTTTACTTAATCTCATGCTATTCTATGCTGTTTGCACTGATGAAGACTGACTAGTTTTCTGACTACTTGGGGCTACTCATAGAGCATTAACATGTAGTTCCCAGATCCTTTATATGATTATTAAATATTAAATAAATAAACAGAGACAGTGACGTGACACAGCAAAAGTAACGTGCCTCTTCTTTGACATGGCAGAACACTGTGAAATCCACTCCCTTGATCCTAATATGCATACACTATTCAGAATGGGAAGGCATCAGACGTGCCACTTTAGCAACAAAGCATAGTAACCTACAACAAACAAAGATACAAAACAAGTGTGTTTCAATGTTTGAAGAAAACATTATGTAAACAAGGCAATGAAGGCACACTAGGAAGCTGAACTTACTGTCTAAAGGTCGAAAAAATAGGGCTGTAATTAGCAAGTGCACCCTGAATGAAAATTTGGATAGGTTCATGAAACAACAGTGAAGTTTATTTTAAATGTATCAAGACTGTGGAGATGATGGTGGACTTTCCAAGGCTGTTTCTCTGATGAACACTTCACAGTCAGAGTTCCAGAACAACACCATGCATACTTGGACTGATCTCACATTATATTCCATTGTGAATTCAATTGTACATATATGTGCATTTAAAAATATATTCTTTATCATCCACTGTTATATACAATAAATAAATAAAGAAATCCTTCACAGGTCGGGCTAAAAAGTCGATCAGACAGCTGCAGTTGATCCAGAACGCTGCTCCCCGCGTGCTCACCAAAACTAAGAAAGTGGAGCACATCACCCCGGTTCTAAAGTCCCTACATTAGCTCCCCGTATCTCAAAGAATAGACTTTAAAATACTTCTGTTAGTCTATAAATCACTGAATGGCTTAGCACCAAAATACATGACAGACTTGTTGTCAGTTTATCACCACCCAGACCTCTCAGGTCTTTTGGCTCAAATCTACTCTGCATACCCAGAACCAGAACCAAAGATGGAGAAGCAGCTTTTAGTTCTTTTGCTCCACTAATCTGGAATAAACTCCCAGAAAACTGTTTTCAATCCAACTTTCCTTTCATTTTCTTATCACTCATTTTATCATTACTCTTTCATTTTTTATCTTTTTATTATTATCTTATCATTTTAATAATGATTGTATTCTCTTTATGCATTTTTGTTCATTTATTAGTTTAATTACCTTCATGCCACTGTAATGTACTTTTCCTATTATGTCACTTTTTCTTTTTTTTTTATGTACAGCACTTTAAATTGTCTTGCTACTGAAATGTGCTATATAAATAAACTAGCCTTGCCTTGAGAGCAAAGTGTACCGGAGTCATAATTCATTGTTTGTTTGTACAAACTTGGTGATAAAGCCGATTCTGATTAAGACCAGAAGTAAGTAAGGAGACAGGAGGTCAGCAAAAAAATAATCTGAGCATTTATTTCACCAGTCTAAGGCTAAGCTAAGAAATTCTGCTTAAATTGGTCTACAATAATGAAGAGAGAATAATCCCACCCATCAGTGGACTCTTTATGCCCCTGGCAAACATGAGCACAGCATACAGTGCAGGACTACAAGGATCTGCTCGGGCTTCTTCCCTGGGTCCATTGATCTCACATGATCAGAGATCAAACTATCACATGAACACACACACAGAACTTACTGGATATGAGTATTCCAGCTTTTAAACAACATTGCTGTTTATAGTCAGTTTACAACATGTGGAAATGTAAGAAAGAGTCTACAGCCTTACCAGTGGTTCCTCTGAAATCTAAGAATTTGTTCTTTTTTTTGTTTGTTTCACAAATTGCGTAAAGGTTTGATCGTACAAAGTATTGTACAGAGTCTATAATCAGTCTAGAATATTCTGGTCTGGTTAAGACCAGTCAATATATTTTCATGCTTGGCTCATTCTAAAATTGTCCTTATACCAAAAAACATGTAAAATGCTCCCTTTTGTTTTGTAACAAATAGGTTTATGGTTTCATGAATCGTAAACTGTGTTTAAAATAATCTTTTGCCCCTTTTCCACAGGTTCTACTTAGCCATTATTGTTTTTTCTGTACCACTACCTACTTTTTTAGTACCTGCTCAGGAGCAGAGAGGCTGAGCAGGGACTACATGTGATGTGAACAGACTGATGTTCACTGATTGGCCATGGAACCACGAGAAATAAGAAGGTTTTCGCCGAGGTAGTGCAGGGAAAAGATAATTAAACGTAAGACCGACTATGATAATATTAAGCACCACAATGGGTCAAATTGAAATATAATTTTACTATTTACAAATCATAGCCCATGCCTGAGGGCTGAAAAAAAGAAAAAGGACACATCAGCTTTCTGAATTACACACAGGCGGCGCACTGTATTTAATATCATCCTTAACCAGCTGATCACACATAAAATCAGCTGTTCAGATGCACAAACATTTCCCCCAAAACACACAAAACAAAGCACCATAACACAGCGTGTTTGGTTCAGAAGTTTATTGACAGTCCTTAAGTGAACCAGCGTGTTCAGGAGGGAGCAGGTAGAGAGCAGCTTCCCATAATCAGACCACCTGCATCCGATTAAATGGGAGGCAGTCCCTGCTGAATCCGCAGAGCACCAAAATCCAGCCTAAAACTAACTTCACCACGGTCAAAAGTCTGTGGTTTTTCACTTTAAAGTCCTTGTCCTTGTTACCGCCATGGCTGAGACAAAAACTTCCTCATACAACCCAAATTTGTGACTTTTTCTGGCAAACCTTTGAGCTTTTCCAATTCAGACGCCGGCGTCTCTCCTTTCTGCTTCTGTCTTATAAAACGGGGCTAGTATCCTCCCTAGTGTCATTCCCTCTTTGCTTCCCTATCCATCCTTCCATGTGTCCTACCTCCTTGCTTTAAAGAAAACCTCAGCATTTTATATTTTGAAAGGAGAGAGACAAAACATATGGAATGTTTACATGATAAATATGTCAGAACCCTATTAACCGAGCCCTACCTAAAAAAGAAAAGAACTATCTCTTTAATATTCAGACTAAAAACATCTCTTTCCATAGTGCATATTGCATGGTGTAAAGCGTATATTATGTGTGTAGCTGATTGCAAAACATAATAACAAAAACCTTCCGGTGAGAGCTGGAACCTTCAGAAAACAGAATCTGGCAACTGAATACTCACCTGTTTATGTAAACATTAATTATGGTAAAACTGCTGATAGATTGGCCTCACAAAGACAAGCATACATGCATGGCAGCGCTTACCATACAAACACACACTGTCTCGCTCACAGGTACACTATCCTATTTCACACTGAGGTTTACACACACAATGAAACACTGTGTAGGGTAACGTCTGTTTTGCAAATGCACATAAAATGTTTCAGTGGGAAAGAACCTATTTAAATGCTAAGTAAGCGGTTTCCCCCTTTTGGGGCAATGTCATTACACAGCCAATCTCATAAGCAGTGCCTCACAACTGGATTTGCACATGTAGAACTTAATTACAAACGACCTGGCTCCTCTCTGTGTTGCATTCATGGGAGTATATCTATTGAAAAAGTTGTGATTGAAGCTATTACCCATTTTGGGTGTGTGTGTGAGAGAGAGAGAATCATAATGAACAGTTGGTGTGTGAATGAGAGAATGTGTGATAAACATTTTCTTTCAGCATGTGTGCAATAAATCTTGCCTGTAGATTATTTCTTAGGGGCCCCAGTGGGGCATTGTGGTATCAGTGAAGCAGGTTTTGAAAGGGTTGCAGAGGAAATATCGGAGAGAATTAACGTGTGTGTGTGTGCGTGTTTGTGCGTGTGAATAAGTTTCCTATGGTGACTGTAAGACAAAAAAAAACAAAACAGAAAACTCATTAAAACCCGTCAGCTTTAAAGGATTTTTACGTCAGATTCTCGGTAATGGTACAAAATTAATTCTTGACAAATGGCTATGAGCAAACGTGAAGGATAACGTTATGTTATTTATAGAGTTTGTAGCTGAGTGTTTCCCACTGGGGATATTGCCAAGGCAGCCCTCTTCACAGTGGCATTGTTATTGAAATGAAACATAATGTCAACTTTTGTCCTCAAGCTCATCTAGTTTACTCACGCTCAGAGATTTGGCCTTGTGAAACGCAACAGTTGTTCTATTTTCCTCTGTCTCTGTTTATTTCACTAAGTCTGCGGTGCAAAATGAGTTGGCACCGTTCCCTTCTGAGGAGGAAAGAGCCTTAGAAATGGATTACCTAATGGGTTTTACACTTCTGCACAGTCCTTCTTCTTGTCATACAGACAAAACTGCACCATTTGACATTTTGAAGCTAAGGCCAGTCATAAGAGACATTGTTGTTATAAAATACTCAGACTTGGATGGAAGACTAGTCACAGCTCCCACTTCATACGACTCCTAAAGAACCGAGGGAAAGCTCTTGAAATGTTACGCTGGAACTGAATCACCAATTGCGTTTATGCATTATTTCTCTTTATAGTGTGTATTTGTTTTCAACCCCGTCATCTTAATACTTTTAAATAAAATCCAGTTCAACCAACTGCCGTAAGAAGTCACCAACTTAGTAAGTTTTGTCTAGCTGTGTGTAATTTAATCTCAGTAGAAATCCAGCTGTTCTGTGAAGGTCTCAGAGGTCTAATAGAGAACATTAGAGAACCAAGAGCATCATGAAAACAAAGCAACCCAACAGACAGGTCAGGAAGAAATGTGAGTTGAAGTTTAAAACAATTTCCAACATAGCCAGCTTTCTGGCTATGCGTGCCAGAAAACTAACACTGAACACCTGATCCATACCCAGAAACATTGTGATAGTTGCATCACAGTGAAGTGCGATCCTTTTCTTAAGCCACAACAGCGGAGCCGGTAAATTGATGGGAAGATGGATGGAGCTAAATACAGGAAAATCCTGGAAGAAAGCATAATAAAGGCTGCAAAGGACTTGATAATGGTGTAGGGGTTCGCCTTCCAGCAGAACAATGACCCAAACATACAGACGGAGCTACAAAAGAACAGTTTTGATCAAATCATATTCGTATATTGAAGTACCCCAGTCAAAGTCCAGACCTTAATCTAATTAAAAGTTATGTTCAAAGACACTTTGGATGTGCAAAGCTGGTTGAGACAAAGCCCAAAAGACCTCCTGCTGTGATTGCACTCAGGAGAGCTGAGTAGAGAAGCATGCCAAACCTTTTTAGATTTAAATCTTTTAAAAATGTAATGAAATAATTATTAAATTACACTTTACAATTATGCACTCTTTTGTATTGTCTGTCACAAAAAATCGCCCCACATAAACTCAGATTTTGGTTGTAATATGACCAAATATAAAACAAATTGCAGCGTACGCTGCAGGGTTGTGAAAACATTTGCAGGGCACTGTAGATTAAGCTGAGGACCATGGCATCACCATATGGTTAAGTTTGATTCATGATAAAACAATGTTACTGCATTAATCAGGAAAATTAAAGTATAACAAGCAGAAAAGCGTAAAATCTCCAGATCCATGACTGACCAGTTTCAGATGGCAACCATGATAGTCCGTATTTGAGCCATAAAGGATAAAACACCCTGCTCAATTTCTCACAGTGCTTTTTGGAGGACAGTCTCAATTCTAGCTTGTCACACATTGTGACGATTGCTCAGGCCCCCTTTGCATCACATCAGACAGGGCTCCCCTCTGGCATCGGTTCTCAAAAAGCAGGGTAAGATGTCCTTGTGTTGCGGTGTCTCCCAGGGCCAGAGGTAAGACTTTTACCAACTGCTCTCTTCAAGTATTCCTAGTGCCATGGGATTTGTCACCATAATGGACAGGAATATGAAGAGGCTTGTTGAAGTGGGGTGATATGAGTTTTCCAATCGCTAAGAAAGGTTATTTTCTCAAAACCAAATTTCATGAAATCTCAGACACCAGGGAAAATCCAAGAATCTGTCGAGATCCACGGCACACTCTAATAAATGTGAAATACAGTGAAGTTTATTCATTAATGAAAAGATGCTTTTGTCAAGTTAAATTCATATTATTTGGGTTTTTGTATAGAACCTTACCAGAAATGGGATTTTAGGGCACTTGACAAGAGAAACAACTAAATCCAAATGAATTCCATTCAATATGTATGTACTAGGATATTATATGTTAGATCAAAACAAAGTGTCAACAAATTGTGAAATGGAAGGTAAATTATGTGTGGCTTTTGAAAGTTTGTGCCACTGGCTGAGGGGTAGATGTCAAAACTGGTTAGAGAGGATGGGAATATGAATGGAGCTAAATACAGGATAATCCTGGAAGAAACCGTGTTAGAGGCTGCAGAAGACTTGAGAATAGGGCAGAGTTTGATCTGAAAGCAAAACAGTGACTCTAAATGAACAGCCAGAGTCACGTTGGAATGGTTTACATCAAAGCATAGGCATGTGTTAGAATGGTCTAGTCAAAGTCCAGGCCTAAATATATTTGAGAATCTGTGGCAATTCTTGAAATTTGATGCTGAGAGACACTTCATCCAGTCTGACGGAATGGGCCAAGTGTTCTGTTTCTGGATGTGCAAAGCTGGGAGAGACTTGACCCTAAAGACTTGTAGCTGTATTTGCAGTGACTGGTGGTTCTACAAAGCATTGAAGGAAGGTGGATAAAATCACATGCAAGCCACATATTCCTGATTTCTACAATAAAAACTCTACCATATTACTTTGAAGTTTGTGATTGTAATGTGACAATATGTGAAAAAATTGAAGTTGTACGGATACTTTTCTAAGGCGCTTTACCTCAGAACATCTAAGCGTGATTCGAAAGCAAAATGAGTTTGAGTTTTAAAAATAGGCTTCATAGCAGATTCCATTGTTGCTATGAGTTCTTCAAACATACAGATGTCCACTAAAGCTTCTTCAGTAAAACAAGGCAATCTGGTGTGAAAACGTTCTATGAAGATAAGATTAAATTATAATCAGTGGTAGATTATTGAACATCATACTGTAATAATATTAGCTGTCATCTTGTAGTATTACATTATGCATTCTTAAGCAGTGACTTTTTTTATTATCTGTTATTACATTTACTGTCCATTCAGGTTTTGACTGACACTCTGAGAGATGAATGTTTGATTAGTGGCTGCAGCCAAATGCCATCATAAATTACAGGATGTCTCTGAGCAGAAAAGAATTTTAGATAGAAGATGTCACTTATGTTAACCAACCTGTTCTTTAATTGTCTCTGACATCCCCTCTGCAACAATGACGTTTTATTGGAAATCAAATGTGACGTTAAAGCTCATTACTTGAATGGCAATGTAAATGTTTAAATCCTCTCATTGTTTATGTGAAGATGCACACTTTTTATAGTTAAAGGGCAGGGCAAACTACTGTCTACTACTTTAATAGGAAATGGTCACATTTTGATGTCTAATCTTTTTCTTATTTATCTCTGGAAAAGAATGTGGTTTAATTGCACATAAACAACACAATTTCTCCAAACTTGGAGACAGGCATCCTTGACTGCTTTCACCAGCTCGAGAGTGTTGGTCATTGGAAAACTCTGCCAATCCAGTATGGGATAGTCATTGCTAAGAAAATGATTCTTAAAGTCTGGAACAAAGATATATCGCCAAGTTTTAAGAACTGGCTAACAGAGCTCTCAAAGACCATACACATAAAAAAAGTGTGATTTGAATTATTAGGGACACTGGACAGATTCCATCAGATATGCCAACCACTTCATCATTTTACACAACGGAGAGGGTCCTCTGCACACCCTAATGTTGTGACTGTGCTTGAAAACTCACATCTGTAATTCCTTTTATTTTTAAGTATAATTTTATAACAGTCGTGTATAGCTGGAACAAGTGTTTTTCCAGCTATCCACGCTTTCTTTGCTTTCTCCCTTTCTTTCAACCTGCTTTGGGGGAATTTGTGGGAAGAAAGGCGTAATTGTTATTTACCTAGTTGTTTTGGCTCTGAAAATGAACAATAAAGTATTTTTTATTAAATAAACAAAAAACATTAACAACAATGTTTTTTTTCTCACCAAGGATAGTCAGAACACCCTACCTACTAAAAATTTGTCTTTCCCTCTTTGGCTGAAACTACTTTAGTGAGACACTTCTGGTCGCATCTACATCTCAATTCCAGGACTTTCCATTTCTTTTCCAGATCCTGGACTTTGTTTGAATTCTCTCTGTCTGACCATCATGCTTTTTTTTTCTCAGAGAGGAAAGTTTTCCCACTTGCACACCTCCCATTAAATTTAAATTATGTTCATTCACTTCTGATTTTACAGCCATGCACTTTCAGATCAACAGGGGCAAGAGCCTGTTGTAGGTTGTGTTACAAGGTTTTAGGATTTTTTGGAGATTTCTTTTAGCATATTGCAGTAAGCTCTTGCGGTGAACTTACTCTGACCTGCGCATGTTGGCAGTTGTTCTGAATCTCCTCCACTGTAAACTATTTTCTGTACAGTGGAATGGCTGCTTTCTCTCCTTTCACACCTCCTAAAATACCTCGCCATATTTAAAAGCTGCCACAACCTACGATCTATGCATGGCGTTTACTCTCACATCAACAGTCAGGAGCACACCAAACAGAATGTCTTGTTTGCTTGTTTAGATCAAACCTCCGTCAGAATATTCTCAGGTATTGTTTGGCCTCCTGCATCTGCAGGCAGGGACGGCTTCTGGCATGGGCCACATAGCCCATGCCAGAAGCCAGCAGGACAGAGCCCTGATTGGATAACTTAAACAAAACAAAAAAAGGAGCAAGAGGAGCAACAAATATTATGAAAATTAATCTACAACTTTCTATTATTATGTTTAAATTTGTAAAAAAACGTCATTTTAAGGTAAATAAAGTTTATAGAAACAACACATCTTGCAACCATTAATATTTATTAAATTTACTATATAACATGTTAAAGCTCGATTAGCCAGTATGCATAATAACCCCCCTCCAACAACAGTCTTGTCCAGGACACCAAAACAGCTAGAGCAGGCTTTGTTGTGGGAAAAACTTTTGCTTCTTTTAATATTTTTTCCTGACAAGTAAAACCCCAAACCCAAAGTTTCTTTCCCCAAAATTCCCTTCCATACGGGGTTTCGCGGGGGAGCTGGTGTCTATCTCCAGCACTCTAAAGGCGAGAGGCGGGGTACACCCCGGACAGGTCGCAAGTCCATTGCAGGGCAACAGAGACACACAGGACAAACAACCACGCACACGCCAACTCACACCTAAGGGCAATTTAGTAAGACCAGTTAACCTAACAGTCATGTTTTTGGACTGTAGGAGGAAGCCGGAGTACCCGGTGAGAACCCACGCATCCCACGGGGGGGAAACATGAAAATCCATGCAAAAAGCCCCTTTGGGCTGGGGGTCGAACCCAGGACCTTTTGTAAAGCAATATTTTTATACTAGTTGTTTCCCTTTAAAAACACTATTAACAGAGGGACTGTCGAATTTGGGGAAATGCCTGCTGGGGGGCCCTACTCAGTCGCCCAGACCCCCAGTTGAAGAAGGGGCGGGGATTTTTGTATGAAGGCTGTCAGGGGGCTAGGCGAAATTTTCCCAACACCGGGCCAAAACAGAACTTTCAGGGAAAATGTTAGCAAGATCTTTCAGGTTTTGGGAAGTCCCGGGGCCCGTTTTGGGTGGAGAGCTGAAATTTAGCAATCCCCCTTTTGACATAGGGAAAGAAAAGGGGGAGAGGGGTTAGCTAATCGGACAACGAAAATCTATATAACTTTTCCCAAATTTACCCTTTTAAAAGCTTATAAAAAAGGGAAAAAAAAAACAGCATTGGTTATTTTATAACATTTTCCCACATTGACTTAAAAGGTTTTAAAAAAACTCAGGGTTCAAAAAAGCAGCAAATCTGGTATAAGAAGTGGAAAAGCACCCAATTTATTATTTATAAATTTTTCATGTTTTCAAAGGAACATGATAGCCTCAGTGTAGCTGCAAGACCCTGACAGAAGAGACTGGTTCAGTCCTCAGCTACTGTACATAGATAATATAAATAATTAAAGACTGTGGAAAAATCATAAATAAACTGTTGTTTGCAATAATTTTGCAATATTACACAAAATATTAATGTATTTTCTACTTGAAAAAGGGGCATAAAAGCTGATTTCTTTTTTGCCCCTATATCATGTTCCCCCCCCCCCGGGGGACATTTTGTTTGCAAACAAAGCATTGAAACTACACATTAAAAATAAAGAATCTCCATATACCTAAGGTTTAATTAAATTCATTCAGAATCTCCCACTTAAATGCATGTATCATGGTAAATCCTGTTTTAAAAACCCGCAAAAGAATTGGGCTGATTGCATAGGAAAAGGGGACATTTAGAACAAACAAAAATTTTGGTACAAAAAGGTTTAAAAAATTTTGATTTTGGGGTCCAAAACAAAAAGGCAGACAAGAATAACTTCATGTAGGGGTTTAAAAGGGAAAATAAAAACCCAAAGGGAAAACCGCATTTGTTTAGGGCCCTTTTAAGAAAAACAATATAAACATAAGCTTTAATATACTCATTGTTGGATTTTATGTTATATTAATTTGGAGCTTTTAAGTAATTGTTTTGAACTGTCCTTTTTTCAGAGTAGAATAATAGTAAAACATACCACCTTCATAATTGTTTCAAAATGAAAACATAGGCACAAATGATTTGTTTATTGTGGATCTTCTCTAACTACACAGTGTCCAGATGTATGTATACACTCCACTTATATTTGGTTAAACAACACACTTTTAGTACCCACTTTTAGTACCCGTTAATTATTCTTATTGCATATTTGCACTCCGAGATGCTAGAGGTCATTTAAATTTGTTGGTTTGCTGGCTGAGATAAGGACTCAAGAGAAAATCTTCATAGCCAAAAACCTCAAGAACTGAGCTGTTTGGCCACAATCACGAGAATCTGATAGAGTCAAGGGAATGCTTTCCAACATAAGAACACTGTCAGTACTGTCAAACATGGTGTTGGCAGCATTATGGTGAAGGTCTGGTCCACTGCCACTGCTAGTAGTGCATTGTACAAAGTGGATGAAACAACAAAGAAGAGTACCCCTAAATTCTTCAACTTCACCTCAAACCAGCAGTTAGACGGATGAACACAGCTGGGTGTTTCAACAGAACAATTATCCTAAACACATCAAAACCGATTTTGGAACGGATAACGCAGGTTAACATTAAGCTTGTGAAATTGCCCTCACTCAACCCTGTAAGACATTTGTGGAAAATACAGTACTTAAGAACTAACACTGCCCCAGGAACTGGCCAATTTAAGCAAACTCTGCCAATTCTCCTACAAAGATTGGTGAAATATCCTGCTAGAAATATAGCAGAGGCTTGTTGATAACAGCAAAAAGTATGCAGTCACTGTGGTGAGGGTTCATTCATCCAAATATTAGTGGTTGTTGCACAATCATTTAAAAATAACCCTTCTCCACCCCCAGAGAAACCCAAAACAGCTTAAATAGATACTTAAAAGCCCAAATTTAATATGACATGTATGCTTATGATAAGTATGTAACCTTATGACTGGAACTGTAGTTATATTTGCAGTCAGACAGGAAATACAAGTTGTTTAATGAGAACAAATTTTGTAAGTTGTAGAATAAATCACTATAGCAGAGATTGTGAAGTTGCACCTATGAACCAATGAACACAGCACCGTTAACATAGTTGACAAACAAAATGCGCAGAAGTGCTTTTTTTTGACCTTCTACAACTAACGACACTTGAAGTGTTTCCAGAGTTACTACTCTCTCAAACTGTTTACATAAAACGACTTTTTAACGAGGATCTGAGTGGCTGCTGTGCACACATCATTTCTTTTCAAGTCCTGATTAGGCATCACATCCTGTGAGACAGAACCTGTAAAACCAACCTGCAGGTAGCTCAAGAGGATGCATCGTTTTTGGCCTAATGAAAGGAAACAGCTTTAGATGGCTTCATTCATAAGTAAAGTGAAATGGTTTTAAATCAAAAAAAGATGTTATGTTTATGGAATAAAGTCTGTTTGGAAATTTTGATGGAGGAGAACAGCTGGAGTCAAGTGATATAGCCAGGAAGAAGAAACAAATGTGCTGCTAACTGTGTCTGGGTGAGTGGGTGCAGGTGATAAATCATGTCACCATTTAGACTCTGCTTCTGTCCACCATCTTTCCTCTCCTTCTGATTTCATTGCTCTTTGCCCCAAGTGCTCGTTTTCCTGACCCTGGTCTTTTCGTTTTTTTGACATTTTCTCTGTCATTCCTCTCTCTTTAGCCTCAGTCTAACTTTTTTTCCCAACTTTCCAGTTCCCATTATTGCCAGTGTTTTGACCTTACCTGACATATAGCTGTTACATCCAACTAAGAGAGCTGGAAGCAAGAGCACAGGGACACCAACTTGCAGCTGAAAACAATTTGTATTTTTGTCTTTTTTTTTTTCATTCTATGTCTTGGGGTTTGTGTTAGGGTCATGTTCAGACATCCCTGCCAATCACAGACACATTTGGTAACACACTGACCTTTAAACTTTATCTAACTCTTTAGCATCTTTAAACAAACAAACTACTACAGGCAGTTTTTACCCTTCTTGTCATTGTTGTGTACAATGTGGCTGACGTAATCAAATGACTTATCTGAAAAATAGCCTGAAAAACAGTCCTATTTGCTTCTTTATTTCTCTCCAGATCGGGAGGGCAAAAGCATAGAAAATGTTTATAAAAAGGCAGCCTACTGGCCAGCTGTAGAAACATATTTCTGGGGTATGACGACTTTTCTTGACATATTTGATGGGGATATTTGCATATTTAGGAATGTTGTGTTAGCTTGTGATTTTCCCTGTTTATTTCATCCAGACCTGTCATCATATCATTATATATTTTTGATACTCCACAGATTTTGGGAAATTTCCTCCCTCTTTGTAAACCTGAATGATTGACCAACCATTAGATTTGATGGTGCATAATAAAATGTTGGATGTCTGACATATTTATGTTCATAGTGAAGCTGTCATAAACTGGCAGGTCTAAGAGAGGATCTGGCCAATTTGTAGTTGAAGTGTTTTGCCTTTTTTTTCCACACCGTACACTGCTGATGTTTAAGGCCCCCTTCACACGAGACTGGGATTGTGCCACTATATTAAAAATCATCCAGAATTTGGATATTGGAGAGGTCATCTGGTCATCTTTGAGAAGGTAACTGTTTTGAGCAAACACATAACTTCTGCAGTCAAATAGTGGTGCTCTATTATTGTGTTGGCAGCATACCTAGGTTCTGTTTACCGCATGAGGGAGCCTGATATCTGCTTTGGGTAGCTTATTCATAATGTTTGACCTGCTCAATCAGATCGACTGGCACAGATTGGTCTTCAGATTATTTAAAGTGACTTAAAGAAGTATCAAAGGAATTGAACTTAGCCAATGCACTGTATGGAAAACAGTTTTCAAGTGGAAGAAATTCAGAAATACAGCCAACATACCCAGTTCTGGCCTTTCAAGCAAGATCATCATGAAAGCAGACTGTCAGATGTTAAAAGGAGCATCCAAAAACCCTAAAATGCTAGCACAGGACCTGCAGCAGGCACTGGCTATTATTTGCAAAAGTTTGCTGTCATGGAAGGTTTCCATGGAGGAAATCTTTATTCTCTACAAAAAACCATGAAGGCATTACTGAAGCCATAGGTAATGTAGACAAAGACCTGGAGCGGGAATGATGTTTGGATGGATGAGTTTACAATTAGATTATTAAGACAAATGGACAGAAGACATGTTTGACATGAATCAAAAGCAGCAGTCTAGATGAAAACCTCATACCATCTGTAAAGCATTTAACTACAAATCTTTGCTGCTGAAGGACCTGGTCAGCTCACCATCACAGAATCCACCTTGGATGCTACCATGTAGTAGATTTGGCTTCAGGAAAACTTAAAAACAAAATAAAGATGAAGTAAAATTGGACCCTGCAACATGACAATGACCCAGGAAATTAACAATAAATCCACCAGGGAGAAAGTGCTAGGCAAATGAATTCCAGAACTCGTCTTATTGAGATCTGGGGAGACTGGGGAGGACTGTGGCTCAGGTGGTAGGAGTTCGTCCTGTAACAGGTGGGTTTCTGGTTTGAACCCCCGCTCTGTCCGTCTCAGTCCTTGAGCAAGACACTTCACCCGCCTTGTCTGCTGATGATGGTCAGAAGGCCTGGTGGCGACGACCTAGGCCCCTCCACTCACCCAGCGTCTGCCCTAGGGCAGTTGTAGTTACAATATAATCTGCCTCTGGGGCCTTGATAAAGCCCTATACATGTGCAAGCCATTTACCATTGAGATGCTGTGGGTGACTTGAAATGGACAAGAAAGCCCTCAAGTGGCAAACTTTTCTCAGGCCGATTGCAGAGACTGGTAGATGGCTCCAAAAAGCGCCTCACTAAAGTTCTTTCAACCAAAGGGTGTCACGATGTGGATTCTTGGTTCTATATTTGTTTACGTTTTATTTAGGTGGTTGCTGTCCAGTTTGGTTAGTCCTTGAGTCCTTGTTTCTGATGTTTTGTTTCCTAGGTTCTGTTCTGTTTGACTATGTTGTTTATTGTATTTTTAGATCTGTTATCTCCCTGTCTTCTGTTCCCCTGGGTTTGTTTACTGTTTGTCTTGTCAGGCTCCTCATGTTCTCGTTATCCCTATCTGGTTCACCTGCTCCTCTGTCTTGCTGCACGCCTGTTCCACACCTGTGTCTGTTTTCCCTGATTACCTGCCCTGCCCTATTGTTTCATGTCCACCTTTGTCTGTATTTAAGTTTGCCTTCGTCCTTTGTTCCACGTGGTGTCGTCATATCTTTCCATGTATCGTTTGAATTCTCCTTGGATACGTGTTCTGCTCGGGATCCTGTCAGGTTCTGTTTTTTTGATGATTACCGTTATTATCTGGATTTTCTGAAACCCTGCTCCTTGTCTGTATGTGAGTGATCTCTGCCATTAAAGAAGGAGTTTCCCACCGATCCCACGCTGCCTTCCCCGTACTTTTCTGCCTCTGGTCCACCACAAAACTCATTATGACAAAGGGTCTAGCTATTCAGGGCTTTAAAAGGTAAAACAAGGTATCATTTTCATGTTGTTGTATTTTGTTTAAATAAAAATGAAAAAATTCATTAAATGTGTGAACGTTTCTTTTGAAAGAACTGAGTATTTAATGGGGTGTATTATGTAATTCTTTCAAATACATGTAAGTCTTACCTGTGTAGTATCAGTGATACAATCTCAGCCTTATGCACAATTAAGATGTATACCAAGCTATAGTTAGATATGCCTACCTACTGGTTCATATATAGAGAATTTACACCTCAAAGGAAAGACCTAACCATGGATTAAACAACAGTTTATGTAAAAACTAATTCTTAATAAGCTGGAACCCCACTGCAAGGCTTAGTTTTTAATATATGTTCTAATAATACAATGAAACATCTAGAGCCTCTTCTCTCAAATCGTCTCTCAGACATCCTCTCTGCCACTAATCTCAAAGCAGAAAGTAGAACCTGTCATTCCCACTTTTGTTGGTATGTTTTACATCAATGGAATTGATGTTTGTTGTGCTTTTTTTAAGCATTAAAAAAACAAAAAGCTGCTCCTGTATGACAGTGCACAGTTGATAGTGACAGGAGAGATGGGTAGGACAGAGAACAATGACAGCCCAATGCCGGAACAGGGTGGGACATTGCTTGTCAGCGCTAAACAGAACCCTCCCTTTCCTGTCTGCTCACTGTGTCATGGAGAAAATTACTAACATCCCTTCTATGAGTCTTCATTTGCTAAACAGATGCTGCTCAATGCCAAATGGGTCATTAAGCCAACTTAAGTGTATGTGAGTCTGCTTATGTGTTTGTACATGCTGTCTGCACCGTTGTGTACTGCTGCATGTGTCTTTTTGCAGTCTGTGCATGGGTATGTATTATGGATTAGTATGTTGTATTGATGAGGACATATGGTGTTTCCATATGGGTGTGTCATGGTTTGTGAGGTCTTAATACAGTGATCCAGGCATAAAGCCAGATACGGGTCCAAGTAGCATGGGCCTGCCAAGCTGGGTCAGAAAACAAGTTAAAACGTAAAGAAATAACAAGAACATTAAGAGCTTTCATTTCTTCTTGTTGTCATTGTGGGTCCTAGATTTGTTGTCTTAATAATAAGTAATTCACAGTATCTTGGGAAAATAATGTTACAACCATAAAAATCTATGTATTTTATTGGGATTTCATGTAATGGTCCAACACAGGTAAGTGCTTTATTGTGAAGTGGAAGAAAAAAAATGTTTTTACAAAAATAAAATCTGAGAAATGTGTTATGCATTTGTATTTCACCCCCCTTTACTCCAATACCACTCAATGAAACCTAGCCAATAATAACCTAAATAGTCAGATGTACCTGTATAATCTACGTTCATATTAAATCCAACTGTTCTCTGAAGGCTTTGGAAGTTTGTCAGAGAACTTCATGTAATAAAGTGAATGTAATCACTTTTATAGCTTCTGATATTCCTGTAATTCCTTCAGTCAGCTCATCAGGTGATTGAATGTTGAGGCCACAGCAGGAGATAAAGAAACAAAGTAATAAGTAAGTCAAACAACCTGTATTACACATTTTGGAGCAAACTTTCTTAGAACAAATATGTCAAACTCCCATTTATACAGATGAATCCTGCTAAGGACCCAGTATATCCCTGCCTGAGGGAGAGCTACAGCTGGTAATCAGTGTGTTTTTAATTTCCTGTATAATCAGAATCTAACAGGGTTTCAGCCAAAGCCTCTTTTTCTGTGACTTTGAGATAATCTGGATTAGACATGCCCAGCTTGGACCAGAAGGTAACTCAAACATGCCTGCAGTGACCATTTGGCCTCACTCACTGACTCTTTTTTTTTTTATTTGGGGGGGGGGGGGGGGGGTGTTGCAGCCCCCTTTTTCCCAGCTGTCGTCAGGCTAGAGGCGGAGTACATTTTGGACAGTTCGCCAGAATCAATTCTTGACCAAACAATTTGGGAGGAAATCAGAGTATGTCGACAAAAGATGCACAGGAGAACATTTCAACTACACACAGCAAGAACTAAAGACTTTCTTGCTCCAGGGCATCGATCCAACTGATTACATCATATTTCAACCTAAATTTTGCCAGTTTGTTTTTAATGATACAAATGGTAAAAAATGGTACTCTTGGTGATTTTTTCATATCTGCAACCATAGTCTGTGGATTTACTTTCTGCAAATTTGATGTATGGAGATCAACTTGGTGGGAAAATATATACTGTTAGAGAGATGCAGGACTGTTATGATGATCAAAAAGCTGAATTAGATCCAGATTCATTTATTTCTCCTTCATGGTCGTCTCACTCGACAAATCAAGGTGAGATGAAATTACTTTTATTTCCCAAACAGACAGTGTAAAATGTATTTACAAAATGAATTGTTTTATTTGGCTAGTTTAAAAAAAAGGTGGGGAAATTCAATTTCTTTTGAATGGGGGTATATTGCTCCACTGTTTAGGCGATTGTGTCTGTATTCTTTCATACTTTTACAGTACAGATATCATAGCCTGGCTCACGCAATCAGTCAATAAATGTTAGCTGTGATCACCACTCTTATCCAGACGAGAGGGTGCTCAAGTATTTATTTGACAAGCCAAATTTGTCTGAGTGAGGCTTTGATTGCAAACACTGCTGTTGCACCCAAACCTTCATTTTACAGGCATGTTTGCATGTAAAGACTCTTGTACAGTTGAACCTACTGTATATAAAAAAGTAATGACCATTTATTCTGTCAGACATGACATCAGATTAAACTTTTTCTGACCATTTAAAATTGGATTATGAAAATTATCTAAGTTTTTTTTTCTTCTTTATATTCAGAAGTTTGCATATATGGGGGGGTTTCTTCCCATTGCTTTTAAACTGTATGGCTATATCTCACTATAGTTTGTTTGGATTTTGGAGTGTACATCCTGAATTGGTGTAACGCAGTCAGATTTGTAGGCTGTCTTTTTTGCTGCTCTGTTCATACAATTTCTATAATAGTAAGATCAGGGCTTTGTGATGGCCCCTCCAAAACATTGACTTTGTTGCCTTGGGCCACATTGTAACTTTGTATGTATATGTTTAGGCTCACTGTCAATTTGGAAGAGCAAATTAGCTTTAACCTACTGGCTGATCACTTGATTTCTTCAATGTTTCTACATATTGCTCTCTCCTCATGATTTCATCTATTTTGTGAAGTGCACCAGTTCTTCTCTCCGCAAAACACGCGACATGATACTGCCACCTCTGTACTACACAGGTGGAATGGTGTTCCCAGATATGCAAGCCCTCAGCTGTTTCCTCCAAATGTAATAAAGGTACTTTGCAAACCCTTCAATTTTATTTTCATCACACAACGGGGCATCTGCAAAGACTAAGCTCTTTGTTCCTAAGTGCATTAGCTCACTGAAAGCCATTTTTATGATACTTTTGGAGCATTCGCTTCTTCCTCCCTGAGTGGCCTTTTAGCCCATGTTGGTACAGAAGTCATTTCACTATGGATAATGTTTCTTAGCAGCTTCGGCCATCATCCTCATGAAGACTCTTGCTTTTGTTGTTTGTGTCCTTCATCTCTACAACTGAGAAATCTCCTTTCTTAACAATATGATGGCTGGACATTCCTATGCTGCTTACACATGTAATCGATCAGATGAACACCACACCTTCTGAGGTGAAATTGGATCCAACGATGAAGCAGAATTCCACAAGAAGGTAGTGTGTTTGAGGTATTGTGTTAAAATACAGACAGGTGTGCCTCCATTGACATAAAATGTTCTGAATAAATCAGGAGATTATATGGCTACGACATCATGATCTGGACTGTCCCAGATTACTTAAATTAATTGTGATCTTACTGTATGTAAACTTCTGATTTTATGCAATGCAAAATCTCAAAAAATATTCTCTCATTTTTAAGGCATTTATCAAATAGAAGTAATTTTATGTAATCCTACCTGACCTAAAACAGGAAAGGTTTTTGCCCAGTTTGCTGTTTTTGAAGAAGGGACTACTAAGTGTCTTTTTTATACAGTGTTTCATGGTATCAGCTGTACATATTTATGTAATGTTAAATGTACGAGTATGCTTTACCACTGGTGTGTTGTGTACATGCATTATTTAGTCTGGGTTTGGGAAAATGCTTTACACAACATCATATTTTAGTGGGTTCAGAATAGCAGTCTACTTCACACAGATCTCATATCTTGGAAAGAGATCTATATGCACTGCTTTTAAAGTTAGCTATTGCTAAATCGCATATACTATACCCATTCCTTTCAAATATATATTTTATTTGGTTTGAAGTAGATAGATTTAAGGGAAACAATTCCACTTGTGATGAAATCCTATAAAAGGAATTCTAATCATAGGGTAGGTGATGTGAAAAAGATAAACACACACATAGATGTGAAAAGACTTATCTGTATATCAGCAATAAAAGAGTTTCACCCCAAATGTCTGAAAGTCATCTTTTGCTGTCATCCCCGGTTGGTGGGATCAGGTTAAATTCATTTGAATGGTTTGCTCTGGCTTTACATTTTCAGTGCATTGTGGCATTCTTGTACCCTGCGGACAAAAAAATTGACATTTTAATGAGAAATAGAATTTTTCAGCTGGCTTTCCCTAACCCTCATTAACTATCATTATGTGCTGTCCTCAAGCCAAGCAGACGGAGTACATGCACAGGAGAGTTACTTATTTGGCAGCCTGCTTTTGACAAAAACACAGATCTTTTATGATTACTTCTGAATGACAGATATTAATATTAATCAGGTGAAATAAAATAACGTTAATCTGAGGGTTGTACATTGTGATGCAGATGGGATTTAGTTTTTCTTCAAATAACAGCTGGACAAGTCATGCTTTCATACTCTGCTAATCTTCCCCTTTTTACTACTCTTTGTTAAAACACATTTGTTAGTCCTACATTTAACAGCAAAAACAGCAACTAAACCATCTCATTGCGGTGGTTAAGGTCAAGCTGAGACTAATGCCATGCTGGCCTGAGTGGGTGAGGTATTTTACGTCACTGTGCTGAGCACATGTGCGTGCCCTTTCAGTTTATCAGCTCACACACTACATACAAGGACACCTAAAGTAGCATACACGCCCTCTCACATGCCTTCACACAGGCCTGCATAGAGACCACTGTGGTCTTAGTGGCTCCATGCTGGATGTGATGTTATAAGAAGTGGCTTAATGGTGCCATATTGTGTCCCTTCTCTTAAAGACACACACAAATACACATACTCACACACTTATAGACTTAAAACTCATGCCATACACTTTTCTGTGACCACTGAGCACACTCATACAGCTAAAGGATGTGTGCTACTGGGATTTTTTTGGTACATGTTTAGAGAAATCCTTTATTCATTGTAGAATCTAAGTTTAGCCTTATTTTAAAACTTGTATTCTTTCCCAAAGTATTCACTTAATGGTAAGCCTATTTTCTTTAAGTAAATTAGTAAATTCTTACAGTAAAACTATGTCTAAAACATGTGGCTTCAGCTTCCCAACTCACTGACAACATAAATAGCATACATATGCTTAACTACTATAGAATCAAAGGAAATGCTGGTCAGATATCACACCAATAACCTGATTAAGATTCACTCAGCTCTACATACTTGATGCTTGAAGCAGATCCAACAGATGTCAGCCCAGCCTACTTTTGGATTTGCTCAGCCAATAAACTCTTCGGGACAGTCATAGCCTGTGCATTGGGCATTGATTCATTTCAGCTCCAGTTCAAGAAGCATGACAAAAAGGTGTGGTTGTCCCAGTAGATGTATATTACCTCATTCAGACGCAGTAATGTTCATTACTAATTCAGCACATAGCTGGATAGGAAATAGGGTTTTAAGGAGCTTAAAAGTCAAACAAAGCAGTGATAGACAAACATATCCTTTGGTAATAATAAAATAGGGCTGCCCTGCAATAGAAAAACATGGAAATACAATATTATATTATTAAAATTTAGATAAACAGTACAGGGTTGGAATTCCTAAACTAACAATGACTGCAGAAGTGATAGTGACATAATGACTAATGCTGTTGACAGGATGTCAGGATGATAAATAATAGACATATGACTATCTAACTTACTCACAAGATGACTGACTAAGTGAATGGCAGGTTGCCTGTCTGACTTGTTGGCAGGATGGATTTCGAGAAAAAAAACAAATATTGAAGCTGTGTTGGTTCTATTTTGGAGGTGAAGACTGATGTGCTTGGAATGACAGAAAGGTTGACTCATTGACTGACTGGCTGACTGGGAATGTGACCTCTTTGCTCAGTACTGTACATAGCTGATGTTTAGCTGACTCACTGAAGGATGGCATGGTCTTCCTGTGGCTGGCTGTCAGCGAGGCCAATCAGAGATGAGGCTGCGGCTAAGTTGACTGTTGGATAAAAGACTTACTTGACCATAACGACCACTTACAGTGATAATATTTGCCATGACATATATTGATTGAACGTACAGAGAAGGGAAACCCTCTAAATCTGTTTTATTGTTTTACTGTTCCGAGTAAAAGCCAACTGTTTCTTTCTATGTCATTTATTTACTCCTCTACTGAGCTTTCTTGTATTGGTTTTACTCCTCATTATTCCTTTTTCAGTTGTATAAGTGGTCCTGTCCCCACTATTTTAACTTCTGTCTTCCCTCTCACTTGCAACTCTCAGAAAAAAAGTGTCCATGTTTAGAGGAAATCCATTTCTCGTTCCCAAGATTATCACATTTCTCCTCTTAGTAATGGAACCAGGATAACTACCTGATGGGATTGGATTGGAATAGGGAGCAGCTGTAGATCACTATTTGCCAGAGGTAACAATAAAGCTGTTTGGATGTTACACTGTCTTGTAAAAAAGAACATATTGTTGTGGTTTTTAACAAGGCCTTGATGGGAAATAATTCCCTAAGAGGTTTCCCTAATCTGTTCCTCTTTTCTTTCTTTTGAATTCAAATATCTACTAAAATGAAGCAGTTTCAGTTGCTTTTGCAATGGAATGCACATCGTTTAGAACAAATATCTGCTTAAATACAGATGTTAAAAAAGGTGAAGGCCTTAGTTTCAGCAGTCAATTGGAACAGCTGTAAAACACACCCATGAGCATCTTTAGAACTTTCACTCACAAATATTTTAATCTTAAAACAATGAAGCACCAAACTTGTGAATACAAGCTATTTCCTTTATTTGTAAGCAAATCTTTGACTTGCACTTTTACTTATTTCTTCTTCCTCTGGGTGGTGGTGGTGGTGAGTGGTGGGTGGTGGTGGTGTGGTTGTGTGTAGGGGGGAGTGGGGAGTGGGCAAGCCTGTGTTGTGCACAAATGTCACCTCTGTGCTCTTAGACGTCATATTTTCAGTGGCTTGTGACAACAGAGGAGTTTTCTTTGTGGAGAATGGAGGAGGTGTAGCTGAAAAACATCTAGAGGAGGCTGTAAATGTGTTAATGCATAAAAATGTGAATATTTTCTATGCTTGTCTGTCACTGCTCCTCATGTGTGCTGTTGTACTTGTATGTTCATGTGTTGTGCTAGAGACCAGCAGAGAAGCTGCTAATTAATATGACAGAAAACTCGCTTCTTCTTCCATTGTTACATACTGTCTATCTTTACCTTGTCATTGACTTTCTTTTTGGATTTCACTTTTTTAAGTAGCAATTTAAGCATTGACAGTATATTAATTGTTGCGTGTAGTTAATGTTATCGTACAGTTAATCTCATACCAGCTCATGTCTTATATGTCTGCAATATTTAAACTTTTTTGTGACTGTCTGTAATACAAATCTGCATACTGTATTGACTATTTAAAGTTTGTAAAAGCTATTGTTGATATTTTTAAGACATCTTCTGGACTGGCTGTCTTTGAAAACAAAGATTCGTGCCAGACTTGCAACAGTTCACCCCAGGTAGTCTGGAACTAAGTCAGGAGAAATGTGATCTGAGAGAAGTATATTGGACTCTAGAGAGTCTACTTGTAATTGCCACAGTGGTGATTGACCACTTGTGACACATATTGTAACAAAAAGAAAAAGGAAATTCTGGCAGCATTCAATTACACATAATTTCCACTCCAGTTCTAACCAGCTTAATTATTGACAGGCAGGTTTGTGAGCCTGCATATTTCTACCAAGAATGCTACTTGTTATGTTACTAATGTTTGGAGAAAATGGTTAATAATTTTTTTTTAAGTAATCCAATGATTTCCTCAGATGTTTTTCAAATAAAAGAGGACAAATAAAAATTAAAAACCTTGGTCACAGAGTGGAGTAGAGGTTGAGCTTGTGCCCTACATACAGAAGTTGTTAGTCCTCCACTTTTCTTAAAGGAACAGCCCACATATCTGTATTTGTTTGGTGAGAAGAAGTACACCCCCTTAACTTATTTACTTTCACAAATAAAATTTTCGTCTCCTGAAGCAGCAGCTTGCTCCCTCCATCTTTTCCCCATCCATTTCCAACAAGCGACCACTCAGTTTTGAGAAGAAGCCTAATTAAGCATCCTAACCTGTATCAACAAGCAAATAAGCTGATCAAATATGTATGTGATGCAAAATGCATCAAAGAGAGAATAAGAGTTATTTTAACTTCTGCCCTTTGCAGTCAAAGGACAAATAGACAGGTATTGTGCAAAGGTAGTTATCCCTGACAGAATATAGTTCCCCTGCATCGGAAGTGAGTACTCGGCAGGAAAAGAGACACGTATTCATCTTGAAGGACTTACATAAAGCCTAAATGTTCTCACAGTTCTGTAAACAAGACCCACTATTAAACTTACCACTGTCTTTTTTTCCAGACAGTATCAGTAGGGTGCAGAGAAGAAAAAGGTATAGGAGGAGATTAATCACTTTTTTAAGGTAAAACTTGATAGTGAAGTTGAAAGTAGATAAAGGAAAAAATGTTGACATTGAATTACTTTAGTTTAAGCCTACTCCCTGACCTGTGCAAACTGGTTGTTTAGGACAGGCAGTTCCTGCAGGCATACGTTTCAGAGAGAGCACAGAAAGGTTCTGGGGTAAGGAGTGAAATAAATTTAGGCAAAAATAACTTTTTTTGTGAGTTTTTGTGGCATGGGTGAAACTCTGCATCCAGTATGAACATCCATGTCTGGCATGCATGCAGGTAAAATCCCTAATTTCATTTTAAATGTTTTAGTTAGGGTTTATGTGAGGATATGGCAAAGACTCAGGAGGACAGAGAAGAGGAAAAAGGATAAGCCAGAACAAGTGGATCATAGATACTGAGGAAGGAGTGAGGAAACGATTGAAAAGGAAAATAATTAAGATGAATTGGTTAATGGAGTCACAATTCAATAAGTCAAATTAACCAAATTGCATTGTAAAACAGTCATCACTCTGAACTTTAATAGCAGTACCAGAAATTCACTGATAACATATAACACAGAGGCACCAGGAGTATCACTTATATCTAACTAATATAGTTAGGGAGCCGTTGATACAAGGCAGATGTATCCATGCTTTCAAGTTGTTCTGACCCTACCATTTGCATGTAGGAACTAAACTGAGACTCATTGAAGAAGGCAACATTTTTCCAATCTGCAATTGTCTAATTTTAGTGATCCTGTGTGAACTGTGGTTTCCAGTTTTTAGCTGACAGTAGTGTGACCAGGTTTACTGCTGCTACAGCAGCTACTGTTGCATTTCTATTATCTTGAACCATGTAATATTTCTTCTTTGACCTCTGATGTCAAAAAGGCATTCATGTACACACAACTGCCACTCATTTGTATCTTCTCTTTTCTGGACCATTTTATATAAACCTGAGTGAGGGTTGATCCTGGAAATTACCAGTAGATCAGCAGTTTATGTGGTACTCACTGAGTTGCTGCCATTTGATTGGCTGAATAACTTTCTGTTTTAAAAGGTAATAACACGAAAACACGATTATCTCATACAGCTAAGTGTATTTAAGGCTGTAGATTAAAGGAAATTTATAATAAATTCAAGAATTTTGCAAGCCGTTCTTGTTTTAAAAGTATTAAAATCACTGTTGTATTATCAGACCAAACAGAAAAAAATGACACCTTCAACTATATCATTAATAGCACAAGATGGATGCATGTAAATGTCTGGCCAGAACTGTAGTTGCTAACATGAAGATAGCTTTACAGAAGTTTTTAGCCCACTTTCAGCCAATCCTGTTTAGACCTACTAACTGTCAAGATGGATTCTGGCCTTAAAATGTATTCAAAAACAGCCTTGCCAAATCATTCCATGGATGTTTTTCTCATTGGCTCAAGCTTCCACAGCATATTATAACTAGAAGTGTGGACATATGGCTCATTCAACTGCGCGCTGAGCCAGTTCTCCTGCTCTCCTCATCTGTCCCTTCTGGATCCAGATGAGGAGGTGATCAGCCATATGCTTCTCTGATAGACCTCAGAGAGAAGAGCGAACAGTGGAAAGGAGGCACTCTGCTCTATTGCCCTGGAGGGAAACAATGTTCTGCCTCCCATCTTCTCCCATGGTCAAGGAGCAAGAAAGACACTGAAGGAGTAGAGTAAAGGGGGGATAAAAGGAGGACATGGAAAGGAGCAGGAGGGGGAGGTGTGCGGTCTTGGCACACGCTCTCCTCTCCTCTTTTGCTGGCAGACAAGCCATCTGACACAAGTGATTACTCATCTCATTACAGTGAGCGCTTAACCTCTGTGTGTGTGTGTGGGTGTGCGTGTGTGTGTATTAGTGTGTGTTTAGGGCTACAAACTGCCTCATATCAACTCTCTGTTGTATAAACATCGACATGTGAATGCTTCTTGTGTTTGAACTGACCTCTTATGTTGGAAACGCGGTTCCCCAAACAGACTCCAGGAAATACTTGAGGATGCTGTTTGATCGTGTGATATTTGATCTGACAAACAAGTGTGTTTTACAATGCTTAGCAGCTGTTTCTGTTTTAAATTTTACTACGCAGGGTTTTTAAGTCATATGTTCACACTATGTTTACAGAAATGTCCTCCGGCTCATTGCTGCTATAAGCCCAGCAACTCTGAGTTCGTGCCGTTCAGCCAAGCTGAATGTGCTGCAGGTCTTGCATGCTACAGTGCAATGAGTATGTTGTGTTTTCTGTGTGTAAAGAGGGCTTAGTTTGGAGCAGTTAGTGTTGTCCAAAAGCCCAAGGACACTACTGAAGATCTTCATCTGACTTGCATTTGTTTTAAACAAAAAAAAAATCTTAACAGTTAAATAAAAAAGTATTAAGGGCATCAGTTGCACTGCAATGTCCCATTTCTGTTTAAAACGTATGACATTCATACCCCTTTACCTTTTCACAAATTGTCACATTACAACAGCAAACTTCAATGTATTTTGTTAAAATGCTGTGTGGTACCAACACAAAGTATTGGATATTTGGAAATTAAAAGGAAAAGGAAACATGTATTACCAATTTTAATATTTAAAGTATATAAAGTATAAAAACATATGCTTTCAGCCCTCTTCACTTTGACACCCCTAAATAAAATATAGTCCAGCCAGTCGCCTCCAAAAGTCATCTTATTAATAAATTGTCAGTAGAAATAAATCCACCTGAGTTTAGTTTAAAAATGGAATAGAATGCGTATGGCACAACTGCAAGTCTATAAAGATATGACCATCTACCTTAAAGGATCATCCAGGTGAGAAGAGCAATAATCAAACTAGCAGTCAAGAGGCCCATGGTAACTTAGGAGGAGGCAGAGAGAGCAACAGTTCAGTTGGGGCTGTTTATGGGACAACTATTAATTGTACTCAACAAATCTGGCCTTTATGCAAGAAGGTCCATAGTGGTGACAGCATTTTGCAGTGGGGATGTTTTCCTTCAGCAGGGACAGGAAAACTGGTCAGAGTTGATAGGAAGATGGAAAGAGCTAAAGACAGGTCACTCCTGGAAGATAATCTTGAGTTTGGGGGATGTTTAATTTCCAGCAGGACAATGGCACTAAACGGGCAGCCAGAGCTATTATAAAATGATTAAGATTAAAGTATATCCATCTATTAGAATGTAGGAGTGAAAGTCCAGATCTTTGAGAATTAAGAATCTGTGGCAAGACGTTAATGTTAACAAATGCACTCTACCAGAATCGGCTCTGATTGGCCAAGTTTGTGTGCACAAACAAGAAATTTAACTTTTTGCCATTAGCGCTCTGTAGTAACGGCCTGAAGGTAAAGGTCTAATCAGTTTGTGTCCAGGATGTCTGGGGTCTGCCCTGATGGTCCTCTCTGCAGACGTAGTTGTTCATTGCAGTTTGGACCTGTCCTGTTTTGTAGATGAGCTAACCAAAGAGGGGCTCCAGGTGGGGCATGAACTCATTCGCTATTTTGAATATAAAGATATGCAAGGATTTCAGTCTCCAGATGTGCTAAACTGCTAGAGATACATTAACGATTTGCAGCTGTAATTGCATTGATAGCTAGTTTTCAGATATTAATTTACAAAAACGTGAACATGTGTACTTATTGTTTTAGAATTCTGTGCTACTTTCTGTTGGTTTTTCAGATAAAATCCCAATAAATTTCATTACAAGTTGTGGTTGAAATGTGGCAAAATGTAGACAGTTTCAAAAGAATTTATATATGGGTCGTGTGTACAACCCATATATGCATTTTCTCCAACACAACATTTCATCTCCTTCCAGGACATCCATAAGGGGTGTGAGGTATTCTGAGGTAGGTGCTTTGCGCACAGTAGAACCCTTTGCACAACCTGAGAGGTCACCAGTACATGCGTAAAGGGCTGCAATTCGACTCCTCTTCTCCTTTAGCCTGACAAGAATTACCCATTCCTCTAATAACTGTTAAACACAATAAACACATGAAGAAACTCAAACACCTAAGGATTATGACAAAAGGGGGAACTGGAAATATGATGTTTTGTGTCATCACAGTGATATTAAATCATTATATTTTTCATATTTTGGGGGTTGCCAACTGTGGAAAAACAGATGACTCTCATGACTGTCGCGCTATTCACTCCTACAACACCATAACCCAGTTTGCAGACATCACTGTTGTATGTCTGATTTGTGATAATATTGAGTCAACCAACAGAGAGGAGGTCCATGACTTGATTCTATAGTGTTAGAAAAATAACCTGGACTTCCAACATCTCAAAGTCCTATAGACTTCAACAAATCTAAGCCTATCCCACATGCTCCCCTCTTGATACATGGAAAAGAGGTTGAGAGAGTGGAGAACTACTAGTTCCTTGGTGTCCAAATCTCTGCTGACCTCAACTGGGACAGACACATCTCACACAAACGTTATTTCTTCAGGAGGTTAAAGCTCGTTCATCTCCCTCAACATCTGCTCACAAACTTCTGGTGTATTGCTGTACTGTGTGGTTCTCTAGCTGCTCACAGGAGAAAAGGAAGAACCTGCAGAATGCATTATTGGATCACAGCTCCCCTCTTTGACAGACATTTACATCTGCAGACCCCAAAAGAAGCCAGGGTCATTGTGATGGATTCCACTCACCCCAGACCCATTCTGTTCTCTCCACTTCCATCTGGAAAAGGATACGGACCTAAAAAACCAAATCCAACAGAGTCAGAAACAGTTTTTATAACTGAGCGGTCCAATTGATCACCCCTATTTGGAGACACCTTATGTACAAAATGTACTAAATAGTCTGAGTGCTGCAAACCTTTGTTTTGTGTATTATCTATTCTATTAATTTTTGCATATATATGTTTACTACTGGTCAAATATTTTAGACGCACTTTCTCATTTATTGGTTTTCTTTATGTTTGTGACTATTTACATTGTACATAGATTCTCACTAAAGTCAAGTTGTGAATGAACACATATGGAATTATGTAGCAAATGAAAAATTGTAGAAGAACTTTAAATATGTTTTATACTTTAGATTCCTTAAAGAAGCTGCAGAGAATCTACAATTTAAATAGCCATGAAAATAAACAGACCCATTAAGTGAGAAAATGTATCTAAAACTTTTGACCGGTAGTGCATATATATATTTTATATATAATATATATATATATATATATATATATATATATATATATATATTGTGTGAAAACAGTGGAACGGGGCAATACACATTCTGTTCTACATCGCTAAATGACATTATTCACCTAATTTGTGTTGTTGGCCAGTTGGCCACCTGCTTTAATGGAGGAAATAGAGAGGAATAATGTAGTGAGAAATTCAAAAGTGATTAAAATGCACCCTAAATATGTTTAAAGTTGCAGATGAAGTTTCTTCTGTGAAATCGTTTTTTTATTAATGTCATCATTCAAGCCTTTGTCCTTTAAATGGGCTCGGCAGCTGCAAAATATACCCAGTTATTGAGGGCTCTGTTCTTCTTCCTCTGCTATTTAATTTTCTTACGTTTAGTTTGAGCTAAATTTTTTTGCATTTTAGGAACACAACATACAACTTTGTGTATACAGACTACATTAAAATGCTTAAATGTTTGTACTGTGTCTGTGAAGCACTATTTGTGCTATATAGGTGCTATGAAATTAACTTCACTTTCTGTTTACTTACTTATTTGTACAGATGATATTCTGACATTTTTTTCAAAATAAATTTTCTAATCTCTTGTTTGTTTTTCATTTTATTTATTAACCAGACTGTAATTTAAGTGCAGCCATACAATCCAATGTATTCTCTTGACCTTCCATGGATATATCTTAATTGTGCCTCTTTGACATTCCTTTTTTACATTCTATGCAAAATTCCTACAGAATTCAATTTCTGGGCACATGTGCAGTAGACCTGTAACCGGATGTGAATTTTCTCTTGCCCTTTGGCAGACACAATTCATGAACCTGAGGATTGGTACTGTGAACTGAGGCAGGTCTTGTCGTGCTCTAGCTGTCACGACAATGTATCTTGATTGCCAAAACCCCCCTGGGGTTTTTCCCATTCATATACACCTCCAAGATCGTTTTCCAGTTTAGTTAGTGGGCAGGTGCACAATGATGTGACAAAGCCGATAAAGGGAGGAGACAAACCTCCTCTCGTGTTCTTGGCCAGAGGAGACGTTAATGAATGTTCAACTTTATGAAATTTGACTGCCAGTGTTGTTTACTGAGCCATCAAAAAACCCACTGAATGCATAGAACAGATGATGTAGCAACTGTTTTGTGTATTTATTCCATTTCTGAGGGCTCAGGCTGATTGGATTCAAAGGGATGGGGGAGCCTGGCAGGGCTTGGGGCTGAAGAAGAGAATAGAGACAACTTTCAACATATCACAAATAGATTTGGGTGTTTTAAGCCAATATCTTCTGATTATGTTTACCGTTATATTTTTCATTGGATAGTGTGGGGGCTCTTTTGCGTTGTAGAACCCTCAGACAGGATGACAAAACCCAGCAGTTAGGAGGAGGAGCATAAGATGAAAAAAAGGCAACAACTGTCTTCATCAGTTTTCAAGAGCTCTGTGTTTTTTTTTCATTTAATTTCATCAGCTCATCAGTGCAGATTCTGGTACAGGTCTCTTGCATCACAGATCAGCAGAAAAATATCTTTGGCACAACCCATCTCAACAAAGAAAAAAAAAAACACTCTTACTCTGCAATCTTGCTTAAATATATAGGGATGCTACCACTCTTCAAATTCAAGGGGCATTTCCCTTAAGCAAAACAGCTACATAAGCTATCAGAATTGCTCAGAAGTCATTTTAAACACATACACACACTTGACTAACAACTTATTTAAATATACAAGTCAACAAAAAAAGAGCAAATCAAAACAAAAGCTTCAGTCCATTTCAACCCTCAGCTTCACCCACTGGTCTGCCCCAATGAGATGGATGATTAGGGAAGTCCCTCCAGGTGAAGTCATTAGACTGCCATCATGTGTGCACTCCGTGAAGCCAGTCCCCAGGAAGTGGACCTCAAAGAAAAAGAAGGTAATCATCAAAATAAAACTTAACAATACCAACTTGCTATTAGTGTTTGTTTGTGCTTCACTTTGTGGGGGAGATGCTTCCCAGCACCCTGACAGATAGCATTTCCTTTTTTTATTTGACTTGCAAAAATATTGATACAAATGAAAAAGTGCACCATACATATGTAATCAGCCCCTTTTAATCTGCTAACTCTAAATAAATAACCAACCAGTTGCTTTCAGAACTCACCTAACTATTACAGAACTCTTCCTGTATGCAACTTAACCTTCATATAAATCCAGCTGTTCTGTGAAGTCTTAGAGGTTGTTAGAAAACTTTAGTCAACTAACCAAGAAACCAAGAAGTAAGCTACGGCTAATTTAGCTGAGAATAAGTAAGGTTAAAGAAAGATGTTCTGAAAGAATGTAGCTGTATGGTGTTCTTTAATATCTACATGAGACACCATTGACATAATTTCTTTATTGATCCCTTTACCATGCTAAAGATAAACATTGACTGCTGTGTTAGTCTTCAAATTGAGTGAAAGAACACCTAAATGGGCACTTCCGCCTATTTCTGGATTTGCTTTGACCATTTCTTTGTGTGTACTCTTGCATTACAAAGCAAACCCCAAAATGTAAGAAAACAAATTAGTAAAATGCTGGAAGCATAATTGCACTGAAGATGAAAGCCCCAACTTTCTGTAGAAAGAGATAACACAAAGAAAAGGCTTGCCTGGAAACCCTTCAGAGCATCCCTTTGCTTTGCTTGTACCTTCCAACACAAGTCAAACTCAGCACTTCATGTCAAGTGGCTTGTTTCTCTGTTGTGATTTCCATCTCTATTCCTCTCTCAGGTGTATGAAAAAGCCCTCAGATATGTTAGATGTCAGTAGAAAAGCTTTATATGATGGGAATAAAAACAAATTCCTGCCCACGCTGTCAATTGTGGCATTTTGGTTATTTCTCATTCTTCATTTGGAAAGCAAAAGATGAGGTTTTCCTCTGAAAGTGCTTTGCTGTTGTAGTTTTGAACACATTTCAAAAGACTGCGTACAAACAGTTTTGTGCTTTGAATTTAGCAGAGCTTACAGCCGAGGCTTTCCTAACAACTAGGGTGCTTAGTTTCTGACAGAGAAATAAAAAAAATTAAATATTTACTCTGTTTTTGTTAATCCATTTTTTTTCTGTGTTCTTATTTAAAGGAGAGGGCATAAGAGATAAAAATTAAAATAAGCAAAAGAAAAAACAGTAAAACATACATGATTAGAAATCAGTCCACATTGAGCTTTACATCAGTTCAGATTAGTTCTGGAGAATGTCCTAAAGGGATAGTTCAGATTGTATGAAACGTGGTGAATACCTTTCTGGCAGTAGATTTCTCATTCAGAGTCTGTAATAAAATGGATACTCGTACTCGTACTCGTCGTCTTCCGCTTTATCCGGGACCGGGTCGCGGGGGCAGCAGACTCAGCAGAGACACCCAGACGTCCCTCTCCCCAGACACCTCCTCCAGCCCTCCGGGGGGGCCCAAGGTGTTCCCCAGGGCCCACCGAGGACATAGCCCCCTCCAGCGTGTCCTGGCCCGTCCCCTGGGCCCCTCCTCCTGGTGGGGACGTGCCTGGAACACCCTTCCCCGAGGAAGGCGTCCAGGAGGCATCCGGAATAGATGCCTGACCAAACCTAAATGGCTTCTTTCGATGTGGGAGTAGCAGGGGCTTTCTCCGAGCCCCTCCCAGATGGTCCGAGCCCTCCCCCCTTATCTCTAAGGGAGTGCCCGGCCCCCCTACGGAGGAAGCTCATTTCAGCCGCTTGTATCCGGGATCTCGTTCTATTGGTCATGACCCAAAGTTCCTGGCCATAGGGTGAGGGGGGAAAACGTAGACCGACGGGTAAATCGAGAGTTTTTCCGCTTTAAAGCGGCTCAGCTCCCCTTTTTCACCACAACGGGACCGGCACAGCGCCCCCATTACTGCGGCCCCAAAAACCGATCCGTTCTGTCGATCCCCCGCTCCATTTTCCCTCACTCGTGAAAAAAAACCCCGAGATACTTGAACTCCTCCACTTGAGGAAAGGAACTCCCCCTCCAACCTGAAAAAGGACAAGGCCCCCCTTTTTTCCTTTTTGGTAAACCAGGGGGCCTCTGACTTGGAGGAGCTGATCCTCACCCCAGCCGCTTCAAAAATTCTCGGCTGCGAAACGCCCCGAGCCCATGCTGTAGGTTTTGGCTAGAGGGGGTTTCCAGCAGGCCCCCAACGTCATCTGCAAAAGACAAAAATCCATTTGGTCCCCAAAAACCAGCCCCCTCCGGCCCTTGGCTGCGTCTAGAAATCCTGTCCAAAAAAAGTTATAAAACAGGACCCGGGGGAAAAAAGGGCAGCCCTGCCGCAGTCCAAAAAGCACCGGGAAAAGGTCCGACTTAGTGCCGGCAATCCCGGACCAAACTCCTGCTCCGCTCGTACGGGCCCCGGTTTGGCCCCTAAAAAGGGGCCCCTGGTTTCCAATACTCCTGGGGGCACCCCCCACAAGGCACCCGAGGGTCCACAGTCGAATGCCTTCTCCGGGGTCCCAAAAACACAAAAAAACCGGTTTGGGGCAACCCCCCTGAGCCCCCCGGATACCCTGTAGAGGGTATAGAGCTGGTCCAGTTTTTTTCCACGGGCCCGGGGATGAAAACCTTAATGCTCTCCTAAAGCCGAGGTTTTCGACTATCCCCGGGACTCCCCCTCCCCAGTACCCTGGCGAAGGCCTTACCAGGGAGGCTGAGGAGTGTGAACCCCCCCTGTATTGGGGAAACACACCCTCCGGTCCCCCTTCTTATGAAGTGGTGGTCCCCCTTCTTATGAAGGGGGACCACCACCCGGTCTGCCAGTCCAGAGGCACTGTCCCCCGACCGCCATGCAATGTTGAAGAGGCTTGTCAACCATGACAAACCCCACAACATCCAGAGATTTGAGGTTACTCAGGGCGGGGCTCATCCCCCCCCGAAGCCTTTGCCACCCGGAGCTTTTTAATGGCCTCGGTGACTTCAGCCCGGGTGATGAAAGAGTTCCAAAACCCCCCGTCCCCAGCCTCTGTTTCCATCAGGGGAATGGGTGGCAGGATTGAGGAGATCCTCGAAGTACTCCTTCCGCTGCCCGATAATTTTTCCCCGTTTTGAGGTCAGCAGCCTCCCACCCCCCCTTATAAACAGTGTTGGCGAAGCACTGCTTCCCCCCTTTCCTGAGGAGCGGACGGTTTGCCAGAATCGTTTTGGGGGCTGACCGGTTAGTCCTTTCTCCATGGGCCCCACCGAACTCCCCCAGGCCCTGAGTTTTTTTGCCTCTGCCACAGCCCCGGGGCCGCAGCACCCTTTGGGCCTCACGGTACCCGTCAGCCGCCTTCAGGAGTCCCACAAGCCAACCACAGCCGATAGGACTCCTTCTTCAGCTTGACAGCATCCCTTACTGCCGGTGTCCACCACCGGGGTTCTGGGGGTTGCCGCTGCGACAGGCACCGCAGACCTTACGGCCGCAGCTACGGGGAGCAGCATCGACAATAGATGTGGGAGAACATGGTCCACTCGGACTCTATGTCTTCAACATCCCCCGGAATCTGGGCAAAGCTCTCCCGGAAGGTGGGGGGGGTTGAATACATCCCTGGCCGAGGGCTCCGCCAGGCGTTCCCAGCAGACCCTCACTATGCGCTTGGGCCCGCCAAGTTCTGTCCGGCTTTTCTCCTCCTCCAAACGGATTCAACTCACCACCCAGGTGGTGAATCAGTGGGCAGCTTCAGCCCCTCTTTTACCCGATTTTCCAAAAAAATGGGCCGAAGGTCTGATGATACGACAAAAAAGTCGATTCATTGACCTCCTGCCTAGGGTGTTTCCGGTGCCAAGTGCAAATATGGACACCTTTTGGCTTGAACATGGTGTTCATTATGGACAATCCGTGACTAGGCACAGAAGTCCAAAAACAAAACACCACTCGGATTCAGATCGGGGAGGCCATTCTCCCGATCACCCCCTCCAGGTTTTCCACTGTCGTTTCCCCTGGGCGTTGAAGTCCCCCAGCAGAATAATTTTGGGTCCCCGGGGGAGGGACACTATCCAGCCCCTAGACAGGGACACCGAGAAGGCCGGGTACTCCGCACTACCGGCTCGGCCGGTTTGGCCGAAAAACCCAAAAAGTCAGAGACCCTATCCCCGACCCCAAAGGCGCCATCCATCCGGGGTAAACCCCAATACGAAAGACGGCTGAGTGGGGGGCAACAAGAAAAACCCAGCCCGCCGCCTCTCCCCGTGGGCCACTCCAGAGTAGAAGAGAGTTCAAGCCCCTCTCAAAAGGGGAAAGGGGTTTCCAGAGCCCACGCTGTGCGTGGAGGCAAAACCCCCGGATATTTCAGTCGATATCTCTCGAAACCTCCCGCAAAAGCTCAGGCTCCCCTTTCCCCCCCAGCGATGTAACCCCCCTTTAACGTCCCTAGAGCCAGCCTAAGCATCCGGGGAATTCGGGCCTGCCTGGGGTCTCCACCTTCGTCCGCCAACCCCAATCCTTTTTGCACCGGTCCCTCACGGTTCCCCCTGCAGGTGGTGGGCCCACTGGGGGAAGGCCTCGCGTCTCTCGTTCGGGCTTGGCCCGGCCGGGGCCCGCGAGGAGCAAACCCGGGGCCCCAGGCGCTCTCCGACCGAGTCCCGACCCCAGGCCTGGCTCCCCGGGGGGGGGACCCCGGGTTTTCCCACCGTACCCGGGCGAAGTCACGTGCCTCAATATTTTTTGTCTCATGAAAGGGTCTTGAAACCGCTCTTTGTCTGACCCATCACCTAGAGCCTGTTTGCCATGGGAGACCCTACCAGGGGCATTTAAGCCCCAGACAACATAGCCTCTAGGATCATTTTAACACTCAAACCCCTCCACCACGTTGAGGTGGCGGTTCAAGGAGGGGATGAAACGGATAAACGATTTTCAACTACTGAGATGGGAACACTGTTGTCATCAAGGCAGCAATACTACAGTAGACTGTGGCACAAAAACAAGGCTCTATTGGTGCTAAGGGGCCAAAAATGTGCCAAGAAAAGATTTTTTGCACAATTTCACTACCATCACCAACCTAAATGTGGCAGCTGAAATTAAGATTCATCAGATCAGGCAGCAATTTCACCATATTTTACTGCCTCATTTTGGTAAGGAAACCGAGACAATATGAATTATAGTCTATTCTTAGAATTGACTCCCTGTGTGGTCTCAGTCACACTTGGGTTGGATTGTGGCTCCTTGAATTCATCCACTAAAATGTTCTACAGAAAATGGTTTCTGAAGACAGTTTTGTAAACATCTAAAAAATAGAACCACTATAGTGTAAGTTAAGGATTCATTAACCTTATCTAACACTTGTTGTGCAACAATATTTTGGTTTGGCTATTGACAGTTTTTAATAATTCTAATTAATAATTAACCAGAATTAAAACAATTATTAGTAGGGTTAGAATATTAAATTTTCAGTCAGAACAACAAATCACTTCACTACTACTGGACCACAGTGATTAGTTTAACTATTAGCAACTACTAATAAATATCATTAATGATTAATTTTTAACAGAATTACTAATAAAGTTAGAATATAACTTTTTTTTTTGTCAGACTAACAAATTCGGGCACCTGATCAGGAATTATTAACCAAGCAACTTTTGGTCTGTCAGACATTGTCCTTGTGAATACCAGCCCAAAGCAGCTGGATCATAGAACAATAGATGAAAGAGGAGATTCAAGTACTGGCATTAAATTAACAGCAAGCCTTGCACACATATATAGAATAAACAGAGTTAATTCTTCAAGCTAAAATATCACAGTCAATCAACAAACTCTTTAACTAGGCAAGTAACACTCAACTAATCAAGAACAATAATTTGTCAGTGTTTATACAATAAATTCACAATGCAAATCAGAAGAGGAAATGCAAAATTATTTTAAATAAATAATATTTAAAATATTTTATAAATCAGAAATCAATACATTTTTGCACAATTGATTCCTGAATGTTGTTTCAAACAGCCATTATTATTTAAAAAATATATATTTAAAAGAAAATTTTATTTGCTCAATTAGAAATGCTTTAACGTTTTGGACAATATTCTTAATAGCTGTTCTTAATAGTTGTTAACCAGCCATCACAGGGTTACAGGGAGTGATGAACTACTAAAACTGGCGGCAGGATTGCCTCTCACAAAATGGTGAACAAACGGATTCCTCTAACCCAAGTAGCTTATCAAGCAACCCTTTAAGACATGCACTCTTTCAAACATGTACGTTTAACCACCATTAATATAAACATTGATGTGCTGGTGTCGTGTTACGAATCTGTGTTTAAACCAATCATTGAAGTAAAGTTTTTCGTAACGTTAAAACACAACCCAGAACAAATAAACTAGCCTCAAGACTTAGAGGCCCCAGTTAGCACTCAGGCTCAAGGACCCCTTGTTAGCATTAGCTTAGCAGGTAGCTTGCTAGCACTCAAATAGTTTAGCTTTTAGCCAAGTGTTGTGTTTTACTTTAGACCAAAATAAAACACAATGAAATAAACAATATTTTGAGTGTTTTATCCTAAATTAACTTTCTCTGACACAACCTCTTTCATGAACCTTTCTGATGATCAGGAGGACACAAGATCCAAAGGACCAGAGACCAGAGACAGAGAACCCAAATTCAGCCAAACACAAAGTGATAAGTAAAAAGGGTTTATTCAGAAACTCAGGATCAGAGAGCAGAAGAACAATAGCTTCCCCAGTAACCACTTCTCAGTCTGGTGATGAGGCACAGAATCCAGAGGGGGAAGAGATCCAGACATTTAAAATGGGGAAGCGCCCCAACAGACTGAAGTCGGTTTTGCCGACTGACCCCAAATCCCCCGGGGAACCAGCTGACCCCGTAAAGGGAAAACCAGAGAGCTGTGATTGGCCTTTTGACAATAAATCCAGCAGACTAGAGAGCCAGGGGGACTCAGGCTGAAAAAAACCCAGTGGCTAAGGCTGGGACGAAAAATCCGGGAAACGGGAAACAGGGTCCAAATTCCAGGGCTTAAGGCGTCAGACAAGGGGGCAGGCAGAGACATAAACCCCAAGGCAGAAAACAGAGTCGAACCCCCAAAAATCCAGTCCGTCAGACAAGGAGCAAGAAAAGGGGGAAATAATCCGTAAGGGCAAGGAAAGGTCAGGGGAACGAGGTCAGTAAGGAAAACGCTGGAAAAATACACACAAATGTTTTCAAAAAAATCTGGCCCCGTCTCCCGGTCAGGGGCTGTATATAACTCCCCCGGCTCCACAGATGTGTGGCTTTTTTTTTGATGGGTGATTGGGGGCCGCAGCAGCGCAGCAGCAGACATGAAAGCAGATGAGTTAATTGCATGAGTGAGAGCAGAAAAGGCAAAAGGGCCCAGAATCATAACAGTCCCCCCCTCCTCAAGGTCCGACTCCGGAGGCCCCCCGAGGCTGATCAGGATGGAGGCGAGGGGAACTCCCGGAGGGGGGTTTGTCCAACTATAAATCGTCGCAGGAATCCGGGGACCTCTCCCGGGGACCATAGCCCCCCAGTCCACCGGGAAACAAAGCCCGTCCCTGCCGTCTGGAACCCGGATGATGCGGGGGGACAGTGAAAAGGGCCTCAGAAAGAACCCGGGGCCCCGGGTGGGGGGTTGCCCGGAGGTGGGCCCGAGAGGGGACACCACATGGGGGTTTATCCGGGACACGGGGGAAGGTAGGGTGAACTCTCTTGGCAGGGGCAGACGTAAACGAACAGCCACAGGTTTGGGATGATCTTGGATAGGGGAAAGGGTCCCACAAAACGAGGCCCCCAGCTTACGGGAGTCAACCAGAAGCGGGGGGTCCTTGGGGATAGCCAAACCTTCTGTCCCCACCTGGTAGCTTGGAGCAGGGATTCTCCGACGATTTGCTGTGCGTGCTCTGCACCTCCACATTCTGATCATAGACCTTCTTGCTTTCCTCCAGATGCGCTGACATCTTAGGGCCGGGGGCCTGAGCAGAAAGAACCTCAGCCTCTTTCCCCTGGGATGTGAAAAAAGGGTTGGCAAAAAACCCAAACACAATTTGGGGAAAGGGGATAACCCCCGTGGCACTAGCCGGGGGGGGTTTTTGGCAGCATATTCAACCCAGGGTAAATTTTGAAAACCATTTGGGTTGCTTCTGACTCACATAGTGCACGAAGTTTGGTCTCCACCTCCGGTTTTGGCCCTCTCAGTCTGTCCAAACCCCGACTGTGGGTGAAATCCTGAGGACAAACTAACAGTAATCCCCCGGGCAAGGAACAAAACTTTTTCCAAAAACGGGACACAAATTGGGGCCCCCTGTCCTGAGACAATGTCTGTGGGTATGCCGTGAAGGAAAAAAAAACCTCACGTGCCAGAATGTCCCCCATTTCCTGGCTGGGGGCAACTTCTTGAGAGTGTCTAGGTGAACCATCTTAGAAAATCTGTCGATGATAGTTAAAACAGAACTGTGAAGCCTATTAGAAAATGGAAAAACCTGTGACAAAGTCCATGGCTATGGGTTTGACTGGGGGACGAGGAGGAAGGGGCGGGGGGATTTAAGAGTCCAGCGGGAGGGCGAGGGAGAAGATTTTGGCTTGGGGAACATTGAGTAAAGGCCGTGATGTAATCTGTGACATCTTTGAAAAGATGGCCACCAAAAACTGAGTTTGGACCATCTGACAACGTCCTGCTGATAAGGGGGTTTGCCCAAAACAGACGTGAATTATGGCAAAAAATTCAGTCCCTGGGTACGAAGCGCTCCGGAAAAACACCGGTCAGGTGGGCATGAAGTTGGAATAGGGAGGTTTTGGTGGCATCTCTAACCTCTCCCTCCAACTCCAACATGGTGACCCAGAAAGGCCCTCACTGTTTTCCGGAAGAAAAAAACTCATCCCCAGAGGTCTGTGACTCGGAGGGTTTCCTTATTTCTGGAAAGGGCGTCTGGTTTTTGCCATTTTTGACTCCAGGTCTGAAAGACAAAGAGAAGTTGAATTTTTCCAAAAAAAATAAAGCCCCCCTTTGCCTGCCTGGGATTAAGGGGCTTCGCTGATCTCAGGTACTCCAGGTTCTTATGATCTGTCCATACAAGAAAGGGTTTTTCCTTAGCCCCCTCTAGCCAATTTTCCCCAAATCCTCGAGACCCCAACTTGACTGCCAACAGTTCTGGTCCCCCACATCATAATTGGCGCTCTGCTGGGGAAAACAAAGTCCTAGAAAAGAAAGGCACATGGGTGAATACAGCCATCAGAATTTTTTTTGGGCCCGTTAGGACAGCTCCAACCCCTGTGTTTAAAGGCGTCAAACTCCACAATAAACTTTTTTTATCGGGGGGTTGGGGGACCGTAAAAAGGAGCAGACGTAAATAATCCTTTAAGCTTGACCAAAGCTCTTTCAGCCGTCCTATTCCAAAAAAACCTTGTCTTGGATGATGTGAGAGCATTAAGAGGGGCTGCAACGAGGCTATAGTTCCTGATGAACCGTCTGTAAAAATTAGAAAACCCCAGAAACCTTTGAAGCTGTTTTGGCCATTCCAAGACTGCCTTGACTTTGGAGGGGTCCCCTATAACTTGGTCTGGAGAAATGATGAACCAAAAGGAATGAGGTTAGGTGTAGGGGAAAAATCTCACACTTTTCAGCTTTGACAAACAGATGATTTTGAAGAAGACGGAGGGGGACAGCCCGGACATGATTTCTGTGGGTTTTCCCAGATCCTGGGAAAAAATCACAATGTCAAAAAAGGTATACAAAAACAAACTGTCCAACCAGGCCCCCTCAGGACATCATTCACTAATGCCAAAAAACTGCCGAGGGGCATTGGTTAAACCCCAAAAGGCTTTTACACAGTACTCGATAGGCCAGTGGGAGTGTTAAATGCCTTCTTCCATTAAACCCCCTCCTTGATACGAACAAGGTGGTAAAGCTTTTTCTCAAATCCAACTTAGAGAAGATCTTGGCGCCCTAAATCTGGTGGGAAAGCAGTGTTCATAAGTGGTAGAGGGTATCGGTTCTTGACGGTGATGTCGTTTAAAACCCCTGTAGTCGGTTATCCCCATGGTTTTAAAGGAACCATTCTTCTTTCCCACAAAGAAGAAGCCTGGCCCCCTGCTGGAGAAGAAGAAAGGTCTGAAAACACCAGCTTTTAGTGACTCATCAACATAATACCTCATGGTTTGGGTTCTCTGGTCCTGACAATGAATACAATCGACCCCTAGGGGGGAGAAGTGCCTGGTAGGAGCTCAATGCCACAGTCATAGGGTCCTGTGAGGTGGAAGTGCCGTAGTCCCCGGACTTTTTGAAAAAACCTCCTTTAAGTGCGTGATATTCGGGGGTACCAGGCCCCTCGGTATATGTCCTCCTCAATGTCATTCTCCCTAGTAGAGGGGAAAAGACAGGCCAATTGCCGATCCCCGGACTTCCCCCCCAAAACCTTTTCTTGGCCACGGGGGTTGTGCTTTTGTACCCGGGGCCCCTAAACAATGGGACCCCTTTTCTTTGCTGAAATCCTGAAAGGACCTCGTCCTGATGATTGCCCCAGTGTGAGTTTTATTACGTCCTTTTGGTTAGATATGAACTGTTGTATTATAAACCATCCAATGCCCAGGACATTACGGGTGTCAAAACTGGAAAGGGGCTTGATGTCATGGCCCCTCCATCCCCCGGGGGTCCGCCAAACCCCGAGAATAAGTTAAAACCCCCGTGAAGAAGATAGGTTGAATGGTTGCAGGAAATGAGCATGAGGGGGCCCCAACAGTTTGACTTCGGCCTCAGTAGAGTTCCCCCCCTCTACTGAAAACCCTGGGGTTTTAACGGACACTTGAATGGGAACATGGCCCGTCCACCACAATAAAAAAACAAGTTATTCTATGCATGGTCTTTTCCCGGGGGCCAATGGTGATCAGAAAGGAGTGGAAGACCCTTTGGTTTCTGGGGGAACAGGACTGTGAAGTGAAGAGGACTTAAACCCCCCTATGAAGCTTTTCCCTCCTCCTTTCTGTGAGCCGCAAATCGATGCGGGTTGCCAGGTTCCTCAAGTTGGTGAAGGGGGCAGGGTAGTCCCCCCGGGTAGCCAGTTCATCCCCCCTTTATGGGTTTCATTCAGACCTTGCATGAAAAAGCATCCATTTTAGCCCCCCCCCCCCTGCCTCATTCCAAAGACCTGGGGCCCTGTGAAGGGACAATTGAAAGTCAATGATAAAAAGCTGTAACACTTCTCTTTCCCTGTTTAATGGAGAGTAAAACTCTGGCAGCTTCACGACTAGGAAGAACCCACAAAAACCCTGATTAGCTCTTGGAGAATGCAGAATAAGAAAAGCACATGTGATCGAAACCCTTTTGCCACTCAGCAATGCCCCATTGCTTAGCCTTTCCAAGAGCAGGGAATAACAAAAGCCCCCCTTAGAGCGCTCAGAAGGGAACGAAGAAGGCTGAAGCTCAAAATGAATCTCACATTGAGTAAGAAAAGCACCGGCAACCTGGTCAGGATCTCCCCTAAACAGCTCGGAGGCGTGAGTCTAGGGGGGTTCTCTTACCACAGCGGAAAGATCAGGAACTCTGGGGAAACAGGCTGTGAGGGGCTGGCGTGGAAGCAGGAGTCATGGATCGCAGCATAGAAAAAATCACTTCCCCCCCAAGCCGGAATTAAGACGGGCAATAGAGTGATCAACATTAGTGCCCCCCATTTCGTGCTGGCGATTGGGTCCATCTTTTTCCAGATTTTACTATCACGAACCCAGAGACAGAGAACCCAAAATTCAGCCCAAACACCAAAAGTGATAAGTAAAAAGGTTTATTCAGAAAATCGGAATCAGAGAGCAGAAGAAAACAGCAAATCAGCTTCCAGGAACCACTTCTCAGTCTGGTGATGAGGCACAGAAAATCCAGAGGAGGAAAGAAAAACCCGACCAGTTTTTGTGGAAAGCGTCCCCCACAGACTGAAGTCGGATTGCCCGACTGATCCAAATCCTCCGGGGGGAACCAGCTGACGCTGTGGGCGGAACACAGAGAGCTGTGATTGTCCTCTTGACAATAAATCCAGGCAGACTAGAGAGCCAGGCGGACTCAGGCTGAATAAACCAGTGGCTAGGTTGAGACGTAAATCCAGGGACAGAAACAGGGTCGAATTCCAGGGCTAGAGGCATCAGACAAGGGGCAGGCAGAGACATAAACCAGAGGCAGAAAACAGAGTCGAAATCCAAAATCCAGTCCGTCAGACAAGGAGCAAGCAAGAGGGAATAATCCGTAAGGCAAGGCAAGGTCATGGAACGAGATCAGTCAGGAAGGAACGCTGGATAACTACACACAAATGTTTTCGAAAATCTGGCACCGTCTGCCGGTCAGAGGGCTGTATATAACTGCCGCTCCACAGATGTGTGGCATGATGGTGATTGCGCAGCAGCGCAGCAGCAGACATGAAGCAGATGAGTTAATTGCATGAGTGAGAGCAGAGCAGGCAGACAGGCCAGAATCATAACAGGATGATGAGTTGTGTGGCAGGCAATAAACAAAGAAGCTATGGCGGCTCCTCTCAGTAGCAGCTGGGAAGAAAAGCTTCTGTTTCGACTACACGCTTCAGGCGTGCAGAGCTGCAGTTTCAATGCCTTCTTCTTCAGGCAGTGGGGAAAACCACTTCGTGCTCTCTTCTGGGGAAATTTCTTTTCTGCAGAAGCTAAGAAAGCAAGATTTAAGACAGCTTCTCTTAATTTCGACTGGGGTTATGGTCACTGGGTACACGTACAGCACACTGTACATAACTTTCAATCCAAGTTTGTAGTCCTTTCGTCGGCCAACGAAATCATGACCTTCACGAGTCTCCCCTTTTGCTGCTCTGGTTGGGTAGAGCGCAAACAGGGCTTCGACCCAGAGTTTTGTACTATGATGTTGTGGTGATTCCAATTGTGATTCTTCCTTCCTGGGCTGTACTAAAAGTATGTTAATGCTGTACAGTCTGGGATTCAGACTGTACAGCATTAACCTTAAAGAGTCTGTGGTTCTCTATGTACCATTCAGTCAATGTTGTATCCCATGGCTGGGACACAAGACACTATGTTCCCAACTTTTCTTAACAACCTACTGCAGAACAAGAAATAAAAACTCTAACATTAGAATATAAATGTTACAGATTAATAAAAGTAAGAGGCTGAATGTAGACTGTTCACTACTTCAAGAATTCTGTTTTTTGTGTCTGAGGTGAAAGTAAGAGCAGTATGCAAATACTCTTATTATCCCGTTCTCGAATATCAGACTTATGTTTGACTCTTAACATTAACAGAATCTTTACATTAAATAATAATCATCTTTATTGGCCATTGCACATGAACATTACAACAAAATTTGTCCTCTGCATTTAACCCATCCCTTAGGGAGCAGTGGGGTGCCATTGTGGGGAGCATTCTGGGACTAAGGGTCTTGCTCAGGGAGCCAGAGTGGCGATCTGCGGGATACGAACTCGGTCCCTTGTGTCCCCTCTGGAACATAAACCGCCTGCTATAACCACTAGGCCACCACTCCCCATTAAAACCCATGTATGCTGAAATGTTATCCCAGGGTTTCTTTTTGCGTCAAAGAATGAATACTCTTTATCTTATCATGACATTGTACATGTGTGTTAAAATATTTGCAGCCCAAACACACAAACAAAACCTTGTTATTAATGAAGAAATGCCCTGCAAGTTTGTGAATGTGTTTACCACAACTCAGAGGGAATTCTGTTATTTGGAAAGCTGCCTTCAGATCAAATCTCTGTCTTATACATGCAATGTAGAAGACAAAGTAAGATGGAGAGAGGCATGGAGTCTCATACTCTGAATGTTAGGTGTTGATGATTCCCAGCTGAAAACGTCTTTAATTCTACTAAGTATTGACAATGAGATTATAAAATCAGCATCATTAACAGGTTAGAAATTATTGTACATCACTACAATATATTTAAAATAGATCGTAAGAATTTAATTTCTGGTAGTTCGTACAATCACTTTGCATGTAAATACACAAATAGGCAGTCACTTTATGCTTTAATGACATCCTTGGCTCTTAATAGCCCAGTTATTGCAGAGGTGATTGATATGAGATTCAGAAGTTAGTTGGGGCTCCATTTTTACACCAAGATTTGTGATTGCTGATGAAAGAGACATATTTGAACCAGAAAAGGTGATGCTGCTTATGCATGATTATTGGATCTGATGAGGAGTGCCAACAAGTATAGTTTCGGTTTTGGAGTTAAGTTGGAGGAAGTTTTGCTCCATCCATATCTTTATATTCTTCCAACAAGAAATGAGTTGTGACAGGGATGATGGTGATGATGAAAGTGGGGTTGCAGCTGTGACATTAACATAAAGCTGTGTGTCATTGGTGTAGTAGTGAAAAGAAAAACCATAACGACTGATGACCTGACCAAAGGGAAAAACATAAAGGATGCAAAGGATGGGACCTAGGACTGCCCCTGAGGAACACTGGAGATGACTGTGTGTGTATTTGATGTGGAATGAACCATGGAGATGTATTTTGTTCGATTTGTGTGGTATGAGTGGAACCGACTGGGGGCAGTATCAGTGCGTCCAGTGGTGAAAAGGAGCCGGTTGAGTAAAATGTCATGGTCGACTGTGTCAAACGCAGCAGTTAGGTCCAAGAGGATGAGGAGGGAGGGAGACCCAGCATCAGATGACATCAGAAGGTAGTTTGTGACTTTTACAAGTCCGGGCTGTGACATACATGCGAATGTCAGGCCATCATACTGTTCAGAAAAAGACAGATTCTGTGGGATGGAAACCAGACTGGACAGGCTATTAAATTTTAGATGGTTTTGGAAGTATGTGGCAACTGTTTTCTCAAGCACTTTCTTTTCAAACACTGATATTTCAGCATATTGGCAACAGACCTTCCAGGCCAGGATTTTCAACTTTTGCACTAGAGAAACATAGAGACAAAACCAATACATTGATTATGCTGTTCTTGGCCAGTTTAAAAATTCATTTTTATATGTTTATCCAATGACATCAAGTCTGACATTGAGCATATAAGCTGAGTGCTGAGCTTTCTTTCTTGGAAAAATAAGACTTGCATTTTTATAGTCAAGATGCTGATCCACTGTCAGGTTGGGAATCAGGTCAGTTCACACAATTCATGCACCCATGTCATACTCATACGTTGCCATTCCATCCCAGTGTATTTCCATTTCCTGCTCATAAATAAACCAGTTTGGTCTAAATCACTGTCTCGTTTAGAGCAAGTCCTAGTTAAACCAAAAATTCTGTGTCAGTCTTGGTGGAACAGCATCCTCCTCTGCTCCTCTTTCTTATGGGGTCCCACAAGGCCTGGTTTTAGGACCTCTTGTTTTTTGCCCTCTATCTACTCTCACTTGCATCCATACTAAGAAAACATAGTATTTAATTCCATTGTTTTGCAGATGACAGTCAGATTTATGTCCCTCTTAAAAAGTCAGATGCATACTCTATGAATCTGCTTTTTAGGTGTGTTATCGACATAAATGCCTGGATGGCACTTAACTTACTGGATTTCAAAGAAAATATTCACAGAAAAGATTGAAGTCATGGGAGTAAATCATCAATTGACAGTAATGTTTTAAACCATTTATGTTCTGAGGCACAAAGAAAACCAAACACTGCCCTAAGCCCGAGCATACCGGTAACGGTATGGGCAGAGCCACGCCAATTTTCATCTGTAAACGTAGGTAAAAAACAGTCTTTTTTTTTTTCCTAAATACCTCGGAGGAGGGGGCTTTAATGTTGATAAAACAAGTCGGCAAATTTGTTTTTCACAAATACGTTTGGTTTTACAGCACTTTAAACAGACATTATGATGCTTAGGGGTCCTTCAGGCATATCTGAGTCTACACATAAAATGCTATAGGAAACACATGTGCCTTTTCCCCACCCTGTCTTTTTTGGAACAAATGGAAAGTAGGGAATCCCACCTTTGTGGGGAGGTATTGCATGTCTTCATATGACGATTTCCGGTCATGTAATTCCGGTGCATAACCAAGGTTAAAAATCTGGCAGTAACTTTTGCTTTGAGCACAGCTTGTTTTACGCACTGCTACGCACATAGCTTGCTTGTTGTTTTATGTTTTTTTCCATGAATTTCGAACATTATAATGTCGCAGAAGAGTAAAACAAACAATTTGCAAGCCTTGGAAACAATTCTGCAGAGCAGTGAGGTCGAAGTAGAAGATTCTTCGGACAACACTGTGGATTTTGAAGTGGATGAAGATGAGAAACTTCGTTTTCGGGACCCGGTTCACTAGTAAGCTTGTGTTACCTTTTATTTCCAGCAACTTTACGTTACATGTCAGCTATTTCAACAAAGCTTTACCGTTTTTTACGTTGTAACTACTGTTGTGTGGACCGTCTGTATTTTTATTTGTGATTGTGATTGATTCAAATGGTTATATTACTACCGGTTACATTACAAACTTAACTATTACAGTAGTTACGTTTATAACTACTGTTGTGTGGAGCGTGTTGTGTGTATCAACTCAGTATTTTTATTTGTGATTGATTCAACTGGGAATACAAGATTTGTTTGTGGACATGGTTCAAGGCCTGTTATACAGCTGTTATATCATTGACACTTTCCCGATACCACTTTACTGTTACACCATTGCATTATTGCTTTTGTGTGTTATTTTACTATTTTCTGTGTATAGTAGGAAATAAATTTATGTATTCTTATATATTTATTTTTAATCTTATGATCAGAAAAATTAGTAGTGAAACAATACTCCACCCCCCTTTATAACAAAAGGACTTTTGTGTACAGTAGGAAATAATTTATTATTTATTATTAATTTATTATTTGTATTTTTATAGCCAGGAGGAGGCAGGACCATCTGGCACTGAAAGGGCCCAGCCTTCTACTACTTGGGTTGAGGCTATATCCTCTTCTTCAAGGTGAGAAGTATATTCTGCAAACTATTATGGTTACAAAATAAACATGATGTGTCATTACATTGTTAACATTGTGGTCCTACGCTTATTTTAAATCAGTGGCAAATGCAACTTCATTTTTAGCATGTCATTTAGATAAGTTTAGTCTTCAGCATATATATTTCTGTTTCTGCAGTGACGATTGTGCAGAAAACGAAGAAGATGAGTATAAGCCACCTGCCTGCCAGCTGCATAGGGCCTCAAGGCCCATAATAGGCGAGGTAGCTTCTGTCCCAAGAAAAAGGAGCAGGTTATCCAAGCTAACAAAGAGAGGTAAACAACACTTGATGCGGCAGAGTCAGGCTACCTTTACACCTGGTGAGGACATTGAGGCACAAACTCCTACATCTACCCAGAGGCATCCTCCAGGACCTAGACTTGACACCACAAAATCCATGACCCTATTGAAGCTGTTTTTTAGTGCAAGCACCATCCGGAACATAATCAATAATGCCAATTCAAATGCCCAAAGGACAATTTCAGCAGGCAGGAAATTCTTGTGGTCATCAAGTTTGTTTATTTAGTTTTTATTGCTAATTGTTCTTGCACATTTGTTTATTTAGTTTTTATTAATGGTTGATTTTGCATATTTGTTTTTATATTTTTTATTGATAATGTTTTTGGACATTTGTTAAAATTGTTTTTCAGTGCTATTTCTTTTTCAATAAAAATCCTTGAGTTGGAGATAAAAGGATACAATTTAGTTAGATTTCTTTTTATTATATTATTTTATGCTGTGTAAAATTGTCCATTTGGATGATATACAGGGTAAATGTCGTGACCAATGGCTATGTCATATGCAGAAGGAGTCCTACAATGGAAATCAGCACTTTTATTTGACCAGATACCCTTTCATGAGTTGAAAAACGCAATCGGCACAGTTTTGTCACATTTGGCTAAATTGTGCCGAAATCTCAGCTCCGTTTGGCACATTGCCCACTAAAACCTTTGTGGAACAAATAAGCTTCAACTGATTCAGTCCAAATTTGCTGCAGTTATAGTTGTTGATAGATGTTGATGAATACAACCTGGGGGTTCTCCAAGGTTTTGCAAAGGAGTTTCATGGTGTTTCGCAATGTTTATTTAGAAAAAACTTTTGGCGAGGCTCAAAAAATTTGATTTTTTCTTTGTTTAATTACAAATAAATCATGCATAGTAACAGTTACAATAGTGGTTCCACTTGTTTTACCTTTAAACAGGTACCAAAGGTTTGCATGTAGACCTTTTATCTGTGGAGCTATACTTGATTTATTTAAGCTATGTCATTTCAGGCGGAAATTGCTCTAAAACTCCTTAGGGCTCAACAGGTTAAGGCTTTATCTATTAAAAACTGTTAATGTAATGAACTTTCTGTGGCTTTGAAGTGATTATAATTCAGTTTCACAGTGGAAACTGAATATGATCACAAGTTTATGGGTATAACACTGGATTGTAACCCCGAATGCAATTGTCTCTCCTCTCCTTCAATCTTTTCTTCAGTAATAAAACAAGGAAGTCCGCATCTGTGAAATCCCTTTAAAAATGGTAACAGTTAACCTTTAAATAGGCTTGGTAGTGACTGTATGTAGATTATGAAGTGTACCTGCTATGTCAGAAACCTCAGTTATTGTTGATTTTTGCGACGTAGTTCTTCCTTCCACTACCCTGCAATAGGAAAGGGTTACATGTTCAACATCAATGGCCCTGGTTTGAACTTTACTGTGGAAAGCCTCCCAAAAATGTCAAGAGTAATGTCCTGATATGTCTTTTCTGGGAAAATCATACCATGTCTGATTTTAAAAATGTGCATTAAGCTTCCTATGTTGTGCTTTCTGCTGGGAACCAGTGGAACGATGGCATGTTGTGGACTGAGAATGTAATTACATGAAGTTGCCTTTGTTACAAGTCAGGCCAGTTAACGGTTAGGTTCTTCTGTAATAAAAAAAAAGAAGCATAAAGTTACAAATTCATTTTGTATAGAAAAAAAGCCTAAGATTCTATATCTCCAAACATGAACTTAAAGTTCAGGTAATATAAAAGATGTCTTCATTGTGTATGTTTATGGAAATGTATTTTATTTTGAGATTAACAAACATAGCAGGTTGGAGAGAAGATTCCCTTTTCTTTAGAGTAGTACAAGAAGTTGCCTTAAGGGACTGGCTTCAACTTCTAATCAAAGCAGCCAAATCAACAAGCACACATACAATGTAGGCCTTCTGCTATTAGAGGCAGATCTGAAGATATTTTTGATCTAAGCTCTTCACATCTTCCTACACAAAAAGAATACAGCTTCGGTGCTCCATAATGTCTTGCAAAGTTTTAGGAAGGCTCTCTGTGCTGACTGCACATGTTCCATTCTTATTCTTGTGTGTGAACTGTGTGTAAATGTGTGAGTTTGTCAGTGGTGGGCCGAATCAGCATGGCTGGTACTTTGTGTGGGCGGACAGGCAGACAGCACCCTGCCCTCGACCTGACAGGCAATATCCAGAGAAAAGGAAAAATACGAAGGAGGGAGGGAAGGAGAGATGGCATGATATTAAGGAAGAGGGTTGCTTTAAAACACTACAAAATGGATTTAGTGTACGTAGTATTATTTGCAATAGCATCTTGAGACTTTGTTTGCTTCATTCATAAATTTATATGTTTAATCAACATTTAATGAAACTATAAAGTTGGTTCTTCTTGAACCAAATCAATATTCTATAAGAAGGCCGTTTTTAATTAAGCATAAAAAAGACTACTTTCTTTTTTAGCATTGCTTAAACAAAGCTTAGGTTAAAGTATTATTATTATGTACACTGAAAAAAAACAAATTTGCCATATATATAGGCTTGTAAGGTTTCTGGTGATTTTTAAGCTCAAACATTTAGCTAGGGTTAAGCACCAATTTTTAAAGCTTTGAATGCTCATTTGAGCATGTAATTTTAACATCTTCATAAAAGATTGTTTGTTCGTTATATACTATGTTTAAAGGCACTTTAGTGCAATGCATTGCTCCTACCACAAAGTGGTGGAAATAAAAAAAGAGCCTTCTACTGGAAGGCCAGGATTTAGTTCAGCAGAGTAGTTTTAGCATAATGCAAAGGCTGCTCTCACAAAGGGACCTTTGGACTGGTGCACATACAGGTGAAACCAGATATTTACATACATGCGAATGTCAGGCCATCATACTGTTCAGAAAAAGGCAGATTCTGTGTCCTAAAAACGAATGTGTTGTGGTGTAAAATTTGCTTCTTAATCCTGCTGTCTGGTAAGAGAGTTTCATTATCCACAGTGAGCTGGAAATATGTGTGCTAGCAAGGCAGCCTGCAAATGTGGTTTGTTTAACCCAGCTCTGAAAGGATAAAGGGACCAAAATCGTTGCAGGATACTGTGAGAAGGTTGTGAAAGGATACCCAAATGTTTCATCTAACTCAGGTCATACAATTTAAAAGCATTGCTACCAAATACTAAGGAAATATTTTGAACAGAAGTGCACTGTGCGTGTGTAGGCCTACGTTAAATTAAATTAAACACTGAACCACGCAGGCCTTCTCTTATATTCTCTAATAAAATGAAACCCACTTTAATATAAAAAAACGTAGTGGCAGCTTAGCTGTTTTAATAAAGTAAACATAAAAATTAGAAACATTTTTTGACAAGTCCATCTCAGTGTGCTGTCATCCTCTTCGGGTTTCTTTCTTGGCCAGCAATCAAGCGAAGTACCTGAACATTCAATAAAAAACTACATCAGCCAAAACTAGCAGCTGTAGTTGAGTTTGGAGAGTTGATCCAATTTCTTGAAAGTATATTTGCTCTGCTCAGCTTTCAATAGTAGTTCCAAAATAGCTCTCTTTAGTTCATCTTTGGTTGGGTACTTGTCAGAAAATGCTGATTGCTTGTTTTGAAAATGTCTTTTAGCGTTACATTTTTTATTGTTTCCTAATTTCTCGCCACATTTGAAGCAGACAAGTAAGCCAGTGTCATTGGCATTGAAGGCAAAGGAATTTGTCCATGCAGATTTAAACTCTCTATTATCTTCTGAGATTTTTCTTTCTTGGGATGTTTTCATGGTTAGCTTACAGCAGGGGTCGCAACCTCAAGAAGCCACCTGCAGGAAATGGCGAGGGCTATAGTCGTGGATGTGACATATATTTTGATTGACAGTTTATAAAAACCTTTTTAAAATTCAAAGTTAATGTGTGACCTCGAACTCCAACATAAAAATGCATCAAAATAATGAAAATACATATGTATGTTGATGAAAATTAAATAAAGAAATACATTTTTTATATATATTTATTTTTTCCTTTTGTAAAAACTAAGGGAGCCACAAAAAGAGGCTGAAGACCCGCATGCGGCTCTGGAGTCACGGGGTTGCCGACCCCTGGTCATGATTTATTTTCTTAATGAGAAAAAAAAGGTTTTCGTATTTTATACAATGTACAGTGCCTTGCAAAAGTACTCGGCCCCCTTGAACTGATCAACCTCTTGCCACGTTTCAGGCAACAACAAATCAACAACAAGTGGAACACAATTGTGAAGTGGAACGAAATTTATTGGATGTGTCAAACTTTTTTAACAAATAAAAAACTGAAAAGTGGGGCGTGCAATATTATTCGGCCCCCTTGCGTTAATACTTTGTAGCGCCACCCTTTGCTGCAATTAAAGCTGCAAATCACTTGGGGTATGTCAGTCTATCAGTCTTTATCAGTTTTGCACATCGAGAGACTGTCCCATTCTAACTTGCAAAACAGCTCGAGCTCAGTGAGGTTGGATGGAGAGAGTTCGTGAACAGCAGTCTTCAGCTCTTTCCACAGATTCTCGATTGGATTCAGGTCTGGACTTTGACTTGGCCATTCCAACACCTGGATACGTTTATTTGTGAACCATTCCATTGTAGATTTGGCTTTATGTTTTGGATCATTGTCTTGTTGGAAGATAAATCTCCGTCCCAGTCTCAGGTCTCTTGCAGACTCCAACAGGTTTTCTTCCAGAATGGTCCTGTATTTGGCCCCATCCAGCTTCCCATCAATTTTGACCATCTTCCCTGTCCCTGCTGACGAAAAGCAGGTCCCACTTGTTGATTCTTCACAAAAAATTAGAATTTTATATCTTTATGTTTGAAGCCTGAAATGTGGCAAGAGGTTGACCAGTTCAAGAGGGCCGAGTACTGTCGCAAGGCACTGTATGTATCAACTGCCATCTTCAATTGATCTCTGGCCAACCAATATTTTTCAAGAATTTCTACTCTGAACCAATTCTGTACAAAACTGGATGGTGGTCGGGCTGATAGAGTGCGCCCTGTTCACATCATTTCATCACCTGTTGACCATTGGATTCCAGTCAGAAATGGAGCCAAATCCAAAGCCTGCATTGTAGGTGGACAGACATGTCTAATGTTCCCTAACAAACCTCTCAGGCCTTCACCTAGCAAATGTGTTTTTACAGAGATCAAATTACACACAAGTGACTTGTGAAGGCAATTGGTCACACTGGATGTATATATTTAGCCGTAACAGAATAAATGGGGCTGAATACAAATGCACGAAGCCCTTTTTATATTCAGGTTTTTGTGAAACCTACTTTACAGTGGTGCACAACTTCTGGCACTTACAATTCAAATGGAACTTATTTAAGTTTGCAGCTAGAAACTTGACAAAATGTAAAAATATTCCAGTGACATGAACTGTTTTGCAAGGCACTAGGAGGATTTTTAACCTTAACATTAGGATCAAAAAGGAAATATTCAGAATGACTGAAAAAGGATTTTCTTGTTACATATATAGGATAAGTGCTATTATTTTTAAGAAGTAGAAAGAAAATAGATCGTATGGTTTAATGGTAAGTTACCATCAGTGGGAGGGAAATATGGTAGGACAGATGGAAAACAGGGGGCAGAAAGAAGCTGGATTCTGTCTCAACAGCCCATATTGCATCTCAGTGATCCCAGTTTGGCGCTGATTGATGGGATAATTATAAATATGGCTTAGAAATATTTTCTTAAGGCAGATTTAGTTATGCTCAGCCAAAAACGTCACTGAAACACTGGGCACTGTGCTCTACAAAAAACAACCTTAGTTTAAAATATACAGTAGTTGCGTTGTCAGTGGAATGAACAGTTTTACCATAAAGGTTTAAAGTTGGAAAAAACTTTGACCACACTTAAACTTCATGAAGTAAACTGTCAAAATATAAAGGGGAGAAAAAGTTAGTTTCTGTTTACATCCAACAATATTCAAAAAACGAGACTTACAATGATTATTTACATACACGGTTTGCATTTCTGCAGTCAGTGTGCAGAATCTTATAAGCATTTCACTTTAACAATGTTTGGCATTTCCGCAATCACAGGTGTTTCAGTAAGACATTTTATGTCAAAACATGGACGGATGCTCCACCTTGTTGGCTTGTCTGTTTTCATGTTCTGTCATCATGTAAACCTCTGTGCTTTCTTTGTTTGGCTTTCAGAATGGAAGCCAAGAGCTTATTCTGAAATCAACTGTATTAACATTGCAGGTCATGACAAAGATCCACATTCACCTGCTTTTGAAGGTAGAACAAATGTTCTCAGTAGGGTGAAGACCCTCACCACAGGTCCAAAAATTGCAAAATCTGATCAGTCACTAGCAAGATTTGTGGGTTAGTTGGACCAAAGTGCAGACAGGAACTCGAGGGCCGCAGGATGAGTAGAAAATTTTAACAATAATACAGTCAGAAACTTACAGACAGAAATGGAACACATAGGAAGGAGTGAAACGGAAGAAAACAGCGAGGGACAAAGAAAACCAATGAGTGTAAACTGGGGCAAGAGGCATGGAGAGCAGGTGAAAGCAATCAGATCAATGAAGGGGTAGAGAGCTGAGGGAGAAAAGAGAGAATATACTGGAGAAGACAGAGAGAAGTACAGAGAAGAAGCATAAAAGGACATATCTAAATGTACAGAATAAAATAAGAAATAAGTAAACAATGGGATGATATATACAATGAAAGAAACAGACATCTACAGAAATCCAAAACTCCAAGGATAATGACAGTCGCATTTGCCATCAGACACACATCATGCAGGAACATACTAAGATCATCGCCATACTCAATTACTGGAGAAGATAAGATTACTAACCCAAGAAGACACTCATGGAGCCAAGTTAGTATGCCTTAGTAATATATATGTATAACAAATAATCTACTGATTAGACCACAATGATCTTGATGACTAAACTGACATGACAGTATCTGTTTACTTTTTTTCTAGAATTGTGCCATTCAAGGTGGTAGCATGTTATAGTAGCTCACTTCATTTCATTCTGATTTTCATTTTAAAAACTTTAATTTCTCCTTTTCTGAATGAAGCATTGTTTTTTTTTTTGAAAGATATGTCCTCTGGCATAAGATGCTGTGCAGCTGGAAGGATTTTTGCAGATATTTTTTTATGGACATTTGTTATGATGTGTAGCCACAGTAACAAGGTTGTTTGTAAAATCAGAAGCAGCTGTTTAACATCTCAAAAGTTCAAAGAGTACCTTTACTACAACCCCAAATCTTAGATGAGTTGAAAAGGAGGTGCCATAGATGCAGAGCAGGAGCAAAGAGGAGAGAAAGAAGGAGGAAGTTCAAGCCCTCTCTTACATCGATGAATATGGACAATGAGAAATCTGACAAACAAATCGGATGAACTTCAAGCCCTATCAAGGACCTGGCCAGAGTATCGCGAATGGAGTTTTATGTGTTTCAATGAGACATTGCTGCAAGATCATATCCCCGACTCCAGCATTTCCCTGCTGGGCCTTCTGACCATTCGAGTCAATAGAGATTTAAAAGGAGTGGCAAAAGAAAAGGAGATGGATTAGCAGTGCTTGTGAATTATAGATGGACATGTTACAAGTGTCATCTCTCCAGCCTGGATATTGAACTGTTAGCAGTAATCACGCCTCACTCTTAACTCTAAACAGTCAACATTATGCAAATTGCAAGGATTCATACATCACTAAAGTAAGACCTCCTTTTGGCAAATCTCATTTTCTCTGCTCAGAATATACTGTAACCCCCTTGTTCATAGACAACCTATTATGAGGAGAACTGTGAGAATATGATTGTTGTTGTTTTTTTACGTACAGGAAAAAGCTGGAGAGCAAGCTCCAGCAGAATAATATCAAAGATGTGTGGTCAGGGATACAGAATATTACAGGCTTCGAGCAGAAGGAAGATTGGATGGATGGCATTCTGAGTCAATAAACTGAACACATTCATGAACTGGTTCAGTTCAGAAACAAGCTCAGCATCCTCCTCTCCTGCCCCCAGCCAAACAGACATCCGACCCTCCTTTGACCTAAAGTTTTTCTGTCACTCCTCAAATGTTTTATCTTCTACCTTGCCATGGGCTATTCTGCTTCTACATGTTTGTCTTTAACCAAATAAGGAGATGCTGGTGCTCCCCTTGCCTTTCCCTCCCACCTGTCTGTCTCCAGAAGTCAGGTGAAGAGACAGCTGAAGAGACTGAACTGGTTCAAGGCTGCAGGTCCAGATGGTGTCAGCCCCAGAGTCCTAAAGTCCTGTGTGGAGTGACTATGTTGGACTCTGCAGCAACTCTTAGCCTGACCCAGTGTTGTGGAAGAAGTCCTACCTTGTTTCAGTACCAAAGAGAACTCACTCATCACTCCTCAATGACTATAGACCTTTTGCCCTGACATCCCACATAACGAAGGTACTAGAGAGAATCCAGTGTGCTCACCTGAGTAAGCAAACAAGCACACATAAGGACCCCCTACAGTTTGTTTATTGCCTTGAAGTTGGAGTTGTAGATGCCATCATGTAGCTGCTTTAGCAAACCCACTGTCATTTGGACAAAGCAGGCAGCACTGTGAGGATCATGTTCTTTGATTTCTCCAGTGCATTCGTGAAACATTTTATGACATGCAAATTGTCAGGATAGTAAATGTTCATTTTTTTTCTTTTTTTCCCTTCATCTATTAACAGCTTTTAAAGAACAGCAGCCATATTTAATTATAAAGTTGGGGCTTGTGAGAAACCTCCATCTTTCAGGAAACCTTTCTTTTAACCTATTCGGCTATGAATTTGGAAATTTGGACAAAGTAAAAAGGGACTGGGGCTGCATGGGGGAGCAGTTGGTAGCACTGTTGCCTTGCAGCAAGAAGGTCCTGGGTTCGACTCCTGGCCAGGGGTCTTTCTGCATGGAGTTTGCATATTCTCCCTGTGCATGCGTGGATTCTCACCAGGTACTCTGGCTTCCTCCCACAGTCCAAAAACATGACTGTTAGGTAGTTGGTCTCTCTAAATTGCCCTTTGGTGCGAATGAGTGTGTGCATGATTGTTTGTCCTGTATGTCTCTGTGTTGCACTGTGATTGACTGGCGACCTGTCCAGGGTGTACCCTGCCTCTTGCCTGTAGACTGCTGGAGAGAGGCACCAGCTCCCCCACGACCCACTATGGAATAAGCGATATAGAAGATGAATGAATGAATGAATGATTGAATGAATGAATGAATGAATGAATGAAAAGGGACTGTTGATTGTGCTTGCACAATCAACAGTCCCTTTTTTTAAAATGTATGTCATTGTGGTGGTTCTTGGAAAACATATTATTTACTGAAATGGTACTTATTAAAGATTTGAGAACTACTATTCTAAACAGTATGCTTATGTTCTTATGATTAGTCACCAAAAAACATTTGATTCGCTGCCAAAAATGATCTCCTTGTTTGTCTCCAACATAAGAAATGCTTGCTTCTATCGGACATCACTGGGTATATCGTTAACTGTCAGATTGGTGAAGTTGTGAGCGAGATGGTGACTCTCTGCAGCAACTTTTCTTCCCTGCTAAATGGTGTTGTTAAACAGCGCAATAGTGAGGAAATGGGGTTCTGCTGAGAGCAATTAGATCGTTCACTGAACAGGTGGTGCTGCATTCATTAGCACACTCCCATACAGAGTGGCACTATGTGTTAAGTGTGTGGATGCAGTCATGTAATAGCATTTCTTTCCTGCAACCCCTTATTTTTTGCTTTTTTTTACTGTAATTTATTAGTTTATTTACTTTATAGCGTTACCACTTGTTTATACATTAGTTAGCACCCTCTCCTCTGTTTCCACAGAGCAAATAACTTGCGCATGTTTGTTACTAATTTATTATTTAGTGTCCCTTTGCACCAGCATGGGGAAACCCCAGGAGACTTGTCTCCTGAATTGAAAGCAGCTGCCTCTGTTAATGCCATCAGCTTAGTATTAATAACCATGAGAAGCACATCAAACGTCATCTTTACATAAATTCTACGCTGCAGTCAGTTTGAATTGACCAGTCAGGTTGATCTATACCAGTAACAGATTTTTTTCACTCCTTTAAGTAGCTAAATCTAAGGCAGCATATAAACATGGAATAATCAATAGAAATAAAATGAAAAATCAGTTGTAACTATCCAAAACTTCTAGCATAAGAGGATACACATTAATCACTGCCAGAGACAGCCTCCGAGGCTTGTTGTTTTTATACTGGGTTCAAGTTACATATGTATTCTAATTAGACTACTTGTGAAGGCAATTCGTTGCACTGGATTTGTTTAGGGATCTCAGATTAATAATGCCTGAATATAAATGCAAGTTTTCAGATTTTTATTTAAAAAAAAAAAAAGCATGTATCCTTTTTCCTGCCACTTTGTCATTATGGGGTACTTTTTGTTGGTCTGTCACACAATATACAATTAAAATACATTAAAGTTGTATTAGTTGCAGTCTGATAAAATGTTGTATGTATATTTTTCAAAGTAATATATTGATAATATCTAAGAGAACTGTTGACTGACTGCAGTTATTCGTGAGCTGAAGAGAGTTTTTTTCCCCACCTAACCAGTTCCAGTGCTAAACCTTGCTATTTCTTGCTTGGCACCTGTTTCTTTTCATGTGCCCTTTTAAAATTTCTGTCTGTGATGAAATTGCTGCAATCTTGTCACCAAGCAGATGTGTTGTTATGTATTATACCATTATGTATTTAGCCCAAACAAGAAATATTTGAATTGTTAAATTGAAAATGGATTATTTTTCCCAACTAATTTAAAAATAAAATAACTGTGGCAGGTATTAGACTAGGTTGGCTTAAAGTTAAAAGTGAACATGAAATAAAAACAATATGACTGACACTGCTCATACATGCTTTCTAGTTTTTAATATCTCCAAACTCCCATTTTCCGTGTTGTTTACTAATGCTGATTAGAGACTGTTGTTGATAAAAGCATTATGAATTAAGCTGGTGGATATCAGGACATCTACTTGGAGAAATACCATGATTTTTGTAGATAAAGGGTCTAACTGCTTCTTTGATCCTCTACAAAATTTCACAGTGCAACAGAGGGAGATCCAAACATTTACTGGAATATAACTTTTTAGTGACATAATGACATGGCACCAGCTGCTTCGCTGGCTGTGGAAAACCAAACCAGTTCCTTGGTGTGTTCCTACTGGACCAGTTAAAGCTGCAGACTTAGCCTAAAAATTTGAACAAGCACACCTTACAGGTCCCTCCCGCTTACTCTTTGCAGATGGCAGAGGGACCACTGGGAGGAGCTAGAGGAGCTTGATTTTTTTTTTTTTTTTTTTTTTTTTTTACAGATTATCTGTGTCATATTGTACTGTCAGCATATAGTGACATTTTTAACAAATATGTAAAAAACAATTTTTTTCAAGAGTTATCAACTGTAGCTTTAAGACCTAGCTCTACTACCAACTCTGTTTTAGATTTGGATTTTCTTTGGTGGGTAAACCCTAAAACAGGCCCTGCAATGGACTGGCGACTTGTCTGGGGTTTATCCCACCTCCTGCCCATAGACTGCGACCCACTATGGAAGAAGCAGTAGAAAATAACTGACTGACTGAACCTAAAACAGAGTTTTAATCTTATTTTTAAATATTTTCTTACATTTTAAACCATTTTTTTTCCCGGCCACAGTCTAATGTAAAATAATCCTTTAGAACACTGTTTATTAAAATAAAGAATGAAGTTCCTCTTGTTATAAACGTTAACAATGGGTAGATGCGGTGAATGCTGTCACTACACTAAAAATAATAGTAGATTCGGATTACAAACTTTAATTAGCCACATTTGGTCATGAATGACCACTTTTACTGAAGGAATGTGTGCAAGCAAAACACAGTCACAGAAACACCAGACATGGGCCAGCTGCTGACCTTTGGGCCAGGTCTAGTGACTTTGACATTTGCTAGTGTCGTAACTGAACCATAAATGTCAAAAGTGTAACAGGTTGTCCCCAAATATGTCAGCCAGTTCAAAACACACAGGTTATAAGAACCTAGAAACTAATGGAAGATGGGGCCGTTTGTGAAATCACTTAATAAATAATCTTTTACTAGTATAAGTCAGTTGTGTCAGTAACAAGAGAAATGAACTAACAACTGAAAGAGAAAATAAATAATTTGTCATGTTACAATGGTTATTGTTAGTGTTATTGTTAGTGTTACACCCCTGTAAAGGGGAATAATGAAAAACAGACACGGACGCAGTGTTACTTCTGTCGCTTCCAATGCTGTAATGGGCGAGCAGAAGTAACACGTTTCCCCTGTTTCAACCCAGACACAACCAATCGAGACAAGATTGGCAGATAAACTCCCAAGACACAAACTCTGAAAAGGCACCACTCTCCAAACATTAGGTACAATTGTAATCAGAAAAGTAACATTAATTAAAATGCATTTTACCCTGTTTAAACTTATGCATCTTTTCACTGCATCATTCTGTGGCGTTTGAGTCGCAAGACCAGAATAATCGATCATAGACCCCCAGATCAACAATCAGTTCATCTGATTCCCATTAACCTAACTCTACTAGAGAAGTTAAGTATGTTTTTTTTGTGTACATTGCCCGCATTCTAAAAGCATCAAAGAATGAAATTTTGCCAAATGATAATACAATATTATTTTGCTCATGTTTTCTTTCTTTTTTTCTGAAACTGCTTTATAACCATTACATTAGCGAATAATATTGCTCATAATTTAGGCCAACATGCTTTCCGTATTCTGAACAAAAATTGTATAAGTATATTTTTCGACTATTTTCTTTAATAAATTAGCGTTAATTAACTATGTAAACGAATGGTAAAAAATGGTTGAAGGCCAATACCAAAGAATGAGTAACTGATTAGCTGACATCTAGTTCAGATCAGATTGGATACATAAAGCACATAACTGCCTGATTTAAATGAAATGTTAAACAGCATGAAGGGCAGAAATCATGACAAGCTCAAGCTGTCTCAAAGGCAAAAGGAGAGACTTTGTGGAGATGATCATGTGTAAAACATAAAACTTAAGGGAGGGGCCAATTTTGATGTATTGGAGTCCCAGCTACCCCATGGGATTTATGGTCTGCTCAAAGGTCAAGAAAAAATAGTCCAAATGTTCTTACTCCGTTCGTCTTTGAGCTATAGTCACTTCTATACCAGTCACATGCTCAGCATTGAAACCACCTATATAAGCAAATAATTGTTATAACAACCAGTCCTTGTTACCTTCTCACTCAAGCTTACTGTCAGCCTTTTCAACCAAGATAATGAGTTTGATCCACTGAGAAATGTGAGCAGTGATTCTCTACATGGCAGCTGGAACTGCTATTCCTGCCCTGTAATGTCTGGAATTTACAGAGAAGGCTGTGATAAAGCAGTTGCAAACCTGAAGCTGCAACTTGCTATGTTAATGATGGCAAGTCTCCTTCAACTTAACTCGAATGCAAAAATAAATGCTTTGGAAGTAAGAGGCAGCTGACTAGACCTTGAAGGGAATTGGCTCCAGCAAAAGTAGGTGATGTTGATAACTGGTCTTGTAAGTCACTTAGAAGGAAATGAAGCTGAGTGTGATCCTTCACCATTGGGCTCTCATGACAGATGTAAGAGGTGCTTTTGTCCTTGTGTCCAGAAGGTAGTGCCATTAAACACATGATATGTTGAGATGGCCACATGCCAATAGACTGTTTGCCATTGTTCAGCAGCATCAACTCAACATAGAAGGAAACACAAATATTGACAGAAAGTTTTCTAACCAAAAACACCTATCTTGTGAAAGATTCAGAGGTTGGAATGCAGAGCAGAAAGAAGGAACAAGCAAAGGAAGAAAAGAATGTAAGAAGGAAGGACAAAAAAGAGGAAGGGATGAAGGAAGCAAATGAGCATAGTAGAAAGAAAGGAAGGACACAACATTTAAACAAAAAGATAGAGAATAAATTCTGGAGATATGGATTTTCCATACTCCTTCGTTGTTCACTCGTATCTAGACTGAAATAAAATTCCAGACTTTTCCAGAGTGTATAACCCTATATCTTATGCTTAGAAACTCATTCCACTTTTTAAAACTGTCTTCTGTTCAGGTTTGCAAAGCCTCAACTATAGGTGGGAAACACAAGCCTTACAAGTGTCTCTGTGCTTATATTGTGAGAGCCTTCATGCTGTTGGTGAAAGATTTAATCAGGGTGCTCACATTAGAAGAGGTGTGCATAATTGCACAGGGCTTGATGAGAGTGCACCACGTCTCTCGAATTAGACATTGCCGCTGGAACGGTCATACCTTTCATGCTTTTTCCCTCTGTATTCAGAGATGAAAACTTCATCATCTACAATGCTCCTTATAAGCATATGAGTGGCAGGTGGTGGTCAGAAGCAGCACCTGAGAAGACTCAGAGCAGATGATGGTTAATTTCTACCTCACATAACACAACAAGATGGAAAGGGTCATTTGTAAGTGCATATTGTCAGTGTTCCATTAAAACTGATGTTGATGTACCTAATTATACTAAGCAGTAAGACTTAATCCCATTAGTATTTCCATCACATTACCATAATCATAGATCCATGTTATTACAGCCTCTGTAATCATCTTACAATAGAAGGATGTATTTGATGTGCACCTATATGCCGAAGACATATACTTGGTTTACAAGACTGAAGGATATTTAAACCTATCATTTAAATAATGATAATCTTATCAAATAATGAAAGCTTTCATGAAAATAAAACTCGAAATCTTTTCAAAAAAACACAATTTATCCAACATGTTTGTATTTATTGAATAATTTTGAGAATTTCTTTGAGAATCCTTAAAAAAAAGGAGCAGTTCCCAGTTTTTGTAGCAATACCTGATTTCCTTTGATTACCTGTCCTTAATGCTTTTATGAAGCACCAGAGTATGTCTGTTTCACCATCGTCACAGTTAAAAATACAGTCAGACGGCCTAATAATAAGTCTTTTGATTTTCGTTTATGTGTGTTATTTTGTCATAATGTTTAACAATTTAGACTCCTCTAATGATTCTTTTTTCAAAAAAGTGACTAAAGTCACAAATCTAGCTACTTTTTCTGGGGTTTTGGAGACTGTTTGGAGACTCTGTTATGAAGACATGAATCATTCTTCTTAAGCAGTGGGTGGCACTGTCATTTATTTAGATTTTCAATGTAGATTGTTTACAAATGTTTATTAAATGTGATGGTTAAAAATGTTATGATATATGTGGGTTTTTGTATACTCGAACATATAGTTAAAAACCATTTAAGAAAATGGTTAAGAAAAGTAAACTTAAAAACCAGAGCAGCAAAACTAAACAAATATTATTAAAAAAGAGCTAAGTAGCCGTGCCAGGGTGTCATGTTTTGGTTGCCCAAGCCTGGAAAAAGGGCAACTGCACCTCTTTTCCCAGAGATCCAGTTCATTGCCAAAGTACACGTACACACTACATTTTACAAACTTTATTTTATTGGGAGTTAATGCGATAGGCCAACAGTATTAGAATGAAAATGATATATATATATATATATATATATATATATATATATATATATATATTACAGCTGCATGTATTTCAGGGTTTGTTTTATACTTTTTTTCTAACATGCTATAAAGCTCAAACTCAACAGCAATTTTAGGTCTTGATTTATGTCTGGTCTTTGACTAGGCCATTCTAACACATGAATATGCACTGGTTAAATTGGTTGTATTTAGCTCAATTCATCTTCTTATCAACTCTGACCAGCTTCCCTGTCTCAGCTGGAGAAAAGTCTCCCCAGCATCATGCTCCATTCAAACATGTTTCTTGGTATAGGTAGTTCATTCAGAGTGATGTGGGTTGTTTGTTTCCCACCATATATACATAGTATTATTTATGTAGATCAAACACTTTGGTCTCAACTGACCAGCACACTGACCAGCACACCTTTTATAGCATATACATTCTTTCAAGACAGCTTTCCTCTTGCCACTCCTCAATCTGAACCAGATTTATGGAGCGCAACACTAATAGTTGTCTTGTCTGTCACCGAAGCTCTGTGTTTCTCTGCAGCTTCTTCAAAATTACCATGGGAGTATTTCCCTGATTAATGCACTACTTTGCCCAGCTGTCAGTCTAGGTGAATGGTTATGTTTTAGTAAGATGGTCCTTGTGCGGCACTCATTAAATTTTCAGATTATGGATTGAACAGTGCTCACTGAGATATTTTCAAACTTCGGACCTAACCCTGCTCTGAATATTTCCAAAATGTTATTCCTGACCTGGGGGGCAGGAGCAATTTTGTTTAAGGGCATCAAAGTAAAGAGTGCTGAATACAAATACATGCCACATCCAAAGATCATTTGTCTTCCATTTTATTTATGCATTTCTCTGCCATTATGCATTACTTTGAGCTGGTCTGCCGCATAAAATGCCAATAAAATTGATTAAAGGTTTATGGCTGTAACGTGAGAGAATATGGAAAGTATTAATATTTTTGCAAGGCACTGTAATAACAGATATTTAGTCTTCAGAAATAATTATGAGGCAACTTATCTTTTTATGTAAAGCACAGATTGCCCCTTTAACCAAAAAAGCAGAGACAGTGGGAAAGAAGAAGGCTGGAGGCCGTCTTTAATATGGGCTGTGTGGCATAGGTGGCCTAATGGCTTACTGCTGGTTTTCTTAGGACAAGAATAGCCTTCTATCTGAAGAGAGTGTGTGGGACAATTGACTGGGCTTGTGTGTACATGCATTTTAGTAGGTTTTTAACCAGGCATAAAAACAGTTCTTTTGGGATAAGAAGCTCTAATACAGACTTTCTTCTCCTGAACACAGAAAAAAATTGACTTTAATAAAAGCATAAAAAACAAATCATTAGATTTTATATTTCTGAGCCTCTTGTTTCTGCAGACCCTGTTTAGATCATATATATCCTCAAATAAGATTCAAGATTATTAGGATTTTGAACACACTGTTAAAACCAATTAAAAATATAAACCAGCGTTTTGCTCAGTCAAATTATACTGAGTACATGTAATGTGCAACAATTTGCATTTTTTTTAACTCTGACCCTGCTTAGATCTGCCTTTGCTGTGGTGCTGGGCTATCATTATCAGAGACATGCAGACTGAAAAGCAAAGAGACACAGAGGATGGAGAATCTGGAGGATTGTAATGCTCTAATAGTGTTTGTACTGTGCCACACTCCCTCTCCTCTGTGTGTCCATGTCTAGAATTGCAAAACCTTCAGATATAATGCTAACCTAAGTGTGAGATCAATATTCTCAGTTTCTTGTTAATTTTTATTATCACATAGATTATAATTGTTCTGTAGTTGTTTATTTTACCAGATATTCATTTCTTTTACCTCTCCAATTCTGCACACATACACATGCATGCCATCAGCTTCCATTTACATGCTCGCGTTCAGGGTGGATCATAGAATAGTGGTGGATCATCAAACGAACCGCTGGTGCTCCTGTCCCTGCCAGTGTGTCAGGGGTTTATGTGTGAAAGACAGGAGACTGACCGCAGTGCATGAGTCTGTGCGCGACAGCTCTGCAGAGAGGGCGACAAGCGAAGATAAGATAAAGAAAGCTTAGTGTTTAGTAATGAGGTGGTTTGTGTGAGACGAAGAGCACCAGAGGAAAACTGCAGCCTCTAGTCTGGATAAAGGACAGCTTTATATACAAGTTAAAGCAAAAAAAAAGACTTGCAGAACGAAAAAGTCCGTCTAGCTATTATAAAATTGTGCATCTTTACTAAATAACAACATATCATAAACATATCATAGGCATAATGTTCCTGTGCGACGCTATTTGAGCTTACACCAACATGTTCCCGGTAAATCATTTGCCCCGTTGCTGTATGATTATCAAGACAATCTGGAGAAACTTTTTAAATCTCACTAAGAAGAAATTGGGCATCAAGTGATTTATCACAGAAAAAAATCTGGTTTTAGGTCACATTCTGTTTCGAATTGTTTTAAATTAGCAAATCGATTGAATGGGATATGATGTGACTTCAAGTCTGGATGTCTTTACGTGACAGTGTTACTTTTCTAACTTTTCTGTTTACAGCAGATGCTGGTTATTTAGTTTCTTCACCACTACATTTATTCTTTTGGTCTAGTCGCCCAATATTTGCGCAGTTACAAAAACAAGCTGTCTGCCACAGGTCTCTTCTAGGGAGGTGAAGATGAACCAACGTCCATCGATTCCAGGGAATTGTGCATGTAGGATGCAAGTGCAGCTATCAAGCTGTGTAGTTGTCAATGCATAAATGGGATTAAATATTGATGCATCGATTTTTAAATGATTGTATTGATCTATAGGCTCAATCCATCCAATTTCCATTGGATGGATAACTGAAAGTTAGACTTTCTACCTTTCCCTAAGTGCTATTTGCATTAAACATAGTGCTGATTAGTTGGCTATTTTATTTGTACTATTCTGATTTGCCACAACAAATCCATCCATCACTTTTAGTTTTTTTTTAGTTTCATTTAAAAAAAAAAAACACCACAGGTAAACTGTTTTGCTATGTTTTGCTGACTATTGTCAGTATAACAGTGAGACACGTCTTTGGTAAATTCATCATGTGAATGTCAGTAAGTTTACATTCTCCTAATTAGGGGCAGTAATAAAGACTAGAGATGCACCCAGTGCTGGTCTTTGCTGTGGAAGTTCTTACTGTTGGAAGGACACTTAACATTAGCTATTTCAAAATGTTGAAAAATGAAGACAGAAGAAGCACAAAAGATGTAAGAAGGGTCTAGAAAGGAAACTGTATATTCTACAGAACCCGATTGGTTGTTTTGCAGTGTACAACCAAAAGAGGATGGCAAAGGAGAAAACTGGCCCCGAGCTGTCTTCATACAGGGAAGGCTGAGCGGATCATTGCAAATTTGTTCTGTTTTATTCTTTTGAGTTTTTTTCTGTGGGTTCAGAACAGGCTAGACTTGGAAATGTTGGGTTAGTGTAAGGGTCTACATTCAGTTAGTAAAGTAACCACACTGCGTCTGAATAGTCCAGATCATCTTGTTTGCTTTTATTTAGTAAAACAAAGTCTAAAATCAACTGCTCTTTCACAAACACTGTTTGATCCTAATCTAAGTAGTTAGTTACTGTTCTGATGAGAACTAGAACAAAAATATTTAGCTGTTAATCAAAGTATTTTCAGAAAAAGTGAAGTTCCCTTAAATCTGTACCACCAGGCCAAAGCTTTCCAAAACAGAACAAACAAAATAAAATCTGCAACAAATCTCCGACAGGTGCCTCTTTGATAAGATCTGGCTGGTGCCCATCTCCAGCGGTATACGGGCAAGAGGTGAGGTACACCCTGTAGAGGTTGCCAGACACACAGACACAAACAACCATGCACATACCCATTCACACCAAAGGGCAACTGAGAGACCCAGATAACCTAAAAGTCACGTTTTTAGACTGTGGGAAGAAGCTGGAGTACCCGGAGAGAACCCACACATGCTCAGGGAGAACATGCAACCTCCATGCAGAAAGACCACTGGAAGATGAACCTAGGACCTTCTTGCCTTCTTGCACGGTTGCTTGTCACCGTGCAGCCCATCATAATTAATATCTGAGGTTTTTCTACAAATATTTATCTGAATAGGTTAGAAAACTTCATCACTATTGGATATTAACAGATCTGCAATGGTAAATACATGTGCACAAAATTTAAGGTAGGTCTGGATCAGTTGGTAACCCCATGGTTGTAATGTCAGCAAATTACCCTTAGTTTATACATAGTTTATATCAAAGTAGCTCATTTTATTACAATCCCCCTAAAGTACACTGATTGATAACCTTTTGTCAAACAGCGTTAGCTCTTGTTATTAAGCTCCACTGACATGTCTGCCTGTTAATGAGTTTTCATGTTCACTGTGTTTTTTGCCAACAAATGTCAACTGCTCAATTGAGATTTAGTGGCAGGCATGGCAAAACCTTACACAAACTCGGGCCAGCTTTAAAATCCGATCTTCAAAACTAACTCAGCCTATTTCTCTTATTAACAGAAAATGAGGTGAGGTTAATGAAGATTGAAAGAGAAGGAAAGGTAATGTGCAGGTATATTATTCTAATTAAAGCACCTAGATTAGCTTGGAACTGGACTCTTAGAAAGATCATTTTTAGACTGCAAGAAGCATTCTTTGGTGAGTGATGGTGTTGGAAGCCAAGATTGTAGGCCCAAATCATATCGAATTTGGTCTCTACACCTGATTGTTCATTTTAAATTACACATTGTGACGGTCCCTTCTCTTTAAACAAAGGGGGCCGTCTTTAATATTGTCTCTTATATTATTTTTCTTTATTTTATGAGGTGCACCTGTCAGCCCGCAGGATCCGCAAGGGCCCAGTGCCTCCTGTCTATAAAAAGAGCTACGTTTCCAAGTGTGAGGGGGGTGGGGCTCCTGCTTTGCCCTGCTTTTGCCACCTGGTCCATGCTGCAGCCACAGCAGCCGCTGTGGGCCTCAATCTTGTCTACCTTATTATTTGCAACTTCAACAGTGCTTAACATTTCATAGAGTTCATTCATTGCACACATACACATGCACCTACATTAGCTCAACAAATATACTAATTACACACACACTGATCAATAATTTTTGTTTTGGCTCAATAAAAAGCTTCATTGGTTGCATCCATGTCTCCCAGTGCTTTTGTTATGGCTAAAAGAGCCAAGCAGAAACACACATGAGGTAATTTTATTTTGGTTTGCTTTATTCACTGTGTCATATCTGTGTTATTATATATGGACTTTACTATGTTGTTGTGTTATAATCCTTAGATCTCTTGTGTTTCTGTGCATACTGCAGATGTGTTTTGTAATTTATTTAGAAAAAAAAACTTCCGTAAGGCATTCTGTGGAGTTTCGTGGTCTAGTTTTAATCAGGTTCTGTTTGATATTACATCATCTGTTTTGGTTTGCCTCTCCTAAAATATGATGTTAGACCATCCATCCATCCATCCATCCATCCATTTATCCATCCATCCATCCATCCATCCATCCATCGCTTATCTGGGGTCGGGTCGCGAGGGCAGCAGCCACTTGGGCCAGCTCGTCCGGGGGAATCCCAAGGCGTGTCCAGGCCATCCAAGAAACATAGTCCCTCCAGCGTGTCCTGGGTCTTCCTCTGGGCCTCCTACCGGTGAGACGTGCCCGGAAAACCTCACTAGGGAGGCATCTAGGAGGCATCCTAACCAGATGCCCGAGCTCGATGTGGAGAAGCAGCGGCTCTACTCTGAGTCCCTCCCAGATGACCGAGCTTCTTGCCCTATCTCTAAGGGAGAGCTGACAGCCTGCGGAGGAAACTCATTTCGGCTGCTTGTATCCATGATCTCGTTCTTTCGGTCATGACCCAAAGCTCTTTTTATGCTTGTTTATATAATTACTTGTATAATGAAGTATATTCAGAGATAAGGCTGTTGTTTTCTCTTCTTGCCCCTAACCAAAAAACTTGTGTCACTTAGGCCTAGATGTGAAGAAGAGAAGTTTATTTTGTTAAGCACCAAGCCATGTCATGTCCATAATATATGTCTATCACTTATGATGCAGCCCACTTTTGTATTGTGCCTATGTATTGGGGTGAGGGGTGTATAATGGGGTGCACCATATGATGTGGTGAGGATTAATTTACTTATCATAAGCATTCTTTTCTAAGCCTGTGGTGGGGTTTTCTGCAGGCCCAAAACACACACCATAAAAATTTTCAATACAAAAAAGCTGTGCAATTGCTGCTAAACTGTATCCAAGCTGGCAGTTCATACAGTGCAGAGTAATTTGCTTCTTTCATTATACAGCCAAAACAAAAGGTTACATTTGCATACAAAGAAGTTCTCATTAAGTCCAGCTTTGGCAGTTAAATGAATAAACAGTAAAAACAGGATTTTTTTTTAGCAGGAGCTAATAAACTTTGTTACAAAAACAGGCAGTTTGACACATCCAGCACAGATGCAGCCTAGCCTCACCTTTTCAATCAGCTGTCCCACCAGCAGCATCTTAGTGGTGTGTGACACTCCACAGAATATCAACATTATCAATATTTTGTGACAAGCTCCTTTCTTTGCTGGAAAGTAGGTTTGTGTGGTTATTTTTGAAATCTCACTTTTCGGGTTAAAAAAAGTTTCATGAAATAAACAGATGGAGCCTCAGCGATAGTGGCGACGACATGCAGAATATTTCATCTTTTTATCGCACATTAAATTTTGGTCTCTCTGCTTCAGATCCTCATTCTATTATTGCACTGCCAATAATCAAAAGCACGAAACGGTGGCTCGCATATCAGCACCATTCTGAGCTGTGTCATCAGCTGTCCCACTGTTCATGTGGACTGAATGAGATTTCAATCAGAATTCAAGCTGACGTTTGAATTCCCATTTATCACCATGAAATGTCTGCTGGCACAGCTAATCTTTATTTTACTTCTGTCCTCCCTGTTGTGTGAGTGTATGTGGGTAAATGCTACATTTTGGAAAAGGAGAACATCAGAATTAGTTTACATGAATATAAAACTGTTTGTGACGGCCTCTGAAGTATTGATGTTTCTGCTCCTGGTTGAATTTAATAAATTTTGAGAATGCAACTTTTGTGTATTCTCAGCCTTTTCCAAACTTTAGTTTATCATGACTTCTTTCAGCCTTATTTGTGTCAACTTTTCCAAAATGAAAGATTTTTTGCACCCTGGTGTTAATAGCTAGAATTACCCTCTATGCCAATTGGGCAGAACTCAGTCTTCTCCTACAACATTTCATAATCTTGGAAAATACAGAGATTTGTTTAAATTACTAGTTTAAATCTAATGCACATGGCCATGATTTAGCCACCTAACACACTATTGAGATAAAAAAAACTCTTCCAATGGAAACCTTGCCAAGATAGCGTCACATAAACCACAATTGACAAAGATACACAATAGAAGCACAAGATAAAGAAAAGACGAATTAGATATGATCAGTGTTGGTCAAGTTACGTCAAAATAGTATTTAGTTACTGATTACTTTTTCAATAAAAGTAATCCAGTTACTTTACTGATTACTTTCCTATTTTAGGTACTTTTCAAAAACATGATGCATAATCTAAATATGCTATAAAGCTATAGACCATTCAGCCTAATTCTATTCTTTCTGCAAATTCATCATATAAAATTAAATCAAATGTCTCTTTTTCAAAACTTATTTTATTGGTTTTAATCTTTTAACTTAACTTTATGCACATTCCATCCAACAATGTTTCATGCATACTCCAGCATATGGAAGACAATTTTTTTGTGTTTATATTCCTTGAATCCATAGATGTAAATAAAATACAGCAATAAAATAATTAAAATTAAAGTCTCTACTGAATGTCTTCTGAATTATAAACACTTACATTTTTTAACAGTTAGTTAAAAAATAAACTGCCGAGACGAGTAATACGCAATTTACCAAAACAGAAATTGCTGTTGCATGCCACATTTAAGTTGATATTCCAGTCTCATCTATGGCTACCCTGACAAGGCCCTATGGTTTTTTGCTTTCTTTTGGTGTGAAACAGTAGTTTTATTGCATCAGCAGAAGCTACTGAAACCTCCTATCAGACAGTCTGTTCCTTTTCAGGGAAAGCAGCAATCCACCTTAACTGAACAGCCGTTCTACTGGTGCATTGGATGGAGTTGGAGTGTTATATGTCGTGTACATCTCTTTGAGGTTTGGGAACTGATTCAGAATCACAAGCTCATACCCTGACCTTAAATAGTCTATCGCATCTTTTTCTGCTGAGAAGCTTTCTGTGGGCTGGTTCTCAAAATCAGAAAAGTTCATTAGAGCTTGGCTGGCTGGTGGTTGGGACGCGTTAGCATAGTCAGTTACAGGAGCAGCTTTACGACACTGTTTTCAGAAGCTCCTTCACATGCTCGCTCCTACGTTCATCTCTTAGCCATTGAAGTTTGAACTTGGGACAAGTGGCCGCTGCAAGAAGTCCTTTTTGCCTATCTAGTACAGAATCAAAACGGGTCTTGATGGCCTGTAAAACTGATATATTTATTTTACTATATAATTGGCTATTTTAATTATTTTGTGGGCTGTACTGATATTGAACAGGGGATGAATACTTGATCTTTTATGATATTCTATTATTTTAATAATTGTACACACTGCTTAAAACAAATTGTAACATCTGCCCAACATACATAGTATAATACATTTAATAAATCCACCCAAATCAATTATTGAATAATAATCTCACCTTTACAACGGCGTCTGGAGTGCTGGCTGTCATTCTGGAGAGGCCATCTTTCAGGGCAAGTGTCTTTGACATCAGGCTTGTGAGTGTTGGTAGTAAAGCTCCATTGGTGCACTCGTCCCCTGATAAGATGTCCAGTGCTACAGTCAGGCGCTTCATCACAGTACAGTATTATTTTAAGAATTGGTTCTCCCTTTCATTAAGGCACTTGATTCCCTGCTTTACATGCAGGGTATTCAGGTAATTCAGGATTGCGGAAATGGCCTTGTATAGGGAATTCCACCTTGTGGATGTGGGTACTGTTAGCTTCCTGCGGCGGACTTCCTCCACCTGTTCAGAGGCTATTGTTGATCGACTTGTTTAAGTCCAAAGAGCAGTGTGTTTTGCAATGCTACTCCTATGTATAGTCTTGTTGTCTGCAAGGGAATTTAGATGTTTGTCAATATTGTTTGTTGAGATCAGGGTAATTATGTGTGATCCACGTCTATAGTGTTGAGGGAGGCGAAACTGTCCATCACCAGATGCAGTTTGAAGAGCTTCACGGACATCTGTAAAAGTCGGTTCCTCGTCATCACCTACTTCTTCATTTTCAGATTCAGACTCCAAATTACAGGGCTGACACACTACGAATGCTTTCGCAAAATTGCACACATTTTCTGTGACAGTGGCAACAACTTTGCCATGCAGTCCATATGATAAATGGATTTCTTAATGCTCCAATTACATCATTACATCAAGTGCACCTGCCCTATTTACTTCTCATGCATGCTTGGGCAGCCTTGTTGCGCCGTAAACTACAATTAATCCAGTGAACTGTTGCACCCATAAAACTTTTATTATATTTACCATCCAGATGTCAACAGTGGTGGAAGCAAAGTCTATCTCTCCGAGTGAAGCCTTCAGATTCCATTATGTCGTATTTTTCTCTCAAGGTATCCTGCAAATTACTTTCTTTGTGGCAGATTGACACCGCTTTTGGTCAGCATTTTTCTTCAATGCGTCTACAATGAGTCTACAGTAAAAAAGGGCAGCATGTCCTCGACAATATAGCCAGTAACAAGCTTCTTCAGTTCAGCCGCACTAAGTTATGTCGCTCTTAAATCTCTTTTCACCTGTTTAGCAGGAGAGGGGCCGGTTTGCCCGGTGGAAATGGATGAGGTAGCCACAGCGGTCATGTCAGTGGAGGGATCCGGGTGTTCTTCAATGAGATTTAAGGTGGAATTTTTCCCTGTAGATGAAAGTTTTCATCCCACCCAGCATGTACAGCAGACACTACTGTTTTTGTCACTTTTTATCGAGTCAAACTCAAAGTAATGTTGGTACTTCTAAGCATTAAATGCTGCATGATCCTGCTCTGTTTGGCGCTCCATTTTATCTCTTGTTGATCTACACACGTGTCTGTTACCACTTTTTACCGCTTGTGCTTGCGGGAAAGTAATAGTAATCTAATTACATTTTTTTGCAGCTGCAATCCCTTAGTAATCAGATTACTGTAATATTTTACTTTAACAGGTTACTGCCCATCAGAGGATATGATACAAATTTACAAGTGGATTACTCAAAAAGAATAATAACACAGCACATGTGTAGTTTTCTTAAAGCGACATGCAGTTAGCATTAAATAGTCTTTTATAAAAAAGGAAACTGCTAAAACACAACACTATATACTGTTGGCCTCGCAAAAAAAGTCTGAAAGGTCCTTCTATTGACAGACATTGTTGGTAATGAGCTCTGTAATTTATAATTACATTATGAAACGTTTTTTTTTAATCTGCTGTTGATTTATTCAGTCTGACATATGTCACAGTTGTGCAGGACAGATTTGAATATACAACATAATTGAACAAACTGATACATTTTTAGCTTAACTTCTATTTAAATTTAATTACAATTGTATTGAAATACAGTGTTTGTGTGTTTTCTGTAAACCGATTCTAAATGAAGTAGATACTGGTTGTTAAAACGTAGCACATGTCATAAATTTAAGTTTAGAATGAGAATTGGTTAAATTATGCATAATTTGGAAACAGTCTGACCACTATTAAAAAGTTTCAGATATGTTACTGTTTCTTACTGTCCACACACTCTATGAGCTGTTTCATCTCAGCCATTATAGAAGTCTTCTGTATTTGGGCATTTATCAAAGATAGAGTCTATTCGTCTGGCCAAACATGTTATAGATATGCAAAGCGTGAACTCATAACACCTGAAATACCATGTCCCACAAAATACTACATCCTAGAAGCCCTTTGCAATTGTGCAAAAATTGATATTGCAATAACAATTTGATATATTGTGCAGCTCAATTTGAAATGAATGAATGAATCTAAATGTTGTTCTACACACTAATAATCCTTTCTTTGCCCCAATCCAAGGTGCCAGTGGAGAACAGGGAGATGAAGACCTTATCTCTCCTTTTCCTTCTCCTCCTCTTTGCCTCGGGAGCCTGTGACGATGTCAAGTACATCAGCAAGAGAAATTCAGGTAGGATTAAAAGCTTTAGTCCATCTGTTCTGTTTTTCCTAATATTTAGATTTCTCTCCCTTCTTGAAATTTCCTGTGATTACCTGTGATTTCTGGAGCTTCTGTAAACTCCTTTTCCATTAGTTAAACTGCCTCAAACACTCCACAGCTGTCACTCAATGTTTGCTCCCTGTCATCTTTTTCCATTCTACCTCAACTCATTCTTACTCTACCTTTTTTTGTCAAATAAATACAACAAATTTATTTTCCTCTGTAATTTTCTCCACTCTTGTGCTTTCTGGTGCTCTCCAATAACTCAACTCGATGCTGTGGTTATGTGCTACTTGTTTCCTCTAGCCAGGTTTGCCCTCGTTGCGATCACCACTTTTCCATTCTCAGATAACTCTCCTCTCCAAACTGTATCTGTGAGCTCAGACTTCTGTGTATCCGCTCAGCCTTTTCTGCTGAGGGCGTGTGTGTAACAATCAGCCTGCTGTCATTGTTGCTGCTGTTCATTGCTCATTTGTGTTTCTGCAAGTTAGCTGATGACAGATCTGATGATGATCTTTTATTCATAATCGATTTGTTTCATCTCCCTGATTGGCTTGACGTGGAGAGTTTGATTGTGCTATTGACGCACTGCAAGGCATTGTGTTGTCCTTGATGGGGATATGGAGTGTTGCAAATGCATTTATGGCTTTCCATGCTTCCATTGTTTTTTGGAATATTTGGAATATATTTTTGTTAGTTAGTGGTTCAATAACATCAAACGGTGCCAACAGCATCTGTCATTTTAAATTCATGCTCCCCTGCCAACTCCTGGAGATGATACAAACACTGAAAATGACTCAGCAGGTTTTAGCCAAAGTTGTTCATAGATTATAGCAATATGGATAGATTACATTTTTCTGTAATCTAATCATATCTCACAGTTTTGCTTGATAATAAGTTAAGAGGATTTAACAGGAAATGTACCGACATCCGTAGTTTGTATTTCCACAAACTTGGCTTCTAAACCTTTCTATATAGTTAAAGAAATGTCTTGATCATTTTCAGGCTAGAGTTGGTGCTGGTCTTAAGAGTCAAAGAAAAATATACACAGTGTTCATAATGAGGGTTCACCTTAAGATTAACTTAAACAGAAACCAGGACTTTGAACTGAACTTTTGGCTAATAAGTGAATGCATTTTGGCTTGAGGCTGTCATCAGCACTTTCAAATATATATATTAAACCCTAGGGTTTATAAATATGCTGAGAGTAATGGGAGGAGTCATGGTGCCTAGTTTAACTGGATAAAACTGTAAACTAACCTGTAGTGCCTTGGTTTTTTTTTTTTTTTTTTTTTGACTAAAAACACAATATGAAGGAATATGATATTTGTCAAATCTGTTCCCATTTCCAAGGCATCAGATACTGCTGTTTTGATGACACTGCTCTCTACGTGATTCACAGAGTGTCCAAACCACCATCAATAGCAAATTCAGCCTATCGCAGAGGTTAAAGTACAGAGAGATGGAGGAGGACTGGGCCCTGAAAACCATGAAACATGAAATCCATGCTCCAATTTAAGAAAACAATTATTCTACTTCCTAGATTTGAATTCATGATTGATAGTACTCCATTAGTGTCCACACCATGGACTATCTGTGGATTTTGCAACCAGACATATTTCCTGAATCCACTGAATTTGCTTTGCAAGTGACGTAAAAGTGTAGGAACCTTCTATTACCTAGGTAGCAACAGATGGGTGAGGGGCATCGCTGTGTTGCTCAGTGCTCCATAAAGCTCATACAGGAAACTCAGCACACTACATGACTTTCTCTGGCATCTCATTAAGAGGACTATGAATTGTACAATGACATTTATTCTTGTTGTGAAATTGTATTATACCTTGGTTGTAGTAAATGGTTCATGTTTAGTGCTTATTACTCTTTGTTAGATTTAGACAGTGAACCCATTGGTTACACGTAGGGAGCAAAAGTAATTGAGCCACTTGACGAGATTTGCGATTTTATTATATAGCACTAAAATATGTGAATCATAGGTTTCACTTAGGTTTGAAAGTGTGCACTGCAGTTGATACTCGAGGCTAACTTTTGGCTTAGCTTTGCTTAATTTCCCCTTATTTATTGTCAGATTAGCGTCGTTTGAGATCCACAATGTCATTTCCAAGAGGGACCTGTTCTCTCAAACAAATACCCTAAACACAACTGATAAAATAACATCATTGCACAGGTAAGTACCAAAAGATTAAATCTGCTTTTTGGTTTCTTCATTTTAAACATGCCCCTTTTATAAGGTTGAATGGTGCCTTTGTAGGTGTGTGTGTGCGAGTGTAAAGATAAATAACCAGACTAAACTTCAAGGTCAAATCTTTTGTTAAAGCATGCACAAATTCCTTTTATTCCTGGTCCCTAATATAGGGCTGCATGGGATATAAGTAAAACATGTGAGGATAGAGATTTTTTTTTCCCTTGGGAGGAGGATGTTGTTCATTTTGATATACGTATTCTTACTATCATTGTTGAGCTACTTTGATAGGGTGTTTAAATGATCTGCATGATAATTCACAACATTTGAGGTATTAATTGATCATACCTGACCTGCCTCATGAAAACTTAGAATAGGCCTGCCACATGGGTTGGTCCTTTGAATAACTCCTTCAGTAGGCAACAATGGCTACAAGATATTGACAGCTTTTGTAAAAATGTAGATTCCATATTAAAGCAGACCTGCACGGTGCTTTGGCTGAATCTTTGATAAGACACACAATTTACAGGAATACTCTTTTGTATTGTAACAAATGAATGCATTAATTCCATAAAAGTATGGCAAAGGATCCAGGTTGCAAAGACTTAAAGAAGTGATTCATTTATTCTACACTTCCTTTGCTATAGTGTAGGATTTTTTTTTCTTGCATTTCTTTCCTTTCTGCATGTCTGTGTCTCTGGCTCACTCTCTCATCATTGTGCTCCGTGTGGGTGAGCTGGTGGGAGTTTTTGTTTGGTATTTGCTATGCACCAGCGTGCGTACGTTTGCAGGCTCAATGTGTGAAGTGTCCAATTCTTGCCACCTGATTTGTGAGGATGTGAGGTGTGGTGCTGTGCATATGTATATATCCCGGTTTTAAGAGTATATTTGTGTAAATTCACCGAGTGTGCTACAGTGTCTGCTTTTTGGATGTGTGCTCTGTGTGTGTGTGTTTGTGTGTGTGTGTGTGTGCGGGGTGTGTGGGAGAGGTGTGTACTCGGCAATTATGTGATCAGAGCAGAGCCAAGCGGACATTTATGTGGGCGAGCCAAAGATAGGCTGTTAGATCTGTTCTGTCTTACTCTACTTATCTTTGTGTGTGTGTGTGTGTGTGTGTGTGTGTGTGTGTGTGTGTTTGTACACGGGACTAGAATCCATATGGAGAGGAACTACCATTTGCTCATGTCGGTTTCCCTGCTGTGCTGCATTGCTTTGATGCAGCACCTGCTGCAGTAAAAGCTGGCAAATTGTGATAAGCTGGCAGAGAGCAGGGTGGTGCTGCATGGTCAGACATTCTGAAGTCATATTTGGACAGATAAAGGCCGTCTGTACCTTATATATTTGTACTATAGAAGGAAAATCTGTGAATGCATCATTGTATGACCTTTATCCGACCCTAGCTATACAAACTTCAGTTATAGACACCGCAATATTTAACATCAAAGTGAAGTCTGTCTCTAGTTGCTTTCAGCATATGACTTTGTCTGGTTCTTGAGTTGCTCTGTTGCGTTGACTATATCGAAGAATCCCGCACCTTTCTTAAGTTGTTTATCTAAGAAGGTGCAAACAAGTTGCCAATCCATTAAGAACACCAGATATGGGCAGCCATTAGCCAGGACCTTCTTGCTGAATGAACCAATGCTAACACCTGTGCCATCATTCATCTGATTAAACCTAAACTGGATCATTTTCTAATAAACAAAATAAAAACTAAAACCTCAGCTTGAAGCTTATGAAACCTTTATTCTACTTTTGCAGTTAGAAACAAGACAGGCACAAAAACCATAACGCATGGTCTAGTCAAACTACAGTAATTACAGATTCTGCAAACACTGTTTTTGATTTGAGAAATGTTTATTCTATTTGTAAGAAAAGAAAAGAATTAGGGTTCCCAGTTTTACCAAAAATATTGGTAAACTTTTATCTTGTTCCCATGAATCCAGTATCATCTTACAGATTACAAGCTATGCTTTCATGCCTGCCAAATAGAATAAAGGGTTAATAAATCTCAAACTGATTTTATAAAATCTCTTTTTAGTGTAAATGTATCCACTTTGACTTAATAGAGAACTGTAGCCCAAATTAAAAAAACTGTGAAATAGCCCTTAAGTTTGATGCAGATAAGAAGTAAAAGCAGAGGCTAACTTCAGCATCATTAGCTGCTAATGGTTAGCCAGCTGTGGTATTGTTACAGTGCTTACAAACCATTCATAGCTTACCCAAAACGCTGCCACACAAAAGCCCTAAAAGTGGTGAGAATTTATCAATGTTTATGCTTTCAACCAGTTCAGTCTTTGTTACAACTGAACACCAACGCATGAAATACCTCCTGTCTGGCTTCAAAATATAACAGCAAGTAGATAGTTTTACTGGGGTCTCAATCCTAGACTGCTGTGTTGTCTCTGTGATGGCGCTATCAGTACGTTTTAATAAACTAAAGAGATGCATTTAAGCCATTGCTTTGTGACACCTCAGCAAGTTTGTTATTTGATGACCACAATATTCCCAGTTGGGAACAAAGATGCTGGCAAGCATATACTGAATTTACAGGCAGTTTTTTTAAATCTCCACTTTTGCCGGTTTTCATTATTATTTTTTTAGTGATGTAAAACGGAGTTTATGTGTTGACGAAAGGCCAAACTAAAAGGTATTCGTTTTCCAAGATATCTGCCTACGTGTGGACAAGGCCTAACTTGGGTTCATAACAACATCTACCAAAACATAGATCAAAATATGGATTTTTCTTTCAAATCTATATTGAGTACATATACTGTATACTGAAGAGAAAATGTCCCTGCTTGTTCTCTGTACTCCACTACATCAGACATTTCCTTTGTTTGTACCTTTATAGAAATGAATACCAACATATCACTAAAGGCAGCCCAAGTACCACCAGTGGTACTTGTAACACAGTTTGAGAACCTTGCAGTTAGCCAATTAGGGTTGTTTAACTGTTCCCCTGTGTTGTAAACTGGGATCTCTTATAAGGACACTATATCCTAATGACAGTGATGAGCATTGGAGGAAGGTAAGGACAGGGGTGCTGTGTTCATTTGTTTTTGTCCCAGTAATGAGTCCAGCTGTAGCTCTTTGAACCCAATGGAAACAACAGAGGAGCCCTGACTGATACCTGAGGACATGCTTTACAGTGGTTAAGGGAGAGCAAGATGTTTTTTTTTTTGCATGTTCAGTTGTGGAAAGGTTATTTTAGACTATTTTAGTCTATTTTGGAACCCAACTGGAATTCCCTTAACATAAGAACATAAGATTTTCCATGATACCCTGTTGTTGAATCTTCCCCTTAATATAGCTGACAAAGTAATATAATGCTTTCTACTATTGAAAATAATAAAGACAAAAAATACACACTTCGACAGTCTCTGCATCATAAAATAGTAAATTAAGAAAATTAATTACGGACTATATTATAGCATGTAAATAACGGAACACATTATAAAATTAATAGATGATTGATAATAAACAAAAATAAAATCATAGTATTTGCTATGGCTAATAGTAAATAAGACCAAGCTATTTTAATCACACAAGTGTGCTGACAATTTAGTGCAGCTATTGAAAGATCCTGAACATTTCTTTAAATTTAGTGCATACATTTCTGTGTTGATTAATTTTCTGATCATCTGGAGCTAAAATCAAAATTGAATGTTAAAACAGCCCAGAGTAAAACTGCAAATCATTTGGTTTAAGTGGCACTGAAGTCAAATTTAAAGGAAAAACAATGATGATATGGTTGCATGTTTGAAAATGTCTTGATCAAGCAGGGGTAGAGAAACATTAACTTTACTTCTTGGTCCCGCCTTATGAAAATGGCTGTTTTTCAAAATATCTTTGAAAATGCACCTTTGAAATAAAATTACATTTGCCTGCACATTTATACAGGACATTATTCAGCTGATGGCATTCAAGTGAATTCACACACAGACAGAGCTTTTCTTTTTGATTAGCCCGTTTTACTGAAGGTGCTAATGAGTTCAATAGTTGCTCCACATGCAATGCTGGAGATAATTCCTTGAAGTAATACTGGCACAATTAAGCTTATCCACACATGCACACCCACTTCAGATGTATTTCTCTAGATGCATGTTTTTGCACTCTTTCTTGAACACATGTCACTTGTCAGTCCCTTGCAGTAACAGCTACTGCCAGATCTTGTAAGGCTTCTCATATACAAAACCAATAGATGAGTAAATCAGGGAGTTTTCTTAAAAAAGACTGTAAAGGAAGAAAACATTCATTGAAACATAAATTAAGCTACTTCAATATCACAACAAAGAGATTTAATATGTTTTCTAAAAAAAACATCACGTGGCATCTGGACTTAAATTCATTTATCTGAAAAAAACACCAGTATGATACAAACAATAGTAAAAACCCTAAAATCAGCATTCTGTGTTTGTAAAGCAGCCTAATTTAATCCTCAATGTAGGTCTTTTGCTACCGCATTCTGTATTGGTTTACATGCAATGGGATTAAATGAAAATAATTTTGTTGCTGGAGAAAGCAACAAAATATGTAATATGGACTAGAGCATAAAAGCTATTAATCATTTAGAGCCTTTTACTGTTTTACCACAGCTTTCCAAAGCTTCACACATTTAACTGAGATTAAATGAAAAGAAATTACATCACAACCCAACTGCCAGCTCGCTCCCTAAGACTAATGAGCAGCAAAATGAACAGGAGCTGCTCATTTCCTCTGAGATCTGCCTCTGAGAGCCACACATTGTCAACTTTATCTGGATATAATGTGATGACCCTTTGTGGAGTCTGTAAGCTTTTATTTTACCATTCCTACAATTCCTAAAAGCTTTAGTTTGACATCTTAAAAGTTTTAAGATGTCAAATTGTGAAGCCTAGTATAATCAAAGGTGAAAATAAGTCTTTTAACTCCACTCTAGCTTTATTTCCATCACTTGCATCCCACAATCATAAAATGAATATTGAACTAAACCTCTGAACGGGAGTTTGTGTTGCATAAACTGTAGCTAAAAGTGGACATATCAGGCTTTTAGATCCTTCCTTTTCACAGTTAAATCATTCAGTTGTGGTCTATTTAAAGTGGAACTGCATTGCTTTGGTTTGAATTCCTTGTTATTGTAGCTCCACAGGCCCCTCTTTTACCCCTGTTCTGAGGTGTGTCTGAGAGCGACTTGTTTTGATGCGCTCTCTTTAAATGCCATTGAGGTCTTCACACCCCACCCCCTCCAAGTCTTAGAGCCTTCCACCCCGTTTGGCCATTTTTGTAGTTTGATCGCAGAGATACAGTATTCTAGCTGCACAGAAACTTTTTATTTCCTAACTAATTAAATGATGTCAACAACACAAGACTTGTCCATCCAGCCTTACATGTTCAAGCTGAGTCTGACCCAGAGCGACAGGAGAACGAAGACGACGAACCTGCAGAACTGCACTTTCAGATAAATACATCACATTGGTGTTTTATTACCGTATCTATACCCTCTCCATCCATACCAAGTAACTATAATATGAGTGTAGTTTTACTATAGTGCCCATGCGTTTAAAGCAACTGTTTAACACCCATTTTTGCTATGCAAAATTAAAAATGTCCAATGAAGTTTGATGGAAAATATCCTTTTTTTTTGTTGGACTCTTGATGGTTGAAATGCACACAGCACTAAGATAAGCAGAAGGTACAATGCAACTGCTGTCAACTGCTACTGTATATTCTAACTAGGTTATTTTTATTTTCGAAGATAATATAGTAAACTCGCCACATATAAAGCCATACAATGCTGCAGGTAGGAGGAAATACTTACAGACTTCCTGTACACTTTTAATAAATTAGCGCAGTTGTTAGCACTGTTGTCTTGCAGCAGCAAGTTCTTGAGTACAGATGCTAGCCAGGGTCTTTCTGTGTGGAGGTTCATTTTCTCCTCGATTATGCCTGGGTTCTTTACCTATTTTCCTATATTCTATACCTGTTTTCCAAATTTCCATGCATTTGCACTGCATTGGTGGCAGAAAACAGGAAAGAGCCTGTGATATCAGTAAAGTATCATTAAATGACTGAACTTTTTCCTAACAGAGTAGAGAAGGGTAAACATGTTAAAAGAAGATATACCATAAATAACATAAGCTGAATGACATTACTGCCCTTTCTGTGACTGTGTGTTTATGTCCGTTATGACATAAAGCATAAAACCATTTTCTGTGTTTACCACAAGCACTCATACCTAACATTTCTCTCCAGTACGACTAATTAACACAAGTGTCTTTGTCACAGAAAGAAATCCACTTGACTTTTCTCCTCATTGCACTCACCGTGTCTGCAGTTGAGTGGCTGAATGTGAGTGTGTTTGTTCAGAGCACAAAGCACTGAACACTCTTACGCACAACTGTTTGTGAGTATGGCTGCATGAGGAAAAGTCATTGTTGTGAAAGCTTAAGCAAAGCCCTTACTTTAAACAACCCACAATAGGATTCCATATCATTACCTTAAAAAGTGGTTTTAAGACTCCAGTAATCACTTCAGGGCTGTATGGATGCTAGGACTCTACAGTAATATGGGTCCCCATTAAGCATGGGCCGGTGTAAGATTGTTCTATAAAGTAAAAATAATTACCTGGTAATACAGTCTTTACACAAAAATCTAAAGCTAAAATATACATGATCTAATTGCTTTTATGTAAAACGCAAAATTGAATGAAATATTTTCAAACAGCCAAATGAACAGTTTTTTTTTTATTTTTGTTCTAGTGTAAAAATGTTGCCTCCTTTCAGCCAGCTGAAGTATATGGTTGAAATGGGGCAAAATGTGAAGAAGCTCAAGGGGTATGAATACTCCCCTTTCTGAGTGTTTTTTTTCTATACAGATTTCATATAAACAGCTGGATGATGAACAGGCTTCTGTAAAAAGCATGGCAAACTACTTAGTTAAATCAAGCAGGGACACCCTGGATGGAAAACACTGACATACTCTGAACTCTGTCATTGAAGTCAACATCTAACTCAAAATCATGACGCATAGTAACTATACCTAACAATCCACTACACTTATGGTTAAATTGGACGAAATATTAGCGAATTAAGAATTGCGACGAACTAATGTCTTGCCATTAATAAATTAACCAGTGCCAACCTCATACAACTTTAACTGAATGCCCCTCATCTCCCATCTCAGACCTTACATGGCTTCATTGTGCACTAAGGTCATATTAAAGATTCATTCATTTTCCAGGTCTAAAGTCAAATATTAATGAAGCCTGACACTCCTTTCCCTATGTTTATCTGTTTACAGTTCTGTCTACTCTTCAGAACACATACATAGCATATGCAAATACATTTTTAGATGCAAAAACACAAGGAAAATGACCACTTTGTTTTAGATAGTTGATGTAAAAAGTAACAAAATGAGAGTCTTCTTCTATTCTTTTTCTTAAGTCTTTGCCTTGTTTTATGGTTTTACGATTGGTTGTATATATGAGAGCAAGTAATGAAGATTCAGTGACATAGAGAATATATAAACTTGTTGAAGTAGTTCTTGAGTTGCTCAGTAGTAATAAGAGATATTGACAGAGTGATAGACGAGATATGAATGAGTTGTTTGCACTGTGAGAATAAGTATTTTATAGGTCTGTAGTGAGTCTGGGCAGCAGACCAAACTGGAAAAAACTGTGAAACAAACTAGAAACCAAAAGAGATTAATCTAAACCAGATTAAGCTTTAAAAAATTTAGCCCCCACACTGCCAAGCTTACACATCCTTCCTTGCGGGTCTATGAATCTGATCCTCATCGAAACTTAAATGTATCATCAAAGATTATAAAATCAACAACAGACAACCCAACAGCAGCAACCTAAACACATTGCATATGCATAGCATGCAAGAACATACAGCAGCATATATACACAGGCAAGTAAATACACAAAAGCACATTTGCAGTAGCAGCAGTAATAAATAAACAGAATAAATTGCAAGTGGACAAATAAGCCAGGGAAGCAAATTAATGTTGGAACACGTACTCTATGAACAAAAAACAAACAGTGTGCTGAGCACGGAAAGAAAAACACACAGACTCGGCAGCTGAAGACAGTCACTAACCTAAATGTACCAACAAAGAGCACTCCTGCACACACATATACCTGTATTCAAAGATACTACTTTCATATTTTTGGAATGTATGTACCTGACTTTTGTGAAGTGCCTTGAGACAACATGTGTTGTGGATTGGCGCTATATAAATAAACTGAATTGAATTGAATTGAATATAAACATGGAGATCAAGGAAAAGAAGATTTATGGAATTATTTCTAAGACTAACAATCCATCCCCAAAAACTATTGACCCTCTGTGGTTTGTGAGCTTATGTGAACAGTCTGTGTGAGTTTGCTGCACTTTTTCATCTTTCAAAGCAAATATTCCTTTCTAACACAACAGTGTAATATATGTTGATCACACAGGCAACATTCTCATTTTATTAAGACTTTTAGCTTTGGATTTCAGAACTGCGCAATGATTCATTCATTGTGATCTTTTTAGGATGCATATCCCATACCAGCTAAATTACCCAAACACTATCAGGTATAACATTATGGCCACCTACGTAATAATGTATTGGTCCCCCTTTTGAGTCCAAACAGCCCTGGGTCTTTGAGCTACGGACTTCATTAGACTCCTGAAGGTGTAATGAGGTATCTGGGATCAAGATGTTAGAAGGCAGACTGTTTAAGTCCTATAAGTTGTGAGGTGGAGTCTCCACTGATCATACTTGTTTGTCCAGCCCATCCCATTGACACGACTGGCTTAAGATCTAGGGACCAAGTGAACTCAAACTCATAGTGTTCCTTTAACCATTCCTGAACCATGTAAGCTTTGTGGCAGGATGTATTGTCCTGCTGAAAGAGGCCATAGCCATCAAGAAATACTGTTTCCATGACATGGTGTGCATGGCCTAAAACAATACTTAGGTACGTAGGTGGAATCCAAGGATATCCAGCTGAATATCGACCATTGTTGGGCCTTATGGGCCTTTTGTCAGACTCAGAGTGAAATGAAAGAGCTGGAGAAGGCTGCGGGCAGCAAGATGAAGAACTCTGTATAAGTACACGAGAGGGAGGGAAGCCATGGAGGTCATGTGAGCCCAGCGTACAACAATTTAACAGTTGAAGCTATTAGTTATCATTATATGTGTGCTGGGACTAGTGACACTGGCCCCTACCCAATCAGTGACTTACCGTCTTCTGACGTCGCGTTTTCATCACGACCCTGCTAGCTTGGAACTGTATCCAACCGGGTACTAAAAATAGTAACAGTTCCACAAAACCGTTACTAACAGAAAAGCCTAAAAAGTGAGTAGAGCCATACCAAACCACGCTGAGTAGGGACCAGTGGAAAAGCACTATTACTGGTTTGAGGCCCAAAATATAACAGACTGTGATGCACTAACACCTTTCTCTCAGAACCAAAATGAACTTATTCAAATAATCTGTTGGATTGGACCTTGCTGGACATCATCCATGGCAGTTACTACACCCATGGCTGGTGTCCAGTGATCTGCTCTCGCTTGATGCACTTGGGCAAGATTCTTGCAATATATTAATGTTGAGAATTGATGAATATTAAATAGCACTGTGATCCCACTGTTTCCCAATGGATTTTCAACTTAAGTCCAGTGACCTGCTGGTCTCTCAGACTGTCTATCGTCAGTGTATCTACCCATTAGGCCACCAAGCTGCCATGAAAAATTAGTTACACAAAATTAACATTGAGAAGGACACATGATGTTTGATAGTATGACTCTACAAGATGTTGGACAGTAGCTTCATATCACTGATGCTCACGTGACCTCATCATGTTTTCAGATATGGTAGCTATGCATTTCTTACTCTTATGATCCTGCTCTGCTGTATGCCAGAGCCGTTCCATTAAAATGTACCCTCTGCCTTCTTACTGGAAACCTGCACCTGTTGAGTTTGTGTAGCTTCAGACTTGTTTCCATTTGACAGCATTATAATCTAATGCAGCCCAGTTTCATGCTAAACCCATAGTCTAAAATTTCAATTGAGTACCATCATTTAGATCTATCAAGGTGAAGCGGGCTAATAACAAATGAACACCACTCTGTCAATTTTTATTGTAAAACATTTTGATAACTATGAATCCTTTTTCTTCACAGCTAAGTTTTACCTTCTGTTTGCCCATTATAATAGCCCAAAACAATACATGCAAGTTTGTGGATGCAATAGGGCCCAATGGGAAAAAGTTAAGGAGGAATGAACATGCTTTCAAGGCACTGGATGTCAATTCCAATATGGGTCACATTTTCATAACTAGTCATTAACAAGGTGGAGGGAGACAAAAAAGAAGTTCAGAGCATGAAAAACACAACAGGGAAATGAAAAGGAAACAGAAGACATGAAGAGAAAGGATAAGGTGGAGACAGAGAAGAGAGGAGGACGAGAAGGGAGAAAAATCTAATACATAGTCCTTGCTGTCAGCTAGCATGTAATTAAGTTCTGCACTCTGTCACCATTGCTCTGTAGAACTGGTAATTTAGCTGGGCCTGAGCCAGGAGAGCAGGTCAGAGGAGGAGTGAGCGAGGACAGGACGAGGGGGGAGAGGGGAGACAGACGGAAACACTGAATAGGGGGAAGGTGGGAGAGGAAGAAGAAGAGACTCATGAGAACAAGACGAGTCAAAAGGAATTAATCAAGGTTGGAGGCGGCAAAACGTCAAGAAAGATTATGTTGGACAAAAAAGTAAGGGAGTAGGAGCTGGATCAAGCAGTGTTACAAGCCAGTCATCCATCCATCCATCCATCCATCCATCCATCCATCCATCCATCCATCCATCCATCCATCCATCCATACATTCATCGACACGTTGTCGTCTTTGAGCAATCTATGATTAGTTCACCACTGCACTAAAGCTGAGCAACAGCAGCAGGAAAGGTGTCTTTGAAATACAATGTCTCTTGTTATGCTAAGTTTTGGTAAAGTTTAAGTATAAATGGATCTACAGTATCCTGTAAACACAAAACATTCAACAAGCAATGTTAAATGCCAAAGGGATAGGAATGAGAGCAAAAAAATATAGTATAGAGACAAAACCAACTAAATTCAACACAGTCTATAAAGACACCTTCAGGACAGTTTGTAAAAGACCCTAAACATGATCGTTTTAAGCTGATCTTGAGAAGCAAGTAGTTCTAACCTGCTCTTTGTGCACTCCAGGAAAATTTCAGAGGGATGGTAGATCTTGTATTATAATTGCTGGTACAATGTGATAGTTGACTAATTTGCCTGGCATGGTGACATGAAATCACTGTTCTCAGCTGAAGGAGATCTAACCATTAGCCAATCAACGTCATGGCTGAGACTAACGCTGTTGTCAAGGTTTCCGAAGTGAGGGGGATATTCTAATTGGGTAGGCTGGCTTTTGTTCAATACTGCTGAGAAATTTCCAGTAAACACATTGAAGTCTACCTAAAACAACATACAGTTGCTTACAAAAATATTCATACTGCTTAACCCTTTTCACATTTGGTCACACAATATCCACAAGTATAAATACAGCTGCTGTCAAAGAAGATCACTAAACAAACAACATCATGAAGATTGACAAGGATACATTTGTGAAGCAGTTTAAAGCAGGATTAGATTCTAAAGCAATATATCATTCTTTGAACGTTTTACAGAGCACTGTTCAACCCATCAGCCCAAAATGAAAAGAATATACCTTGACAATAATCCTACCAAAACATGGCTGTCCACCTAAACTGTCAAGATGGGAAGAGAGCAATCCTCACATAAACAGCCAGAAGGCACAAGATAACTCTGGAGGAGCTACAGAGAACCACCCTCCAGGTGGAAGAATCTGTTAATAGGACAACTATTAGTCCACAAACCCGGCTTTAATAGAAGAGAGACAAGAGAAAAGCTACAAGCCATGTAAGGAGAACAGCAAACACATGGAAGGGGCTCTAAGATTACACATCACCCTGATCACATCATCCCCTCCATAAACCACTGTGGTGGCAGCATCGTGCTGTAGGGATGTTCTTCAGTATTGACAGGGAAGACGATCAGAGTTGATGGCAATATGGATGCAGCTCAGTTCAGGAAGAAAAACCAAATAAAGTTAAGCAACATCCATACATGTAATGTAGCCACAGGACAAAATGTTCGGCTAATACTGGTGATTTCATAACCACTTCACAGTTCTATCGCACAGCTTTGAACCTTCTGGATGAAATTAAATCTAAAGAAAACCAGGTTACTCTCTGGAGTCCAAAGTGTAACCTGGTTTGGATTTAATGTGCGACAGGTGGGAGTGGTAGACAGAAAGTACAATTTAGAGTTTACATATGCTTCACTTTTATTCGTATATGTGTCGTCATCCTTCTGTTCTGCTCACCAAAAATCATGTACAGTCATGAAAAAATTAGAATATCGCAATAAATATTCAGTTCTTTGTTAAGAAATGTTAACACATTGATTTTTTTATCAATTTTTTTTCTCTGGAGAAGGAAATTATTTTACTTCACTTAAAGTACTAAATAATTTTTTTCTTACTTAATAAACTTTGCTATTTTTATTCATCATTAGTTGATATGAGGTTATTTTCCTGGAATACTGTACATGGTTTATTCCAAATATGTTCTCTGCTCGGGTGTCCAAATTATTCCATTTTAGACTTATCGACACCAAATTCCTTAAGTCTTTGTCTGTGTCTACATTTTCTCTCACAAATGTTGTGTTTTTCTTAGAGCAAAGGTTTCTTTCTTGCACACATCCCTGAGAGTTACATTTTATAGCTAATTCCTAATACAGGTATACACTTTCATATACAATTAGCCAGAGGTCTATACTGTAGATCCTGTGAGGACATGTGAGGACTTCTTTTCGTGTCAGGCAGTCTGCTTTCAGTCAATTCACTTGGACGGCTAGAACTGGATATTTTGGCAGGTTATAAAATTACTTCCTCCTGTAGACTATTTTTGTTCTGTGGACTGGCTGATTTCAAATTCTTTTTAGATCTATCTAAATCCCTTACAAGACTCATAAGCGGCTACAGTCTTCTTTATGAGCACAACAAAGTAAATGAGCGTTAAAAAAAATGCTGAATAACAATGTTCTCATCATATACATGTTGAATTTTTGCCATTTTGAGTGTGGAAAAAATGGCAGTGTCCTAATTCTCAGCAGAAATAATTATGTTTGATTACATTTCACTGAAAATTTGAAAAAGGCCTTTTCCTTGGTGTATACTATATAATATTTAAAAAAAATTCTGTATTATTAAAACCTATAATACATATCAATATGTCCAAATCTGTTTAAAAAAACACTTACAACCTCACACTGTGACCTCGTTTTATCACAACTGCCTGTCAACTTTTAAAGGAAGAAAAAGAAAATTAAGATGAGAAAAACATCAAAAAGCTAGAAATAAGAGGTAAAAGGTCAGTGCAAAGTGTAGTTAGGTGTCCGGGTAAATGGCTTTTCAGTGTGCAAGTCTTTGGGGGCAGGACAGAGAAAAGGGAGGGTGAGAAAGATGTGACACTCGTGAACCTTGTTCATGACCTTCCGTGCGAGTGTATGTTGCTCGCGTGTGTTTATGTGCATTTAAACCTGAGGGAAAGGGGATGGTGAGCTGAGAGGGTGATAAGAGAGTGGCAGATGGAATCAATGGGGAGTCTAAATGGATGGATGCACAAGTGGGACTGTGTGTGTGTAAAGATAGGTGCTAAGAAATCCAAGCAAGGACAATTAAAGGATAGCGTGTTTCTGTTTAAACGATGGCTACAGTGTTGCTTTGTTTTGTATTGACATAGTAATTACCAGTGAATAATGGAGACCTCTGTGTGGATGAATGCATGTGGCATGTGTATCAGCTGTATTTAATTGGGGAGACTTGCTATTGGCATTCTAATTAGCCTGAAAGACATACTCCCCCTACTAAGATCAAAAGAGCCCCGTGCCATGGCAGGTGGGTGATACTAAAATGTTCTCCCACCAACAAGTTTGCTCCACTTTGAGTAGAGGTTCTATGCTTAGTGTAGATTAGTCTGCCTATGAATGCCATTTTCAAGTGGTCACAAAGTGGTTGATCAAACGGTTCAGGACCTGTTTGGCTTTTCAGGGCAAACAGTTCACTTCCTTAGCGTGACATAGTAACTCGGATTGTCAGTGCTTTAGATAAGCCAGTCATGAAAGATTTTAGGTCTGGCCATAGTTCATTTTTGCTTTATAGAAGAAGGGACTAATTAATGATTCAAAGTACTCATAGATGTAATTCTAAGTAATGTAACTGAGCATACAGTCACATTGAGTTAATTAGAAAATTGGTGAAAAGTTAATTTATTTCAGTGTATTTAAGTATTTCAGTGGATTTAAGTAAACTGATTTTCTATCTTATTAAGATTATTTCGTGTGGATTTATGACAGGACACAGTATTTTTGAAATGAAATTTATCTATTATTATAAATTTTTTTCACTGCATTATTGTTACTATGCTTATGTTTGAGTTTGCTTTTCCTAAAATAACAGAAGATTTCAATTAAGATGTTTGAGGAAAAAAAACTGATTAAGAGGTTTCCCATCTATAAAGTAGCACGACTAGGATTAAAAAAGAGCAGTTAACACTGTGATTTTCAAAGAACTGCCAACCTTTTCAGGCATAGCATGTTCCTTGATAGAGGATGAAAGCTTAGAAGGATAAAGCAGGCCAACCTTGGTGTCTGTCCAGCCTTCTTATTATCTGCTCTCCCTCACTCTCTCCCAGCCTTCCTTTTAAATAGCTTCTTACATGTCAGTGCGTCCTTTGACATAAAATGTAAACACCTTACTGATACTGAAAGTTTGGATATTCTTTACTAAGCAACAGCTTTTACAGCGATGAGTGGTGTTGTCAGCATGATCGGGTAGCGCTTGGGTAGGGTGTGTTTGCTGATGGGGAAAATAATGGATTTTACATATTCTCAGGGGCCAGTCACCAATCAGATTGGATCCAGCTAGGTAAATTGCTTCTCATTACACACAAAACAATACACCTCATGCCTGTAATTAAGGAGAAAAAAAGGTGTTAGCCCTTCTTATGTATGCACAAATAACATCAGTACTGCATCTTTTTCATGTCAAAAGGACACTTTTAAGTGTAGTAAGATATCCAAAAGCTTTTTTTGTTACCAACTTAGCTGCTAGAATTATGCAACAACACCCTAACAAATGAAAGCACAGACAGGAGAACAACGAGCTCCTCATTTGGTAAACTTGTATGTGCAACAAGAAAATTGTAAATAAAGCTTGGTTTTATTTACAATATATTTGTCGTTTTATTTATTCTGTTGTACCAGAATTCTGATATTTTCCCTGAGACCAGAGCTTTTGGCTTTGAGGGTTCTAATATTTACCCTGAAGTCGCCTTACTCTCTGACTCTCCTGAGTCTTTTGTGCCTTTGCCCGCCCACTCTCATTTTTTTCCCCGCTGCGTTCATTTTCTATACAACTTGACAGGGAATCATTAGCCGTATAATGAAAAGCAGCAGACCAGTAATATATACCATCACTGTCTATTAGAGCCTCCTAGCCTAAAGACCTTGAATGTAAATGAGGCTATGTTACGGTCTTTTCAAGTCAGAGTGGATAGCGGTGTTTAAAATGCTTTTAGGACACAACATAGACTAATTGATGTTGTTTTTTCTTTGTTTGATAAAAATGTCTGAATAACTGTTAATTCATTTTCATGGAAAGCTAATTTGAGAAATGCAGCATCTCTGCCACATTAGTTTATTAAAAAATGGCTGGAATTCCAATCACAAGGCCCACATGTTTCAGAGAGATGAAATGTTAATATATTTAATGTAAAAAACAGCAAATAATTTCAAGATGCCTAATCCATCCATCCTTCCGTCCGTCTTCATTGGTAAGTCTAAGCTGAGACCTCTGAACAAAGTTATACATCATGAGCAAAAGCCCGGAATGTTTAAGGAAAGAACCTCCAATCCTATTTAACCCTCTGACTTTTTTGAGAGACATTTAAGGGTTAAAAGGGACAAAATTAAATAAATTTATATATCATGAAATAAATAAATTTGAATGTCCCATGAAATAAAATAAATGTACCATTAAATGTTCCATTAAATAATTAAATCTATCATTTATTTAATACATGATTGAATAAATATACTAATAAATTATAAAATACACAAATAAATTATTAAATGTCATTTTAAATAATTAAATATACATATTTAATTATGACATTAAATATTGTAATGTTTTTTTTATAAATTAATAAAAAATATATATTAAAATATCAAATAAAAATACTATCTTACTCTGTATTCATGGCTTCCTGCATCATGTAATTATTTAAACCCAATTATTTGACCCATCAAACTCAGTGGGCGGGCTTAGAGTTGTCCCTGATGTCTGATTGCCTGCTTCATATAACAAGTAAAGACAAGCTCTTCTAAGTTTCCAGTGACTCTAAAGTTAACACCTTCACTACAAAGTGCTGAAATAACTCCAATAACTTCAAGAAATTCTTACAATTTACTGGCACAAACTCGGGGCAAGCAATTCCAGCCTCTGTATTCCTAGCTTGGTCTAAAATATCTCTAACCAGTTCACGAGAGAGCTCTTGGAGGTCCTGCATGGAGAAAGATGCACCGGATCACAGGATCTGCATTAGCCCCACCCACTGAGTTTGATGGGTCAAGTTGACAGTTTAAAATGTAACTAAAACGATGTAAAAGCATAATCCATCCCCCAGACAAATTTTGAAAAAGGCACCAAAGTGGGCAGTGCCATCTGTGCGGTTGAGCGGAGGAGGGTTAAGCAGGGGTGTGATCAGGAGGACGAGGGAAAGTGGCAGCTGGCTTAATTTGACATATTGAAACGCGGAGAGTGAGCAGACGAACGCTGATAGTTTCACCACGGATAAATCTTTTGAGGTTGAGGATTGTTTTACCCCCTCCTCATCAGAGGTTGAGGAAGGCTATGTGGAGCCCAGTGGGCCTGAGCCTTTTCAGTTTGAGTCACTGGCTTAAGGCGCTGACTTAGCGATGGCCAAAGAATTTATTTATTTCATGATATATTTATTTATACAATTTTGTCCCTGGAGTCAAAAATCCATACTTTTTGACTCATAGCCAGGTTTCGGCATTGTACATCGGGTCAATTAGCAATCTCTTATACCAATCCTTGCTGAGATACCGAATACTGTACAAAACTCAATAGAATTTGCCAAAAATCTGAGCTTTCTTCCCGATTAAAATAATTTTAGACAGCTTCTCCTAATTGTTCACCTCTCTCTGTTTGGATTTTAGTCCCCCCTGCTTCTCTGTTTATGCAACGATGCATTGCTACCTTGTAGGTTACATGCAATTTACAAAGACAACTTCATTCAGCCCAAACCACCCAATGGACTTCTTTTACAGGTTTTCTTCAAAACTACATTGCAAACAAAAGACAAAAGAAAAAGACAAGGTCACATTTTATTTTTCTTGAAAACCTTAAGACTACGTCTTCAGTAACTGAAATGGGTGTGGATCAATACTTCCTATACAGTAAAAAAGTATTGTGTTGCTATTCTCCTTTGTGCATGGTCCTAGTAAATCTTATATTTCCTTTATCAGATTAATCATTGGCTAGTTCGAAAGCCCGGTGCACATTAAACACTAGGGGGCAGTAAGAACGCTGAGCCAATAGCTCTTATGAGCAACTGTTCAAACTAATGCAACATTTGTTTTCTTAGACAACATAAAACTTTTTTGTCCTGAAACAACTTTGTAAAGTAATTTTATTTGAAAAATCACCTTTATAGAGATTGAAAAAATTTTTATATTCATGTAGTGTTGAGTCAAGTTTAGTGAAAACTTTAGGCTACCATATCTATGGAATTTCAGCGGATGGAGAGTTTATTTATTTTTTTATTTTTTTGGATCAGCCCAATAAGTCAGCTTAAAGAGAAACGTTAACTGGGATCCGAGGCATGGGGATGGGGATGGGGATGGACTTGCTAAATGGGGTTCAGACAGCTATTATAACCGCCTCCACTTCTAGTTTAAATATTTTCTCTTTAGTGTCCTCCACACATATTCTTTTTTGTGTCTTTATGTAATGTGAGGAAAACACAGATAAAAACACAAAACAATACCAGATACCAGCAAAAATATATCAAAAGTCAGACAAATACACCCTACATATGTGTATTCATTTATACACACCAACCTGACATAACTGGTGTGTAAGAGAGAGAGATTGAAAAACGTTAACTGAAATGTGATCTCTGTGTGTCTTCATGGACATCGCATTCTTTGTCTCTGTCCACGGACCCCCCTACTTCACTTGTTTCATATCCACACAGCCTCACAGTAACATATACACCTACTCGGGTGCAGAAATAAAATCAATTTTCTCGACTCTGTCCCCGTATTGCAGAGCTGTTATTGAGGAGCTGAGGGGGCTCATGGAAAATGAGACTGAAGAGGCTGGTGGGTTGATAGAGATGGTGAAGCACATGCAAAAGAGCAGGAGAGGGCCAGATACTGGGTGTAAAGCTGACTTTAACCTCTGTATTTGCTGAGGATGGAGCTGAACACAGAATGACTCCTAAAGAATCAAACGTTTCCAGACAGCTTATTTTATACCGATTTAGATAACCATCAGTGCACTAAAATGCTCTACATAAGAGCCCTTAGTATGGGGTGTTTACAGTCTATATCGAGGGAAGAGTTTTGGAGGCAAATGAAAAGCAAAGTTTAAGAGCTAAATTCAGCTTAGGGAAGAAGTGAGACACTTTAGCTCTCAGTAGGTGGATGTGATGGAAGTTTATCATTATGTAAAGAACTGTAAATGTTTATCTACAGAATTCAATGTGAATCATACATCTTTTCAAACTGTGCTGTAGTCCCTGGAGTTCAGTGAGGTGGTAAAATAGGTGCCAAGGAGTAGAAATCAAGCCTTTCCATTAGGGTACAGATGGTACCCCTGGTATAGATGTGTAAAAGCATTAAAAGAACAAAATAGTTTTTGAGAAGTATAATCTCACACTAAACAAATAAACATAAAACTTTAAATCAAGCTAGATTTTTTTGTGAGTAAAAATAATTAATTAGAATTAATCAATTTAACAAAACAAATCACTGTTTTATGATTGGTTTATTGGTATCCCTACTTTTATTTTTCTATATAACCATCTTTCCTCCAGTAGGAAAGCACTGAAATTTCTCCTGAGACTAATGGTGAGTCCTGAGCTTCTTTTACTTCAGGTCACCTCAGAGGTTTTCTGCATGATATGGATTTGGAGACTGTAACGACCATTGAATAAATAGATTTTGTGTATGGTGAATCATTGTTTGGCCATACATTTTGTTTCATTATATTGTTTAAAGATTAAGTGAGAATCCATTTTCAGTTTTCTGGTTGAGTCTACCAGATTCAGTTTAAAATGTTCTGTCATTTCAGTCCAGTTATTTCTGTTAACAGTTCATAATACCATCTGCTTTGGAAGACAGACAGACCCATACCATCACAGATCATCCCCCAAACTTAACAGTGGGCATAAGGTTTACTTTCACAATGTCATCCTTTGTTTTGCAAAAAAAAAAAAAAACACTATTTGAGTGTTTACTGCAGAAAAGCAGCAAACACTTGGTCTCATCTTACCAAGGTTTATGGTACAAGTCATAGTCCCAGTAGAGCAGGGATCTTAAACTCCATTCCTCAAGGGTCAGTGTTCTGGAAAGTTTAGATGTCTTTTTGTCTGAAAAACCCAAATTAATTACGTCTTTAATAGGACTCTGTGAAACCTGATTACCTGCTGAGAAGGTAATTGAAACATTTGATTCAGATGCATTGGACCAAGGATGCATCTAAAGTTGGTGGAAGTCTGGAGTTTGAGACCAGTGCAGTAGAGTTTAGCAAACTCTACATGTTTACAAGTGTGATGGTACAACGGAAATTATTTCCATGTTATGACCCCCAAGCAAATTTTTGGGATCTAATTGGGATTTTTGGGATCTAATTGTTGCTATAGCAACTTTACCCCAAGATGCCACTATTTGCTTTACCAAGAGGGGAAACAAATTTGTCCATATCTGTGCACATGTTGCTTAAGTCACAGGAGAAAACTATTAATAATCTTAAATTGGCTATATATGGATGTCCATGCATAATGTCAACTCTGCTTACAGCTATGTATTTCAAGCGAACAGAAAGCACATTTACTATTGACATGTTTTTATTGTTGCAGTTTGAAGCCTCCACAGTTTGTGTTCATATTCCAACACAAGGATCAGTCAAATGAATGACAATTAACCAAGACCATTCAGTTTTTACTTCTGCAGTCACAGTCGCTGATGAGCAGAGAAACTGTTAAACGTGGTTAAAAACTCATCAGTTTAAGTTTTCAACATAGCTTCTGTTGGCCCACCTGGTTGTAGAACATTAAGCCATTTGCTATATGCCCCTCCTCCTGAGTCTCCTTATAACTTTGCACACTGTACTCTCCTTACTACACACACACACACATATTTATATATATAGATACATAGATATATACACACTACCGGTCAAAAGTTTTATAGAATGGCTTTCTCATTTAATTATTTTCTTTTCTTTATGTTTATGACTATTTACATCATACGTAGACTCTCAATGAAGGCATGAAAACAGTGAATGGGATGTTCTTTCAAGACTCTTTGGAAAACCATTTCAGGTGACCACCTGATGACGATCATGGAGAGAATGCTAAGAGAGGAAAGCAGTAATCAGATCAAAGGGTGGCTATTTCGTAAAAATCCAAAATATCAAAATGTTTAGAGTTATTTCACACTTTTTGTTTACTACATAATTCCATGTGTGTTCACAGGTTTGTTGTCTCTGGTGAGAATCTCCATCTATCTATCTATCTATCTATCTATCTATCTATCTATCTATCTATCTATCTATCTATCTATCTATCTATCTATCTATCTATCTATCTATCTATCTATCTATCTATCTATCTATCTATCTATCTATCTATCTATCTATCTATCTATCTATCTATCTATCTATCTATCTATCTATCTATCTATCATGCTTGTGTTATGTCAGATTTTTGGTGTTTGTCTCCCAGGATTTTACTCCTACAGCTCATTTTACTCCCTAATCCCGTCTTTTGCAGATTAGCTGACATGTCCCTTACAGTCACTCCTCTCCTGCCAACTCCTTCAGAATATCTGGCACACTGGAAGTTGAAATCTCACAAATCACATCTTGGAAGAGCTCACACACAACGCACGCTGACCTTCAGTCCAACACAGGATTTGCCTGAAATCCGGGACATTTTGTCTGTGACCTCTAACATCTGTCTGTGGTGTAAAGCCAGGCTTATAATATGTTGGTCCAAATCAGGCTTTGATTTGAGAACAGAAATATACATTCATTCCAGTCATATAAATTACCATCTCAAAACAGCTTTAGATCTGATTTTCAGATCCAAATCATACAATAAGTCCTAATACATCTAGGGGAAGACTATTGAAGCAGAGGTTTAAACCTCTCCTTTCCCAAATCAAGTCATCCTTATCAAAGCAGCTTTTGAACACATTGCCTATGGCACCACAGCAGAATAAAAACCTACCTGGACTGATACTCAAGGACCCATTTTCAATCACATCCACATACCATTTTAAACCTTTACAAAGACCAGTTCAAGCAAAAATATACTGCTGTGGAACTTGTGTACAAAGCAAGGTGTCTAAACTATTTTCATCTATACTTCAACTTTCACACTAGTATAATTAAAAATTACAATCAATCAAATAACTACCCATAATTCGCTGAACATTTGTTACTTATAAAGCTGCTTATATTGACCCGTGTAGAACTCTTATTTGTTTTAGTTAGATTTCATTGCATTTTCCCACTTCTCTGTGTTCCGGGCCTTTAAGGCACCATCAGATGAATTCTGCTCTTCAAGTCAGATTAGGCTCTTCCTTAATCAAGCCTTTTAGATGCACTTTGAACCACCTCATTTTACCTGGGGCAGGGCAGACATTGACATTTTCACACACACACACACACATTCACACACACACACACACACACACACTCACACATGCACACATAAAATACCTGGCACTATAAGTTCAAACTAGAAATGACTGATTGCTAATGGCTCGAGGCTAAGGGAAACATGATCTTTTTTTTATCAAGTACAAACACTTACACCCTAAAGTAGAAGCTTTTTCATCTCAGCAGAAGATCAAATGAACTAATGTAATATGACAGAAGTAGCTTGTAGTGGATAAGTTAATTTAAGGTCTAAAGAACCTCTTTTTAGCACCATGTAAGCATTAACCAGCCATCATACAGAGCCTAACCAAAACTATTGTGGCACATGTACCCACTTTAGTGCTGGCAGTGGGTGCTTAAGGACACTAAATGCTGGTATAGTGTACACTGCAAAAGGTTAAATCCCACAATGACAATGCAAGGTATGCAAAGCCATGCCATAGTCTGATTTTGGCATACAATCCCAATTCCAATAAAGTTGGAACGTTGTGTAAAACATAAATAAAAACACAATACAATGATCTGCAAATCCTGTTCAATATTTATGCAATTGAAAATATTACAAAGGTAAGATATTTATTGTTCAAATTGATAAATTGATTTATTGTTATGCTGCAAATAGTCACTCATTTTGAGTTCGATAGTTGCAAGACGTTCCTAAAAAGATGGGACAGGTGCATGTTTACCACTGTGTTCCATCAGCTTTCCTTTTAACACTCAATAAGCATTTTTAGATCTGAGGACACAAATTGTTGAAACTTTGTAGGAGGAATTTTTTCCCATTTTTGCTTCATGTACAGCTTCAGTTCCTCAACAGTCCGGTGTCTCCATTGTCATAATTTGCTCTTCATAATGAGCCACACATTATTAGTAGGAGACAGGTCTGGACTGCAGGCAGGTCAGTCTAGTCCCTGCACTGTTTTACATCGAAGCCTCGCTGTTGTAACACGTGCAGAATGTGGCTTCATTGTCTTGTTGTAATAAGCAGAGACATCCCTGAAAAAGATGTTGCTTGGATGGCAGCATGTGTTTCTCCAAAACCTGTATGTAGCTTTCAGCATTAATGGTGCCTTTACAGATGTGCAAGTAGCCTATGCCATGAACACCCCCCCATACCATCATAGATCCTGGCTTTTGAACGTTGCGCTGATAACAATCCAGATAGTCCTTTTCCTTGTTGACCTGGAGGACACAACGTCCATAAATTCTAAAAACAATCCGAAATTTGGACTCGTCAGACCACAGGACACTCTTTTCTTTCCGTCAATCCATCTCAGAAGAGCTCGGGTCCAGAGAAGCCGGCAGCGTTTCTGGGTGTTGTTAATGTAAGGCTTTTGATTTCCATGGTAGAGTTTTAACTTGCACTTGTACATGTAGTGACAAACTGTGTTAACTGACAATGGTTTTCTTAAGTGTTTCTGAGCCCATGTGGTAATATCTGTTACAGAACGATGTCGGTTTTTAATGCAGTGCCTCCTGAGGGATCAAAGGTCACAGACATTCATCGTTGGTTTTTGGCCTTGCTGCTTACATGCAGAGATTTCTCCAGATTCTCTGAATCGTTTGATGATGTTATGGACTGTGGATGATGAAATCCATAAATTCCTTGCAATTGAATGTAGAGAAACCTTTTTAAACTGTTGGTCTATTTACTCATGCAGTTGTTCACAAAGTGGCGAATCTCCCCCCATCCTTGCTTGTGAACGATTGAGCCTTTCAGGGATGCTCCTTTTCTACCCAATCATGAGACTCACCTCTTTCCAATGAACCTGTTCACCTGTGGAATGTCCCAATGAGGTGTTTTTTGAGCATTTCTCAACTTTCCCAGTGTTTGGTTGCCCCTGTCCCAGCGTTATCAGAACTTGTTGCAAGCATCAAATTTAAAATGAGTGAATATTTGCAAACAAAAAACCATGAGGTTTATCAGTGTGAACATTAAACATCTTGTATTTTGAGTGTATTCAATTGCATGTAGGTTAAACATGATTTGCAAATCACTGTATTCTGTTTTTATTTTCGCGTTACACAACATCCCAATTGCATCGGAATTGGGGTTGTAATTTGGTAGGTGGTTCACTCTGCAAGGAGCTGGCCTGTCTACAATTGATGCTTTTGGCCATAAGTTGTGGCATCACAAGTGATAGTTCTATCAAGCAGTTAGCGGAGCATCCAACAGTCTGGCAAAACAGTATCCGTAAGACTTGATGGTTATGGACAGGGGCTTTATTCTGGGTTTGCATGAGGCTGTACAGGGTTGTAAAAGTAATTCAGTAATGATGCATTATATCACCCGCACATGTCAAGACAGACAACACTCAGCAAGGATGTTGTATTGTGTGCCAAGCATTAAGGCCCATGGCATCTGCGCCTGCCACCCGGACTGAAGCACTGGACTCTTCACAACACCGCATAACATACCATGACTTGGGTGGATGCCCTTACATACCCATTAAACTGTTATCAGCACACCATTTTTCTGTAACAGGTGGTGTTTGTTCATTATGGCTCCTGTTTTGCTTTATATTTGTACATTTTAGTTTCACAGCCAGAGTGTCTTTGTATCAGACCCTACTGCTGGCGAAACACAGGTGATGCATGCATTATGCATCGTGCCTGGACAGACTGGGCAGACGCCGACAGAAGGCTGAAGCTACTGCTGCGTCGCTAATGCATTTCTTTCACCACACAGCCTGTGTCCCCGTCCCCGTCTCCGCCTGTGCTGCGTTTCTGTGAAACTGCAGGTGTCAATAAAGTATATTTCCTAGCATTTCTTTAGCGGTACTCACAGCAGGATATTAATGTATGAATGACAGTCATGTTGGTTTTTGAGACAGATTTGGGTATGAACGCCCTGGTCATCTGAAATGTAAATTTTCTGTTACAGAAAATGGAATATTGAGCCCTTCCATGTTTGTTTGCCAACACTTGAACTGTTTAATTCCAAAATATTATCAACATTGCCAACAATTATTAATACACAGTTAATAGCTTCAATCATATATGACTCATCATATGTTTAAGTACGTATGTAGAATTTGACTTAGTGCTTCAAAAGCAAATAATAAAACAGTGAACTAAGACTAAGTTTGTTTTTAGATGACTTTAAAAACAGAAAATATTTCAAATGCTCTGCCTCCTGTAGTTCTCACCCCTCGTATGCTGCACAGCCAGGAAGTCCATTTCACACAACCTTTATGACCTCCTAGAAATATATGGTGGCAAAACCTTTTAAATGGACAGGCTACTGGTAATTTTCCTTGTAAAGTAAATGTCTAAATGTTAACAACAGCATGGCACATACATTATATGGTTTGCAAACGATAATTTGTCTTTTACTTTGGGAATTGGAGGTGTGACTGATCAACCCTAAAACTAAACCTTCCATTTCTTTTGTCAACATTTATCCAGAAATGACCTGGTAACATCAACATATCCCTAAAGGTAAATTGAGGACAACTATGCATATCAAGGATACTTGACTTGAAGTTGCTTCCAAATCTTTGATTGTCTTCACCTTTCTTCCAAACGTATGGCCTGGTGTGTAATCAGGAGGCTTGTGGCGGAGGCAGAAGCACTTTGAACATCCTGCAGACGTTCCTTTCAAGTTTTCTGCAGACAAGAAAACAATGAGAAATAAAAGCATGAAAACAAATTTCCAATTCAGAGCTTGAAACAATCAATCTTGACTTGGCAATATTTATATATTATTAAAAACAGAGTTGACAACAAATTTGACATGAACATCCAAAGTAAGGGCTGAGCAAATAATTACACCAAAATCCTTGAAAGAAGATTTAGCAAATGATTCAAGAGCATCAAAGGTTTCCATTTCCTTAGACAAAACTCTGTTGCTTAGCGACACCTTTGGGCTTGAAAGACAAATACTCCTGAATATTATCTATGGAGAAGTGATGAGAAATGTCCTTAAATTTGTCCAGTATGTGCTAAGAAGAAGGTGATGTAAGGGAAAGAATAGGAGCCCCGGAAGAGAGAACCTTCAAGCAGACTGTTAGCATTGTTCGCACAGTTAGGAAGAAAACTACTTCATAACAGAACCTGATACAACCTCAGGATCTCACTAAAATTTGACGGTCAGCGGTATCAAAAGCTGAGGTCAGATCCAACACAAACAGAACAGAACATTTCCCGGCATCGCTTATTGCCAACATGTCACTGGCTTGTCACAGACTTGTAGAAGTGCTGCTTTGGTGAAATGCGCTGGGCTAAAGAATTAAGTACAGCACTGTGGATCAGTGGGAAGAGTAGTTGTCTTACAATCTGAAAGTTGTGGGTTCGATTCCAACTTCTTCCTACTAAATGTCAATGTGCCCCTGGGCAAGGCACTTAACCCCAAGGTACCTATGACCTGCGTGTCGGTGTATGAATACGTGTGATTGGGTGAATGTGGCTCTAGTGTAAAGTGCCTTGCGTGGTTGATATGACTGGAAAAATGCTATATAAGTTCAGTCCATTTACTATTTAGGCCTTATAATAAGTCACAATATTTCCAAAATCCTAGCAATAAACGTTTATTTGAAATAGATCTGTCACTGTTAAAATGAGTTTGGTCAAGTTTATATTCTCCTAGGAATAGGTGAATGACAGTATTTTTAAAACCAAAGACTCCACAAGTAATTAGTGAGGTTTCCATTTAAATCATCACACAGGAACCATTTCTCTGAAGGGCAAAGATGCAAGAAAAATGACTAAAGAATGGAAATTAATCTCACTGGATCAACTGATTTCTTTAGCCTATAGATTTTGTTGTTTCATCAGAATGCAGTATGGTTTATGCTTGATTAGTTTTTCTTTAATAACTTAATATACGCTTCTTAGTTTGATTTAGTGTAGTTGAGTAGTGTACATCTGTGTGTATTATGGTCCATGTGTTCTGGTTGAATTTTCCCCTCTGACCATTTTTCAATTCAGAAACACTAATATCCCCTAGACTTCTTTGGCCTAGTTATTAGACAACCACACTCTCTCTCTCTCTCTCACACACACACACATCAACATACAGTTTCCAGTTTATCTGAGTTCAGCCCTGCCTTCAGCATCAGTTCCCACTCATGCCTTAATACATTCAGCTTCATTGTATAAAAAGAGTAAATAGTCTATGTGCATATACTGAGTACTTACAGGGGTTGGACAATGAAACTGAAACACCTGGTTTTAGACCACAATAATTTATTAGAATGGTGTAGGGTCTCCTTTTGCAGCCAATACAGCGTCAATTCGTCTTGGGAATGACATATACAAGTCCTGCACAGTGGTCAGAGGGATTTTAAGCCATTCTTCTTGCAGGATAGTGGCCAGGTCACTACGTGATACTGGTGGAGGAAAACGTTTCCTGACTCGCTCCTCCAAAACACCCCAAAGTGGCTCAATAATATTTAGATCTGGTGACTGTGCAGGCGATGGGAGATGTTCAACTTCACTTTCATGTTCATCAAACCAATCTTTCACCAGTCTTGCTGTGTGTATTGGTGCATTGTCATCCTGATACACGGCACCGCCTTCAGGATACAATGTTTGAACCATTGGATGCACATGCTCCTCAAGAATGGTTTGGTAGTCCTTGGCAGTGACGCGCCCATCTAGCACAAGTATTAGGCCAAGGGAATGCCATGATATGGCAGCCCAAACCATCACTGATCCACCCCCAGGCTTCACTCTGTGCATGCAACAGTCTGGGTGGTACGCTTCTTTGGGGCTTCTCCACACCGTAACTCTCCCGGATGTGAGGAAAACAGTAAAGGTGGACTCATCAGAGAACAATACATGTTTCACATTGTCCACAGCCCAAGATTTGTGCTCCCTGGACCATTGAAACCGACGTTTGCCATTGGCATGAGTGACCAAAGGTTTGGCTATGGCAGCCCGTCCATGTATATTGACCCTGTGGAGCTCCCGACGGACAGTTCTGGTGGAAACAGGAGAGTTGAGGTGCACATTTAATTCTGCCGTGATTTGGGCAGCCGTGGTTTTATGTTTTTTGGATACAACCTGGGTTAGCACCCGAACATCCCTTTCAGACAGCTTCCTCTTGCGTCCACAGTTAATCCTGTTGGATGTGGTTCGTCCTTCTTGGTGGTATGCTGACATTACCCTGGATACCGTGGCTCTTGATACATCACAAAGACTTGCTGTTTTGGTCACAGATGCGTCAGCAAGACGTGCACCAACAATTTGTCCTCTTTTGAACTCTGGTATGTCACCCATAATGTTGTGTGCATTTCAATATTTTGAGCAAAACTGTGCTCTTACCCTGCTAATTGAACCTTCACACTCTGCTCTTACTGGTGCAATGTGCAATTAATGAAGACTGGCTACCAGGCTGGTCCAATTTAGCCATGAAACCTCCCACACTAAAATGACAGGTGTTTCAGTTTCATTGTCCAACCCCTGTATATATCTCCTGTGTGTTTCCTTACACCTATGTGGAATCATTCTGCATCTCTTTCTCTGGATCAACAGTGGAATGCAGTAGTTGTCTCTCTACAACCAGAGAGCTGAGAGACATTTTCCTTAGGGAATGTACAAAATGAAAGTATTGATAAAGAACTTGTTGGTGCTGTCGGTTACATTAGATAAAAAAAGAAGTTTTCAGCTGGATTATGTTTATACTAAATAACTTTCTTTTTCTAACATTGATTTTAAAACAGTGTCAGAGAAAACGGACTCACCACACACTATCCAGTTGCTTTCTGCGTGTGACTTCCAGTAAAGTAACTGTTAGTTATCATTATAGGCCCCAGATGAGAAGGGTGTGCTTTAAACTTGACACCAAGTTTTACTGACATTTGTGTATCTTATTTTGAAATAAGAAAGGAAGTAGTTCTTGAGTTGCCCTGTTGTGTTGACAGAGAAAAATATTATGTTCATGCCTTTTTTGCATAGGACCAACATAGAATATTTAAAAATAGATGCAAGTGCTTGAATCCGAGAAGATATGTGGATTGTATCGTGCCAAACGATGACTATTTATACTTTCATAGCAGTCAGAACATGTTCTTCTTGGTAGCAGCATAAGCCCTGGTAACTAGTCCAGATATGCTGTTAGTAAAGTCTAATTCTAACAACAAATACCAGTTAACATCCATCCATCCATCCATCCATCCATCACCTGTACATAAAGGAACTGGAGTCTATCTCAGTCAAATAGCAAGGGCTGGGGTCCACCTTGGACACATTTTCTGTCCCTTACAGGTCTAACACAAAACCATGCGCCTCAAAACTTCAAGGTATTATTAAATGAAATAGTTTCCTTTTCTCTTTGGAAGAAAGTCCGAAAATCCAGAGAAAACTCCTGTGTGCATGGGGAGAACATGAAAACTTCAAACAGAAAGGCTCCAGCACCAATTTAAACTGGCAAATTGGACCTTGCTGACAATCATCTTTATTAATTATTTTGAGCTTATGATATACAGTTTTTTACTAAAGCCTCATGGACAACAATAATGCATTGGTTTAAATGCTGTCTTCTCAGAAGTGTAGAGGAAGAAAAGCACAGAAAGAATAAAGGGTTATTTCACCAGAATATAAATGCAGTTTTTGCATCCAGGTCTCTCACTTTATTTCCTTGCCCGTTGGTTGTTGTTCCTCTTCTGCCTATCATCAGACCTGTTGTTTTCTTGTTCGGCGCCACCATTTGACTGGAACTATTACTGTCCCTGTCGGCGAGCACAGTCACCATGTCAATATTCATTAAATTATTATGCATTTTCATACCCTAAGTGCAATGTTGGTGCAAGTCTGTTATGTTCTGCACAGTACCAAGTCGCTTTAAGACTGTAAGGTTTGTGCATGTTTTTTGTCCGTCTTGTCCACAATTACAACTACATGTTTTTCAAACATTGAGACTATAGACGCCTGAAGAACTAATATCTCTCTCTCTCTCTCTCTCTCTCTATATATATATATATATATATACATATACATATATAAATATATATATATATATATATGTATACTGAAACACCTGTCATTTTAGTGTGGGAGGTTTCATGGCTAAATTGGACCAGCCTGGTAGCCAGTCTTCATTAATTACACATTGCACCAGTAAGAGCAGAGTGTGAAGGTTCAATTAGCAGGGTAAGAGCACAGTTTTGCTCAAAATATTGAAATGCACACAACATTATGGGTGACATACCAGAGTTCAAAAGAGGACAAATTGTTGGTCCACGTCTTGCTGGCGCATCTGTGACCAAGACAGCAAGTCTTTGAGATGTATCAAGAGCCACGGTATCCAGGGTAATGTAAGCATACCACCAAGAAGGACGAACCACATCCAACAGGATTAACTTTGGACGCAAGAGGAAGCTGTCTGAAAGGGTTGTTCGGGTGCTAACCCGGATTGTATCCAAAAAACATAAAACCACGGCTGCCCAAATCACGGCAGAATTAAATGTGCACCTCAACTCTCCTGTTTCCACCAGAACTGTCTGTTGGGAGCTCCACAGGGTCAATATACACGGCCGGGCTGCTATAGCCAAACCTTTGGTCACTCATGCCAATGCCAAATGTCGGTTTCAATGGTGCAAGGAGCGCAAATCTTGGGCTGTGGACAATGTGAAACATGTATTATTCTCTGATGAGTCGACCTTTACTGTATTCCCCACATCGCGGGAGAGTTATGGTGTGGAGAAGCCCTAAAGAAGCGTAAAACCCAAACTTTTGCATGCCCAGAGTGAAGCACGGGGGTGGGTCAGTGATGTTTGGGCTGCCATATCATGGCATTCCCTTGGCCCAATACTTGTGCTAGATGGGTGCGTCACTGCCAAGGACTACCGAACCATTCTTGAGGACCATGTGCATCCAATGGTTCAAACATTGTATCCTGAAGGCGGTGCCGTGTATCAGGATGACAGTGCACCAATACACACAGCAAGATTGGTTTGATGAACATGAATGTGAAGTTGAACATCTCCCATGGCCTGTACAGTCACCAGATCTAAATATTATTGAGCCACTTTGGGGTGTTTGGGGGGAGTGAGTCAGGAAATGTTTTCCTCCACCAGTATCACGTAGTGACTGGCCACTATCCTGCAAGGAAGAATGGCTTAAAATCCCTCTGACCACTGTGCAGGACTTGTATATGTCATTCCCAAGACGAATTGATGCTGTATTGGCCGCAAAAGGAGGCCCTACACCATACTAATAAATTATTGTGGTCTAAAACCAGGTGTTTCAGTTTCATTGTGCAACCCCTGTATATATATATATATCTATATATATATATATCTATATATATATAGATATATATATATATATTTATATTTTATCAAGAGCTCTGATCTATCTTTACCATATTTACCTATCAAAATCAAGTGAAACCAAATACAGAGAATAACATTAGCATTCAGAAAATATCAGCTACTCAACACACAGAAAAGGGTTAGCTTGACACAGCTTGGCTGGAAACCACAACAAATATATTCATATACTTGATTTTTGGAAGCTTATAATCGATCCTAGAAAAGAATGCGGGCCCATGCATTGACCCTGTTACTGATTCAAGCAAAGATTGCCTACATCCTACTTGCTGAAAACAACTGACTGTAGTAGTAATGGGTACAATTCAGTTTTTCTTTTCAGATCAGCTGACATGACACTGAAAAACAAAAATTCTTTAGAAAAATACTGGTTAAACTTGAAGTACATTCTTTTCTGTTGTCAGGGATACCTTCAGATCGTTATGTCTTTCTTTACCAGATGATCTACTCACATTTAATTAGTATAACAGAACCAGACATCAGTTGATTCCTTTTTTTCTCAATTGAAGTAAACTGATGGTTTTTTGTCCGAATGAGTGATAGACAGGAGAAAACAGTTTATTGCTCCTTCTCCCATCGCTTTCTCTGTCTTTCTATTTAATGAGGTTCTCTTTAATTACATTTTAATGGGCTAGAAACAGCTGTTGCTGCTTTATATCTCTGTAAATGTGTTGCTCTTCTCCTTCATCTCTTACTCGTCGTGATTCCTCTGACCCTTACCTTATAAACTGTCCTCCTCTGTCCAGTCCTCTTTCACACTGTATGATTATGGTTGAACATTTTAAACCAGACATTTTCTTTTGACAGATTCCTTTTGAGGTTTCACATTTTTTTATTTAATTTTTTTTTTTTTTTTACAAAAGACCAAAATTAGATCTTAGTAGATTTGGTAGACTTTCATACATTACTGTAATATGATTACAATAATGTATTGCAGAGCTTTGACATAAAGACTAAGAGGAAGAAATACTTCTCCTTAATAGTTTATAGTGCCTTGAAAAATTATCTACACCCTTAAATATTTTGTTACATTTCAACCACAAACACCTAAGTATTATATTGGAATTTATGTGACTGAGCAACACAAAGTAGTTCATATTGGTGATGTGGAAGGAAAACGATAAATGGTTGTCAAACTTTATTTTACAAATAAAATCCTGAAAAGGTTGGCAATCCTTTGCATGCAGACCCCTTTACTCTGATACCCCTTAATATAACAAGGTTGCATTAGAAAACAATGCTCCAAGCTTTGGACATTTCTCAGAGCACTGTTCAATCCAGTTTCTGAAAATACCAAGAATATGGCACTAAACCAACAGGTAGAGCAATAATCAGGGAAACAGCCATGTGGCCCATGGTAATAGGAATAGTTTTGTCCACACTGCAATCTTATTTTTAAATAGGCCTTAACTAAATTTTTCCATTATTTTTACAGCTGTGTTTAGATGCTGGATCCACGTTTTGTTTATTGTATTTCATTATAGATTTTTTTATGTGTATTTTAGGCAAATGTCTTCATGACGTCTTTTATTTTGTGTTTAATTTTACTTTCATACAAAAATGCTGGTCTCTCTTGCCAGCAAGACAAAACTACCTAAGGGTGTTGATAAAAATACCTAACTTTTTTATGGTAACTCTGGAAGAGCTGTAGAGATCCGCAGCTCAGGTGGGGAAATCATTTTGACAAGACAACTATTGGTCATTCATTCCACAAATATGGTAACAAGAAAGCCATATAAACATGAAGAAGGTACTCTGGCCAGATTAAACCAGAATTAAATTTTTTTTGCCTGCATGCAAAACATTATGTACACATCACCCTGAACACAAGTATCATGAAGTGGGGATGCTTTGCTTCAGCAAGAACAGCAAAGAGCTGATGGGAAGATGAATGGAGCTAAATATATGTCAATCCTGGAAGATTATTGAACATGTTTACCCCCAAAAAGTAAAAAATTAAACGTAAAAGATAAACAGAAGGTTATATGTTTTAGTATTAAAACTTGCCATCTCCAGGAAGCTTTTAAATACTTTCTGTTTAAGGCTGATCAGTCACACACAATGTTGTTTGGTATCTTCCACACAGCTTTTCAAGCCAAAGACGGAGGTTTTAATGATTGATGACCTGTTGCCTTTCTTGTCAGCTCAGGTAGAAAGAAAAGGAAGGGTAGGACTGATTGCACAAAGGGATGGAGAAGCTATGTGTCACAGAGGGTGCATGGAAGTCAAACTAGATGTTGTGGAAAATGAAAATACATTTTTAGAGCACTTTTCAGAAAGAGTTCAAAAACGTACATATTCGAGAACTTTCCCGTATACACCAAAAGTTAGTAAATATTTTTAAGATTTTGTCTTATGTTGACATTATTGCATAAGTCCAGACCCTAACTGCTGGCCCTACAATAGTTCACTGAACCAGTTTCCATTATTTTACCTTAATGTTGCTATTACAATGAAGACTGTTGCTCTGGAAGCATGCATCGATAATATCCACATTACCTGTTGCATTAAACAACTATATTTACTTGCTATTATAGAGCCTAAATTGTGGCAAGAAAGTGTGACATCAGGTAGGTGGGTCCATGGATTGGTTTCAAATTCTGATACTTCTATCTGGAGCCTCAGCAGAAACTCTGCTGTCCAGTTTCACTACGTTGTGCTTCCTGAAGCCTCAGAAGTCTGGAGATGAGCTAAACATGCTCCTTAAACTTTCTAGCTGGTACAGTCTCCTTAACAGTGCAGGGATTCCCAACTGTCTTAATGGACTGCAGCAATTTTGTAGATATTAATCTACCGATAAAGAGAAATAGATACATGGAGTTGGGAGGACAACAAACTAAAGATGCATCATGAAGTGGGCTTGCGACAGGAATCTTACGTCTTTCAGCTTAACCGGCTCTAATTGTTGACCTCCTTGGTTGGAAACGTAGAAAACCAATATTTCCCGATCACTGAGAGCACCATAGCTAATTGCTACCTGGAAAGCAACACTTTCCGGTTTGGAAGTTGTTGCTGAGTGAAGAAGACTCAAAGTTTGTAATTTTTATTCTGCAGATTTAGCAAAGTGGTGCAAGATGCTTTTTCAACAGAAACTATTTTCTACAGTGTGTCAAAATATACAGGCTATAGAACCAAATAATGACTAGTTATGGAAAACCTTGCTTCCTTTCTGTACTTAATATACTTTAATATAAGTGATTTTTTTTTTAAATTTACTAAATTTGATTACAGAAAATCGAGTTAGACTTTATTTATTAAAAGGGGTCCAAAAAGCCTAATGGGAAAAAAAATTAACCACATATGTTGTTTATATTGCTTGCAATTCAATTGAAATACACATCTGTTGTCTTGAATGAATGAATGAATGAATGAATGAATTAATGTGTTTGTGGCTCCACCAGACCCACGGATACCAAAAATATGAACATCACACAAGGGTAAACTATAATCGCCATCTTTTCCCAGTCTATTATATATGTTCAAATATCAATATCAGAATAAGATCAATATTAGGATCAACACTGGTTGTAAATGAAAGCAAAGTTTTTGTACAAGGTGAGTGTGTGTGTGGATGGTCAGTTCTGATTCCTGGTGTTTGTGTGTGTGTGTCCCATTGTTTCTGAGTGTGTCAAGGTGACTGTCTGGGGGTTAATAGCTAGTGACCCATACAGTGGACACGAATTGGAGTTTTAAAGTACACATTTACTCTCACACACATAGAACATTTTATCTTTTCCTAAACTGTGCAGATCCTGACTTGTCCAAATTGTCTTGACCGTGTCGCAATCAAGGATTAACACACATTGGTGATGAAGTGAGTGTCTGTGCCCGTCACTGCTTAGGTTTGTGGTAAGAATGGATTTGCCTATCTTTTTTATATGTCTAGTATATTTTCTTTCATTCAAAAGATTGGAATATGAAGACTTCACCTAAAACAAAAGTTCAATCACCTTATTAGATTCTTTAAGGTTACCATTATTTACCAGTACAACATTTTATAGATTTTTCCTGGCAGTAAGATGCCACCTTTACCAGATTAACTTCTATTACACCAGGCATAATGTTTGTGTAATTGTCTATAGTAAAGAGTTAAACACTTATTAGTTTGTGTGCCTTAGAAGCATAGCTAATTGTGGTCAGAGTTAGTTTTAAAGTGTTCCAATGCCACTAAAAAAATATGCTAAAGTGTGCTACTTGACTTTAAGTTTCAGTTAGGATTAAGAGGAGGAAGAGGGATGAGGAAAATGGCATGAGGATTATGGGTGAAAGAGGAGAAAGAGAGCTGAGGTGAGATGAATTTGAGTGTAAGGGAGGGTGGGATTGAAAGGATGTGACAGACTGTGAAGGATTGGTGAGCTGGGTATAAGCAGACGGCTGGGTAATTAGAGGCCCTACTCCCGAACCTAAGTTAACATATTAACTTCACATTTTACTCGTACTCATACTCGTCGGACCGGCACAGTGACCCCATTACTGCGGCAGCCGCACCGATCTGTCTGTCGATCTCCCGCTCCATTCTTCCCTCACTCGTGAACAAGACCCCGAGATACTTGAACTCTTCCACTTGAGGCAGGAACTCCCCTCCAACCTGAAGAGGGCAAGCCACCATTTTCCGGTCAAGAACCATGGCCTCGGACTTGAAGGTGCTGATCTTCATCCCAGCCGCTTCACACTCGGCTGCGAACCGCCCCAGCACATGCTGTTGGTCTTGGCTACAGGGGGCCAGCAGGACCACGTCATCCACAAAAAGAAGAGACGAAATCCACTGGTCCCCAAACCAGACCCCCTCCGGCCCCTGGCTGCGCCTAGAAATCTTGCCCATAAAAGTAATGAACAGGACCGGTGACAAAGGTCAGCCCTGCCGGAGTACAACATGCACCAGGAACATTCCGCAATGCGGACCAAACTCCTGCTCCACTTGTACAGAGGCCGGATGGCCCCTAATAAAGGGCCCCCGATTCCATACTCCTGGAGCACCCCCCACAGGGCACCACGAGGGACACAGTTGAATGCTTTCTCCAGGTCCACAAAACACATGTGGACCGGTTGGGCAAACTCCCATGAACCCTCGAGTACCCTGTAGAGGGTATAGAGCTGGTCCAGTGTTCCACGGCTGGGACGAAAACCACACTGCTCCTCCTGAAGCCGAGGTTCGACTATCGGCTGGACTCTCCTCTCCAATACCCTTGCGTAGGCCTTACCAGGGAGGCTGAGAAGTGTGATCCCCCTGTAGTTAGAACACACTCTCCACCACCCCAGTCCAGAGGCACTGTCCCCGATCGCCACGCAATGTTGAAGACGCGTGTCAACCATGATAGTCCTACAACATCCAGAGATTTGAGGTACTCAGGGTGGATCTCATCCACCCCTGAAGCCCTGCCACCGCGGAGCTTTTTAACCACCTCGGTGACTTCAGCCTGGGTGATGAAAGAGTCCAACCCCGAGTCTCCAGCCTCTGTTTCCACCAGGGAATGTGTGATAGCAGGATTAAGGAGATCCTCGAAGTACTCCTTCCACTGCCCGATAATGTCCCCAGTCGAGGTCAGCAGCCTCCCACCCCCACTGTAAACAGTGTTGGCGAAGCACTGCTTCCCCCTCCTGAGGCGCCAGACGGTTTTCCAGAATCGCTTCGAGGCCAACTGGTAGTCCTTCTCCATGGTCTCACCGAACTCCTCCCAGGCCCGGGTTTTTGCCTCTGCCACAGCCCGGGCCACGGCAGATCCGTGACTAGCACAGAAGTCCAATAACAAAACACCACTCGGATTCAGATCGGGGAGGCCATTCCTCCCGATCACGCCTCTCCAGGTGTCACTGTCGTTTCCCACGTGGGCGTTGAAGTCCCCCAGCAGAATAATGGAGTCCCCGGGAGGGGCACTATCCAGCACCCCCGACAGGGACACCAAGAAGGCCGGGTACTCTGCACTACCGCTCGGCCCGTAGGCCGAAACGACAGTCAGAGACCTATCCCCGACCCGAAGGCGCAGGGATGCGACCCTCTCATCCACCGGGGTAAACCCCAACACGAGACAGCAAAGCTGGGGGGCAACAAGCAAACCCACCCCAGCCCGCCGCCTCTCCCCGTGGGCCACTCCAGAGTAGAAGAGAGTCCAGCCCCTCTCCAGGAGATGGGTTCCAGAGCCCACGCTGTGCGTGGAGGTGAGCCCGACTATTTCTAGTCGATATCTCTTGACCTCACGCACAAGCTCAGGCTCCTTCCCCCCCAGTGAGGTGACATTCCACATCCCTAGAGCCAGCCTAAGCATCCGGGGATCTATAAATGGTCTTCATCTGAATTTATTAATATCTAACCTCAAGTGTAGGAAAACAGAAGGACAGATGAAGTTAGGCACAGAAGCAAACTGTCCTTCCTTATTTTTAGATTTGCAAATGTACATTTCCTGCTGTAGTGACTTTAATTGTGTACTTTGTGAAGGTTTTTTTTTTCACCACCACCTCTTTATGCTTTTGCTACTGAGTCTACACTTGTGTCCTCCACCATTACACCAAACCACGACATCTCCATTAAAAACGAAGAGAGAAGTCATGATCATTTTCCACTCAGTAAGGAGGATGAAAGTATGCTGTGTAAATAAGTCGCTCAATTGCACACATTTGAGGCCAATGTTCTAAAGCACTCATAGCAAACACACAAGCATACATGCTCACACACAAACAGTGTCATTAGTAGCATGCTATAGTACAAGCTCTTTCATTTGGAACCCCAGAGTCCATTTAATCCTGGAAATAGCTGCGGGTCAGGAAGCTGAAACACTGGCTTCAGTGTGTATGTGTGTGTTAGTGTGTGGTTGTGGCAGTTTGGCCATCATCGTATCAGAGTGGTAGGTTTTTGCAAGTTTTGCCCCTAAGTCTAATTGAGTTTTCAAGGAGCTCCTATCCTTTAAAGAATGTTGGTGTGTTTGTGAGTTTGTGAGCTGTTGGGTGGTAGAGGGTTGGAGGTTACCTTTTCATGGTTTATTAGGGTTTCAGCTGACAAATATAGCCTTTTCGAGCTATTTTATATTTTGTAAAAAGTAATAAGGTTCGGCAAAAACTCAGATTAACTATTTCTAGCATAGTTCTAGTTTGTTGCTCTTCATAATTTAGTTCTTTACTATTGGTTTTGTGTTTTTACTCTAAAATCAGATAACAACGAGGAATGATTATGTAGCTGGCGTTTGTAGTGCAGTTGTGAAGATTAATGGTTGATATAGGGCTTAATGGGTATTTACTAGTTACTGTCTCTGTATTCATACTGTTGCTCAAAGTCACCAGCTACAGTATACTAGAAGAAAAGTAATGCCTAAATGCATTTAGTGATTGGCTGATTCACTATTTGAGCTAACAACCAATTAAACAGGTGTACCTAATAAAGTGGCCAGTTAATCTATATATCATTGGTGCTAAATGTGCAAATTGGTTTAATCCAATTCCAGACCTTCATTGCTTAACTTGAAGAAGAATGTGGGATTGCTGACTGTATCTGGGATGATTAATTGCTGTGGTTTCAATCAAACCAATGTTAGTTCCTTTAAAATTCAACCTTATTGGCTCACACAGACCAACACATATACTGTTGGAAGTTCAATTGACCAGATACATTGACGACCTTACCTTTACACCACTGTTAGTTAGAGATCAAAAACATTCCTCTAACTTGATTAATTAGGCTTCCATGTCAAAACACATGATTGGTCAATAAGTCTTTATAGCTTGTTAGTGGTTAATATACCTGTATATATAAATATAATTTGCCTGGGATATGTAATTGTAATCATGTGAATATTAAACAACTGCATAGATCCAATTAACAATAAAAGAGGGAAATAAAAACACATAAGAGGGAAGCCTTCCGGCCTTAATAGGCTTCTGTGTTTGATTTGACTTTATTATGGCTCAACCCAGAGCTGTGAGGTTCATCCTAACTCAATCTTGGCCATTCATGCAACAGAATCAAATACTATTGGTTTGCAAACCTAAATCACCCATCTGCCGTTAATAGACCTGAGATTTTATATCACAGAGAGCTGAAGTTGAGAAACAAGTATGGAGAGAGTTCTTGGCTTGCAGCAGCCGTGGAAGAGTAAAGCAAGTAGCCATTAGGAATGGTAGGGTAATTGGTTAAATAACATTTATTTTGCTTTAATAGCAATAGCAATAGCAATAGCAGCTATTGGCTGTGGCTCAGTTAAAGAGAGTAGTCATTTGGGAGGTTGTGAGTTTGTGTGTGCAGATAAGTAAAAGCACTTTGACTAGTCTGTGGGACTAGAAAACAAACAAACAAGAATCTAAACATTTGCAGGTACCTATGTCTTATTTGAACAAGTAATTTTCCTCAGAGTGCACAAACCATAAATATCAATCAAGCACCAACCGTCAAGTAAACTGTCTTTCAAATCTTTCATGAAGAACATGGAGGTTGTTTGAGGTGGACTTTGAGGTCTCTAAGTGGAGTCCTACATATTCAAAACAAGACTTCCTATTTTGTCAGTTTTGCTTATCATCATTTCAAATAAATATTTGTATACAGTTGGAGAATTAGCAACCATTTTCTACAGGTTGAATTTCAACTTGATTTCTTACAGTCTAGTAGAAAGATGGACTTTGAGACATTCTAACAGATAAATGCAAGTTGTAGCTCCAGCTTCATGTTCAGGGTTGTCATTCCAGAAGAAATGCATCCCCAATGTATGATGCTCCCACCACTGCCTCACATTGTTGATGATGTGCTCAGTAATATTTGCTGTGCTGGTCCTCGCCTCACAACGCATTTTGAATGTGGGCAAAAAGTTGAGTTTTGGTCTCATCTGATCAGGGCACCTTTTTTACATGTTTGCTGTCTCCACTATATGGATTGTGCAAAATGGACTTAAGTTTTTCTTTCAGCTATGTTTTTTTCAGTGCCAGCCTACCCATAAAGTCCAGGGGCCTCATATACGAAAGAGTGTGCATCTTTCATATTAAACATTTGTGGTAGGACGAAATTCTGAAACTTGCAATGGACAAAAAAAATTCAGATGTATGAAGCTGTGCGTAGACATCACTGCACATGTAGCCTTCATACATCCCAATTTGCGGTGGATTTGTCGTAGCTGGACATGGTGGTTGAACTGCCTTGTCCCCGCCCCTAAATGTATAGGGAATGTAGTATAAATAGCCAGAAGTCTTCCATCACGGTCCAAATAACCTTGGCAATGTGCTGTGACAATCAAACAACCGGTTCCTTTCGGCAGAAAAACGCTAAGAGAGACTGTCTGCAAATCATGAGGGGTGTTTTTAGTGAATTACAGCAAATCAACAACTTCTTGAATGACATCAGTGACTCAAACCTGACTTGAAATAAAAAGGTTTTAAGCTTGAACCCGTTTAGTTCAACATTGTCTGAATCAGATCCACACAGCACTCTAGCTGTTGTACTAAGCTCAGTTACACCTCAATGCTGATCATTATAATGAGGTGAATATTCCTCCCATGTTTCTATTAGGAAGACTGTCACCACACACACTATGTGAAGTACTTCAAATCTGTGAAACCATTCAGGACGCCACATAAAAAAATTGAAAATCACCTAGTTGCCGCCATCGCGCATGAAATTGGCTTGAGGTTTGTTCCCAACACTAAATATTATAGTATAAAGGAATCATGAGTTGAAGAGGCCATCGTGCCATTGCATTAGTGAGACACATTAGCGCATCATAAACAGGTTGCGCATATATTGAATGAAAATGCCGTCTATTCATAAGTTTATTTTTAGTTACAGATGGGGCCCTTAAAGCGATATGAGTGCAGTCTATAGCTCTGATTACATTCAGAAATCGGTTAATCGCTGCAAATGAGAGCCACAGTTTAGGGGAACATTTTAAAGATGAGCAACATACGGATGAGGCCGACCTATATTATACCGATATGTTGTGCGTAAGTACGCTTCGTACATGAGGCCCCACATTTGTAAAGTGCATGACTAGGTTGTTCTGACTTCCGAAAGCAGTTGGTTGATCAAATGTTCAAATGAAGTATTTGCGCAAGCCTTATAACACCTGCAGTCTAACAGCTGGCTTGAAGCCCTGCCTCCAGCTGTCAGCGTTGTGTGCTGTGTTTCATAACCATGTAACCAAAGCCATCAAGCTGCCGCTGCATATTGCAGTCTTCTATGATGCACAGAAAAGTCTGCACCTCATCGTTGCGCCAAGGATTAGACTTGGTGATTGCGTAGGATTCCATGACTTGCCTCTAGTGTAGCGAATTCGGAAAATAGTGGTTGTTTCCCTGCTCCTGGACTCATATGGCTGACTACACCCATGGCCAATCAGTGTGTTCACGTCACGTTTCGGCCCTGTTCAGCCCCAACAGGATGTGTTGCCGAGCGGTTACTAAACAAATCTGTATCAGGCCAGAAAAGCTAGTTAGAGAAACAAATGTAAAACGGGCTGAGCGGAGTGGAGCTGGCCAAGCAGAGCCCATGGAGAAGGCGCTTATGCATCCAAGAGAAATGTATTTTACTTTTAATACATTATTTTCAGGTAAGCAAGGTACCGTAGCAGATTGCAGAAGGGAGGCGTATTGTTTTAAAATGAAATGTCAAACTGAGGCAGGCTTCAAAAGAGGTTTAGAATGTTGGGACCATCAGCAAAACGTCACGAAGGATCAGAAATCAGAGGGAAATGCACTGAGATGGGTGACAGAGTTAACATGCAGGTACAAGAAGTCATTTAAAGAGCAATTTTAGTCTGTGTCAAAAAGATGAGGGAGCACACACAATAATAAAATGAGGAGATGACAACACATGTGGTGCATGGAAAAAAAGAACTAAACCAACATGCAACTTTTCACACACGACTGTTTTGATTAAACCTCAAGAGTCAAGAGACCATATTACAGTGTCCCTCATGTGCCTTCACTCAGGAGCTGACTCATGGCAGGTTACCTCTGAGAATGGAATTAGAGTCAGACCTAACGGAAAACTGTGAACGGAGTTTAACTCCCCACTGTTACCAGAAAGAGACGACCAAAAAAGGCAAAGGGAATCTGTGACTGTTACACCAACTGAGAAAAATGAGTGGGAAACAGGGAGGAGGGTACAAAGTTTAGGAAAGAAAAATAAACGGATCAGAAAAAAAAAATCTACAAAAGTGTCAGAAAGCTAGGGAAAGGTGTGAAAACACTAACAGGCAAACAAATTGTAAAAGGAGAAAGTGACTTTAGGCTGTGGCTGCTCCTTTAGTGCTACATTTTACACTTGCACACACTCAGCAGACCATTAAAGACACTGTCTTCAAAACATGAGGTCATATTGTCACCTGGCAGGGTGTTATAACCATTTCAAGTTTTTTCTTTTTTACATTTTGTTACAATGAAAAACAACAATGTATTTTTTGTGATTTTATCTGAAAGACAAATGTGAATTATCAGAACATTGTAAACTGAAAAGAAAAGGATAGTTTTCAGAGGTTTTCGCAAAGAAATCTAAGAACTGTAACATACATTCATGCATTCAGTCCTATTCACTTTTATACCTCTAAATTAAATCTTGAAAAATTGTACTGCCTACAAAGGTCACATAATTTGTAAATAAAGTTAATCTGTGCTTAATTTAGTAGAACTGACAGGACAACTATTAGTCACAAATGTCAACTTTAAAGAAGAGTGACAAGAAGAAAGCCAGTGTTGAACGAAATGCTACCAGATGTCCAAAACTTTCTGGTCTACATGCAAAAAGCTATGTGTAGCGCCACACTTTGTGTCATCATACAAATACCATAACTACAGTGAGATTTGGCAACATCATGCTGTGGGTGTGCTTTTTCTCAGGATATGGAAACTGGGAAGACGGAGCTAAATACAGGGCAATCCTGGACAGAAACCTGTTATAGGCTGAAAAATACTTGAGACTGAGGCAGAGATGAACCTTTCAGCAGGACAACACCCTTAATCGTACAGCCAGAAGCAATGGTTTAGATCAAAGTTTATTTCTGTTTTAGCATGGCCCAGTTAAAGTCAGCATTAATTTGACATCAATTTTGGGAACAATGTAGAAGGATGGTTACAATAGTTTTAGAGCTGAATACCAGGCTATCCCTGTACGGAGAGGAAGATTGTTTTGCGGTGCAAGAACAAAAAGTATTACTATATACAGGGGTTGGACAATGAAACTGAAACACCTGGTTTTAGACCACAATAATTTATTAGTATGGTGTAGGGCCTACTTTTGTGGCCAATACAGCGTCAATTCTTCTTGGGAATGACAGATACAAGTCCTGCACAGTGGTCAGAGGGATTTTAAGCCATTCTTCTTGCAGGATAGTGGCCAGGTCACTACGTGATACTGGTGGAGGAAAACATTTCCTGACTCGCTCCTCCAAAACACCCCAAAGTGGCTCAATAATATTTAGATCTGGTGACTGTACAGGCCATGGGAGATGTTCAACTTCACTTTCATGTTCATCAAACCAATCTTTCACCAGTCTTGCTGTGTGTATTGGTGCATTGTCATCCTGATACACGGCACCGCCTTCAGGATACAATCTTTGAACCATTGGATGCACATGGTCCTCAAGAATGGTTCGGTAGTCCTTGGCAGTGACGCACCCATCTAGCACAAGTATTGGGCCAAGGGAATGCCATGATATTGCAGCCCAAACCATCACTGATCCACCCCCATGCTTCACTCGGGGCATGCAACAGTCTGGGTGCTACGCTTCTTTGGGGCTTCTCCACACCGTAACTCTCCCGGATGTGGTGAAAACAGTAAAGGTGGACTCATCAGAGAACAATACATGTTTCACATTGTCCACAGCCCAAGATTTGCGCTCCTTGCACCATTGAAACCGACGTTTGGCATTGGCATGAGTGACCAAAGGTTTGGCTATAGCAGCCCGTCCATGTATATTGACCCTGTGGAGCTCCCGACGGACAGTTCTGGTGAAAACAGGAGAGTTGAGGTGCACATTTAATTCTGCCGTGATTTGGGCAGCACCTACAATCCGGGTTAGCACCCGAACATCCCTTTCAGACAGCTTCCTCTTGTGTCCACAGTTAATCCTGTTGGATGTGGTTCGTCCTTCTTGGTGGTATGCTGACATTACCCTGGATACCGTGGCTCTTGATACATCACAAAGACTTGCTGTCTTGGTCACAGATGCGCCAGCAAGATGTGCACCAACAATTTGTCCTCTTTTGAACTCTGGTATGTCACCCATAATGTTGTGTGCATTTCAATATTTTGAGCAAAACTGTGCTCTTACCCTGCTAATTGAACCTTCACACTCTGCTCTTACTGGTGCAATGTGCAATTAATGAAGACTGGCTACCAGGCTGGTCCAATTTAGCCATGAAACCTCCCACACTAAAATGACAGGTGTTTCAGTTTCATTGTCTAACCCCTGTATAATGGGAGTTGTTCGGCAACAAAGTAGTTGTAATTCGTCTGGTAATGAGTGATCGTAGCATGAATCAAAGTTGACTTTATTAGAACGTATCATCGCAGTTTCCAAATTAGACCACTCAAGATTCTGTGCAATTAATCATTTCTGCTAACCATACCTGGACAGCATTCTAATAGTACTATTGTTCCATTTATGATTCATTTTTCATGCAGGTCTAACAAAGAAAAAATGCTCAAAATCCATTTGATACAGTTGTTACACTTAATCTTTCAATGGAGCCGTACTTCACCTTCATGCTGCATTTTTTTCTTTGCCAGAACAGTCAAGGGGAACAGCATTCATCACAGTCTAATCTGTTTTCAGATGTCATCTGTTGTGCAAGGTGTGCGGGTGGATCTACATTTGCATTGCTAAATGCTTGACACTGTAATGCCTTCTTTTCAGTGGGTGCAATTGTTAGAAGTGTTTCAAGCTGATGCCTGACTTTGCCAGTCTGAAACCCTCTTGAATGCATCTGTAACTGAACCTTTGTAATAGAAGTATGTACGATTTCATTATTTGGTTGTTGGATCAAGACCAAATCAATAATTCAAATGGTAATCAATTAATCTAAAAAGTAAACATTGCTGCACAGAAAATTTGTATGAATTCAACAAGTGCATGTATGTTTTCATAATATACCATGCTGCTTCTTTCAGGTTTAAGTGCCACTTGCGTCATGCCCGACATCCTTACAAAACTAGGTATGTGCATGAACAGGGCAATGACAGAACATGCCCAGTCCTGACAAGGTCTGTTTCTCAAGGACTGCAACCACAGACATAAATCCCTGATGAGGCTCCACAGAAAGTTGAAGTCAACCTGCTGAAGTCTCGGAGACACCATTGAGGTTGCCGAGTCAAGCAGCGGAATCAGTGTAATTGCGTGGAGTGAGGTCACTACTCTCACCCACTAATTCTGTGTTGTGGGCTTTATTTATATAAGCACATATTGCCGTAGGCAGAAGTGGCTAACTTGTTTATCCAATGTGGGTGTTAACTGGTGGCCTTTGCGGCTGGATTGCCAGTGAGAAATATTAGCAAAGGCAGAGGAAGGTGGAAGTAGCAGTTGGTTTATTCAGGCGCACACCATTCAGCCTAACAGCATCAAGCCTCCTTAACAAGACACAATTGCAGCCTTAAATAGGCACAGCTGATGAAGGACTAAACCATTCTTTACATGGAATTTAACATTTCACAACTTCCCACTCAAACATACATTTTATCAAATATATACATATTCCCGCTTACTTTTTGTAAATATTTTATATTTTTTAAACCTACACCCAAACACTATAAAACCTCACAACTACAAAGTGCACAAATCCCCCACATTTTCCATGGTCTCTCCCGGAACCTATAAATGGTGTCCGGACCCCTGGGGAACACCCTGGAGAGGACACAGAAAAGACTGGTGAGTTACTTTATTAGCACAACACTTCTCCTTCACTCACACTTTTAAACAGATTTTACACAAACATTTGCTCAAGTTTCAAAACAGTAGACCTTATTTGCTCTGAATAACAATTCTCTTTTCACAGACATCCACCCCACTTCTTAAGGAGGAGCAGCTGTGCAGAGCCTGGAACAAAAGACTACATGCTCATCATTAAAATACTCAATATTCAATAAAGAGTTAAAACTTGTGTGCAAATGACTATGTGCAAATCCATGCATAAAGTGCAGTGCTAAATAAAGTGTTTGTTAAATTGCTAGATAAAGTGCTTTTAATAAAGTGCAAAGGTGCTCTGAAAGTGCTATGAATTACTTAAATAAGGATAGTGGACCATTGTTGGAAATTCGCCTCAAACCACCACACAGCCAAGGTGGCTATTTTATGCCTAATTTAACTAATACGACTCCCGACTGGGGGTCTATCTGCATGGAGTTTCCATGTTTTCCCTGTGTATGCATGGGTTCTCACTGCGTTCTCCGGCTTTCTCCCACAGTCCAAAAACATGACTGTTAGGTAAATTGGTGTCTCTAAATTACCCTTAGGTGCGAATGAGTGTGTGCGTGGTTGTTTGTCCTGTATGTCTCTGTGTCCCTGCGATGGATTGGCGACCTGTCCAGGGTGTACCCTGCCTCCCACTTGTTTTTTTTTTTTTCATAAAACTGTGTCCATATTTCAGAATGAATCATGCTTAAATCACTTGATATTTTCACATTTAGACAACCTAGTGTTCCAGCTATACCTGAATTTAGCATGCACAGTTTTATGTTTTATGTTTCTCTATGTTTTGAACATTCATATTGGGAGTTGGTGGTGTCCACTCATTTTTTGTAATGTAGAACAAATGGAAAGTGGTGACCATGACAATACAAGAATCGAGTGCATTTGCACAGATGTGAGGGATTCGCCTTTAATGTTTCAGTGTTGTGGGAGTGTGGAGTCTCTTCCCCTATGGTAGCTGCAAAGCTAGGGGTGATAAGAAAGCATGCAACTGAAAACTATACTCCTCAAGAAACTAATTAAAGGAATATATCAGATGTCATCTCAATTGGAAAAAAATCATGCTGAACATCCATACTGATATTGAATGGGTAATGTCTTAGGAAACAAAAGGATGCCACACCATTTGATAAAAATGAAAATTATCAACTCCATGGATATGCCTCCCCAGACCAATGCTGACCCACCACCAAACTGATCATGCTGAACAATGTTGCAGGCATCATAATGTTCACTGCAGACCCTTTCATATCTGTCACATGAGCTCAGAGAATTGGCAGAGGCCCTATGAAAGGCACAGTGCCTCTGCCAATTCCAGTGTTGTCTGGCAAATGCCAGTTGAGCTCCACAGTGCCGGGCAATGAGCAGAGGGCCTACTTGAAGACGTTGGGCCCTCAGGCCACCCTCATGAAGTCTGTCTCTAATGGTTTGGTCAGAGACAATCAAACCAGTGGCCCCCTGAAGGTATCTTTGTAGTGCTCTGATAGTCCTCATCCAGTTTCTCCTTGCACAAAGGAGCAGATACCAGTCCTGCTGATGGGTTAAGGACCTCTGATGGCCATGTACAGCTCTCCTAGAGTAAATGCCTGTCTCCTGGAATCTCCTGCTTTTGAAACTGTGCTGGAAGACATAGCAAATCTTTGGGCAAATGCAATTATTGATGTGCAATCCTGGTAGAGTTAAACTGCCTGTGCAACCCCTGTAGGGTCCAGGTATCGCCTCGTGCTACCAGTAGTGACATTGACCCTGGTCAAATGAAAAACTACTGAAAGCTTTGCAAAAAAACAATGAGGAGGGTTAGAATGGCTGTAGCCTCAACCTGCAAAGCCATTGCTGTTTTAGGGGTCATCTCATTGTTACTCCTTAGTGCACCTGTTGTTAATTTCATTAACACCAAAACAGCTGACACTGATTAACAACAACCTCTACTATGAACTGATCAGATCAATATTCCAGGAGTTTAACTGACGTGATATTTTACTCTGAATAAAAAGTGTTCCTATAATTGTTTTAAGCAGTGTGTTTTCTTAGCATTTAGGAAATTAGCTATGCTCTCACAATGGAGCAAATCATAAAGTCATTTCAGTCCCTTAAAATCTACAACTCAAAAGTGGAACAGACTTACAGCCTCCACAGTACACAAAACACAGCTGGGTTCTAAGAGGTCAAACAAATTGCTGAACCATTGGCATTTCATCTTTCCCCACTCACTCCCGCTGGATGTTTAATTCAACAGAGGATACATTTTGATATGAAATGTCATTATTAAGGAAGCCATTCAAAAGGTCTGTCTCACTATCACTACATCAGCTTAGCTTGTGTATGCCGGAGGCAAAATGAGTCTGTCAGCTGGCAGCAGATTGTGGCCCCATATTGTTGGAGTCAAGAGGCCAGCAGAGACAGATCATAAGGGAGGCGGTGCGTAGCAACAAGTGATAGGGGAGAAATCACACCCAAAGGACAAGGGAATTACAGAAAAAAAAAAGCTTTTTTATATTTATTACAAGCGTGGGCCTTTAGAAGAGACCAGTGTCTGTTGGTTGGTAGTTTCTAACTAGTGACTGGCATATAAATAGTAATTATTTATATGTATCAGGAAAGATTGGTAGTAATTTGAGTAATTTCCTTGAGATCCACTCTTCTTCAGGCTTGGTTGCTCACACGTAGCTTCATTTATTGCTTTTTACCTTATATCTATATTATCAAATTACAGTTGCGGAGTTTTGATTATATGGTGCCAGTGAAATGTTTACATACACTTTTTGATGTTATAGACATCCTTCAAACACTGGATGTCATCTTTTTTATGGCTATTAAAGTTTATTTAAACTAGTTAGTTCACTGTTTGACATAGTCCACAAATTTAACATAGGGTTGAAGTCAGGCTTTTCTAGAGGCTTAATGCAAGAATGTTTCATCCTTTCCAAAATCAGTTTTTTGTCAGTGTGGAAACGTTGTCCAGTTGAAACCTAACTGCCTTTTAGTTTCAACCTTCTAGTTCTTGATTTGAGGTGAAGTTAAAAAATAAAATTGGAGGTGGTCTTACTTTTTTATTATTTCACCCACCAGTGTCCTGGCAGCTAAACGGCCCCTCAGGAGGATATTGCCACTGCCATGCTCAGGGGTTGGTGTAGTGTCCTTCACTTCTCCAAATATACTTGTTGTCATTGCGGCTAGATAGTTAAAATTTTTGTCTAATCCACGGATTCACCAAAAGTGAGGGTCGGGACCCCCCGGGGACCGCGAGAGACCAATTTTCAGAATTATCATGGTGTGGCAGTTGAGATGTATGGGGGGCCAAAGGCTGAAAAGTTTGGGAACCCCTGGATTAATCCTTTAGGGAGTGATATGTATAAATTGTATATTTGAGTCTGTATTTATAATTATGAGCCTGTGTGGGTAAGGCAAAATCTTCAGTGTTCAAACTAATGCACCCAATTGTAGTTTTTAAATATCCCTGACAAAATAATGACTCGAATCTATACTTAATGAACAAAAATTTATCTAATTTCATTACCAAGTGTATGTACATTTTTCATTGGCACTCAAGAAGAGATTTCTCTAAAACTTAAATTGAAAGCATCTTTGACATTGATGAGATCAAATGAAGTCAATGAGTTTACATGGCATTAACACAAAAAAAGATGATTGTAACATGTTGTGGATCAGATAAGGAGTTTATCATGCCATATAAATACAGCAGTCACATATTGTGCTATTTCAGGTCAAAATTTCACAGCTTTGTGACTACAACTTTCATAATCTTAATCATTGTGGACAAAATCCAGTTGCAGACTTGTGCTGAAAGAATGAAATCTGTGTTTGTGGCAATAACAATTAAATGAGGTTTCTTCAGTGCAATATTGTTTTTATGATAACAGACATGTACACAGATGTTCTCCATCACTAAAACACTGCCGTGGATCTTATCTGTAGTTTTAGAGGAGAGCCTCACAATCAGCAGCCGAGTTAAAAATGGAAGCTGTTTACACCGCCATGGTATCAGTATCTCTGTGTGTCTTCACCCCTGGTATCAGTTAAAGTACATTCACACCTGACTCCAGCTCCAACATCCATTAGAGCAGTAGGATATTTTAAACCTCCCTTGCATACAGGATGTAGAGAGCTCTAAGAGGGCAACACGGTGTGTATATGTGATGCATCGTCACATATACACACACTCTGCTGAAAGTAAGCTTTCACACTGAACATTACATAAATATAAGGATAGTATTGTACTCAGATTAGCATATATTTGGATCGTTTAACCTTCATAAAATTTAATAATCAAAATTTCTTTCTACTTTTAAAAATGCATTAAATATTAAAAAAAAATATTGCTTTATACATAATTTTTGTTTTGTTATTTTTCAGATTAAGCATCACATCAAATATATTCTGTAGATCAAATTGCAACTGACATCGCAATTTGCAAATGTTGCAAAAAATTATTTGGATGCAATATTTGTTGAAGTGCCATGCATTCATAATATAAAGTCCAACATTATTCATATTCCTGACATATTTAGATTTAAAGTAATATTATATAACTTTAACATTATTCTCCTTGCTGGAAATAATATCATCACTTTGGAGTGGTCCAGCTAGCGTTCCAACTTAAATCTCATAGGTAATCTGTGGATGGAACTAAAGATTAGGGTGATGGCCAGCAGGCCCCTCAGACTCGAAGACTTACCAAAAGATAAATCTTTAAAATCCATTGGGAACATGCAAAAACCTGGTCAGCAATTGTAAGAACTGTAATACAAATTAAGATTTTTCCGTTGATTATCGATTCCGTGCCAATTTGAAAAAATTTATATAAAAACATATAACTGTTTTCTTTTTCCCAAAAGGTATCTATTGATACTTTGACATTATTTAATCATCTTTGAGAGATACTTGTCTCATTTCATATCAGAAACAAGCCTCTTGGTTGATAGACAATAATTTTAAATCTAAATATTTTTAACTGTATCTGACCCATTGGATGGACTTGTAGATGTGTGGTAATATAGAATTTATTGATATGGAGTTTAAACGGAAATTCAACATGGAAGACTCACCACCCCGCCACGTCCAATCACCACTCACTGGCTGCTCCAATCAACGGCAGGTCTGCACTCCTCCTCGGCCAATCATCTCCCGGGCATCATTTTTAAAGACCTTATGCATGGAAGACACCACTCTTCTGCTGAGCTTCGACCCTCCTCCACCCCTTCTCCACCAGAGGCTCCCAACTCCTTCCATACCAATGCCTACGCCACCACTAGGATCGGATCTCGGGGGGAAGACGTACCTAATCATAATCCTAAGATGTTTATTCAAACCCACTTCATCCTCAGCGTTTACGTCTTCCTCAGGGGTCAGAGCGCCACAGAAATAATCTTTCATTAATAAACTCTTTAACCGTCTTCTTGTTGTTTCTCCATTATGTGAGTCTTTCCAGGTTGAAATAGAATTTCATAACTTAAATAATAAAGCTCACAGAGAGTAGTGGGATGTTTTTATTCAGAACTATTATCAACATCACAATATTCAGTTGTATATTTTCCTAATGTCATGCAGCATTACCATATATTTTCCAAATCATGCCTCTATAATGTCGCTCTACACACAACCCACCAGGCATATAAGTAGAGGAAATATTCTTAAGCCACTCAAAGATAATCAACTGAAGTTGGAATTGTGACTAAAAAAGATTGATGTACTCGTACTCGTACTCGTACTCGTCGTCTTCCGCTTATCCGGAACCAGGTCGCGGGGGCAGCAGACTCAGCAGAGACACCCAGACGTCCCTCTCCCCAGACACCTCCTCCAGCTCCTCCAGGGGGAGCCCAAGGCGTTCCCAGGCCAGCCGAGAGACATAGTTCCTCCAGCATGTCCTGGGCCGTCCCCTGGGCCTCCCGGAGGTGGGAGTTGAATATATCCCTGGCCGGGGGCTCCGCCAAGCGTTCCCAACAGACCCTCACTATGCGCTTGGGCCTGCCAAGTCTGTCCGGCTTTCTCCTCCTCCAGCGGATCCAACTCACCACCAGGTGGTGATCAGTGGACAGCTCAGCCCCTCTCTACACCCGAGTTTCCAAAACATGCGGCCGAAGGTCTGATGATACGACAACAAAGTCGATCATTGACCTCCTGCCTAGGGTGTCCTGGTGCCAAGTGCACTGATAGACACCCTTATGCTTGAACATGGTGTTCATTATGGACAATCCGTGACTAGCACAGAAGTCCAATAACAAAACACCACTCGGATTCAGATCGGGGAGGCCCGATCACGCCTCTCCAGGTGTCACTGTCGTTTCCCACGTGGGCGTTGAAGTCCCCCAACAGAATAATGGAGTCCCCGGGAGGGGCACTATCCAGCACCCCCGACAGGGACACCAAGAAGGCCGGGTACTCCGCACTACCGCTCGGCCCGTAGGCCGAAACGGCAGTCAGAGACCTATCCCCGACCCAAAGGCGCAGGGATGCGACCCTCTCATCCACCGGGGTAAACCCCAACACGAGACGGCTGAGCTGGGGGGCAACAAGCAAACCCACCCCAGCCCGCCGCCTCTCCCCGTGGGCCACTCCAGAGTAGAAGAGAGTCCAGCCCCTCTCAAGGAGATGGGTTCCAGAGCCCATGCTGTGCGTGGAGGCGAGCCCGACTATTTCTAGTCGATATCTCTCGACCTCCCGCACAAGCTCAGGCTCCTTCCCCCCCAGCGAGGTAACATTCCACGTCCCCAGAGCCAGGAGCAAGGAGCAACCCAGCCACGAGGCGCTCTCCGGCGAGTCCCGACCCCAGGCCTGGCTCCAGGGTGGGACCCCGGCTCCGCTGTACCGGGCGACGTCACGTGCCTCGATTTAATGGTCCTCATGAAGGATTCTTGAACCGCTCTTTGTCTGACCCATCACCTAGAGCCTGTTTGCCATGGGAGACCCTACCAGGGGCATTTAAGCCCCAGACAACATAGCCTCTAGGATCATTTGAACACTCAAACCCCTCCACCACATTAAGGTGGCGGAATTGTGACTAAAAAAGATTGATGTTTATAATCAAACTGGACCTCAAAATCCAATTTGCCTGCTGAATGCATAAAGCATAGAAATAGCTGCAGTAATAAAGTGTTGTTTGTCCCTCAGACAGTTTTCCTCTCGCTAAATAAGTCACACATGGAGTAATGTCAGATATCTTGTTACTAAAGCTATAGCAACAGTGTTTGAATGTAGAAAATGCTTAGAAATACGCTATTATTAAGTTACACCTCTAACAGTTGCTAGCCTAGCCACTCAGCCCAAAACTGAGCAAAACCCACTGCTTTTCTGACTAGTTACTGAAACATGGTTAACACGGGTGAAGCATAATTTCCAGGTGCAAGTTCCGACCCCCGAGATTAATCTGCTTTGCATTTGTACATGGAAGCACACTTGTTTTGCCTGTAGCTGTATGATGCAGGGTTCATTAGCAAACCTCATCCAAACAAGCTCATCTTTATTTTCTAACACAAGAACTTTCAATGAAATACTTCAACATCACTAGCAAGGTGGTGATGTTTTTATGGTATATACAGTTCAAAGACTATTACCTAAGGCACCTTTGTTACTTGTAGAATTATTCTAATGGAAACATTTTTATGATGTAAACGGGACAAATATTTATTTTTACTGAAAATAAATCAATTCTAATGGCTTAAATAATACCCAGAAAGGACTTTTACTTAGAGGCTAACTTGTTGCCTGTTGACTAATTCTCTTCTGGTGCTCATAAGTAAGGAAAACTCAGATTTTTTTCAGGCAACAATCACCTCAGTGGTCAAAGAACGTACGGTCAATTTGTGTCCTTACTCTATTTCACTTAGGGAAGCAAAATGGTTTTTTATCTGGAGGTAACCTAATTCATCTCCCTTGTAACATATTCCAACAGATTGTTCCTCTCACACATGCAAGTAAATACACACACACAGACACCCACACACACCCCCACACACGCCCACACACACACACACACACACACACAGCTCCAGTGCAAGATAAATTGGCTGCATATAAATGTAGGGGGGAGACAATACATCTTTGGTTCACAGTATTCTGTCCCGACTCTCTCAAACACACAAAAGTGTGCAGCTTTAGCATCAAATCACTGATGCCTGTGCGTAAATGCACATCTATACACACACAGACATAATGATTTGTCTACTAGCACATTCACAGACATTGTTAATTTATTCTTGGGGTAAGATAATCTCTCAACTTTTCTGAGGTGTTTGTGCTTTGATGAACATGTTCCAAAGCAGCAGTTGAGGCTGTTCACATTCAAAATGATCTTGTAAAGTCGTGTTCTTGAGCTTTTTTTTACCCCTTACAAAATTACTAAGACATGAATTGTTCCATCTCATCCATCTGTTTACAGTGATGGGGGGCCATAGCTAGTCCCAGGAATCACCGGGCAAGAGGGGTACACCCTGAACAAGTCATAAGTCCGTTACGGTCTGTGTGTTTGTTTGGCATGCTTCCAATCACTAACACACCTACGGGCAATTTAATATCACAAATTAACTTAATGTACATGATATGGAATATGGAATAAACTTGAATACCAAGAGAAGCCAAGAGTGAAAGCTTTTCCCTCCTATGCACATTTTCTTAATACTATAGTATATTGGAAACTAGAGGAAACGATGAATAAATTATTCCAAATTTTCTCCATAAAGTGTAACAGAAGTTACTCTATCCAGCATGTCAACATAATTCTGCAGTTATTCTATTTTTCTCGCTGTTGTTAATGCAGAACAATCCAGACTGTTGTAGGCAGTTTAACATACAAAACCTATGAAAAGATTCAGGTCATTAGTGATGAAAATGTAGTGTTTTATTTAGAACCAACAGCAGAGGAAAGATTTAGGGTATAGAACAGAAAAGAACTAAATAATTAGCTTCATGGCTCTGGGAGTGTTATTGTTCGTTGGCTGATGAGCCAATTTGGAATGGACTGACAACTTTCAGAGGCTCTCAGATAGATTGCCATGAGCTCTCTTACACAGACATTCATGGCCCCAGATGAGAAATCTTAATGACATTGCTGATTCTCCATCACTCTTCCTTGCAGGCAATCTTTCAGAAGGATGGCCAAAATTTAACTTTTCCAGTCAAATACTTCAAAATTTGATGGGATTCAGTGCCTCTACACTAAGAGCACAAGCCATATTAGTCATCCCCAGCAATGTTTCTCTAGCCAAACTAGTTCATAGTTATGAGCAGTGGACTGCTGCTGAGTCCCTTTTCCTCAATTAGGTACACTTTTGAGGTAATCATTCATTACCTGAGAGTTTGATTCCTAAACAGTGTCTGCATAGAGTAATGCATGAGGACACATGATGTTCCTGACATAGTGCCCACCAATTCACTACAATTGGTGACCTGAAGTAATATTCTATGGTTCCCCACACCACAACGAAGTAGAGAAAGGACTGAACATTTCCACAGCACTGCCAAGATTGAACGTACTAACCTAATCACTGCTTACTATGTACATAATGGTCATCCTTGTAGAACTGAAACATTATTGCATGACATGCTACAAAGACCAACATCATGAGTCCATGCCTCTCAGTTATGGCTGTGCAAATATAGCTATGTCTGCTTTGTTGGTAATGGCAGTTTGCAAATGGGACTTGAAACCCATAGTCTGGCTAAGTTATGAGTGGAAAAACAAGGGTTTTGTAAAGAGTCCAATGCTTGTGCTCAGATGGAAAATGCTGATGTAATGAGATTCGGTAATGTTTGGTACAAAATGCAATGACCTCCCTTTGTGTGTTTTGTTTAGTTGAGTGACATGGGTTTTCTTGAAAGCATTTATGTTGTCTGTTGTGCCGGTGGGACACATCTACACGTCATATTCTGGGCAATCTATCTATAAAAAAATCCAGCCATTTGCAACGCACAATGTTTGCAAACCCAATCAAACTAGTATTGTGAGGGCTGTCTAACGTGTCTTTGGGGGATCCTGCGATTCCTTCATTCACTGTTTTGACTGACTGTTAGATGCTCCAGCAACTGCCTGATAACACTGTTGCTCAACTCGTGCTGCCACCACTTACGTTCTCTTTTGTCTGTTCTAGATTCTCATCGTAAAATAATTTAACCATTTAATAGCCCCCCTGCAAATGGATCTGATTATTTCACAATTTTATAATTCCTTCCAGGTTCTGGTGTTCCTTTTTTAGTGAGTGTACTTCCTCAGTTTTACTAAAGATTTATCATCCGGGACTTTAACTTGTATTGTTGCAATTTTATTATATCATAGTGTGAATGTTTCTGAAATGAAGGAACTATTTCTGTAGGTTTAAGAGCATTATGTTTCTCCTTGATGTATTTTACCCTCATTAACTTTGCAGTATTTTAAACCTAGCAAACAAAGTGCATTAAAACAAGCAGTTACACTTGTCATATGTGTTACAGATACACACATTTGGTGTATTCTCTTCAATAGCTCTAAAGATTATTAACCACTTGTTAACCACACTTGTTAACTATATGTTTTTTTAAAAGGCAATAAAAACTTGAAAGTAATCCAGAGACCCTCTACATTTTACAAACTGTAGTCAGAAAGCACATTAAGAAAACATCTAACTGTACAAGTAGGACCAGTGACATGATCATGTTAGCACTTAGTTCAAATGTTTGATTTTATTGTGCTGCTACTAGTGCTACATCGTTGAATGCCAACCCGAACTCCCAAGATTTCCCCTTTACTTTTAGTTTTAAAACTGGTCTGTTAAAAAAAATAAAATAAAATAAAAAAACTTCTGGAAAAGTCTTTTCCAGATCTTGTTAATAAATAAAATTTGTAATTGCAGACTATTCCTTATGCACGTCTAGAAGTTGTATCCATCCATCCGTCCACTTTCTGACAGTCTGTGGTTTTAAGTATTAATGAATTTTTGTATTTCTACTTACAAATTGTGAAACCTGGCAAGAAAAATACCAGAAGGAATTTTGATATTGAACTCATATTGGGAGATTGTTAAAATGTTTGTATTCCAGATCTGTTCTGGAACGTCTAGACATTTTCAGCTGAAAGTGACAAACAGAAAAGTGCATTCCAAGCTGAGCCAAGAATGCGATACTGCAGAATGTGTTGTTGCCTGCTCTGCTGATGACGTTCTCAGCAGCCAATTTTTCCTGTGAAAACACATACAAACACTTTTGAATCTGTGTGCATACCCATGTGTATGTACAAAGGCCTCTGTGACTGTATATTTAAGATGAGCAGAAATAGTTGAGTGTATTTAGACAGTGTGGGTCCATGTGTGAGTATCTACGGGTGGATGGTAAACAATCAACGGCATGGAGCCCACTCGCTATGGGTTATATCTCACAAACACAAACCAGTATGAGTGACCAGATTCATGCTTGTAGATGCAGTGAGACAATGGCACAGGCGGGCAAATGTGTGCTCACTCATACTCTGACACATTTGGATTGAAAAGAGTGCAAATGAAAAGAAAAGAGTGCAAATGAAAAGAAGATCACTTTGAGGCGTGCGAGTGTATGTTTGTTTGTGTGGTAAACTGAGTTTGGTGAGAGACACAATGTTTAGCCTGCAGGCTGGCAGTTTTTGGCAGAAGCCCTGGAACTGCACCATCCTCATGCTGTGAGTGAGAGCATTTCTGTGAACACACACCCTCACAAATACACATTCAGCACACACATGCAAACATGAACATGTAAACGTGTGGGAGTAGCTACACATCTTTTTAACTCTTTTGTTCAGTTACTACAAATCAGATTTGTATTTGTTAACTTAAGCAAGTATCTGAAGTATAACACTATCTTAAAGAAACCAGAGTATAGTGTATTTAATGACACTAGCTGGTCGCAGGTGTACATTTCCTAATAAAAACATCTAGGCACAAAGTATTTTACCCAGAAGGAAAAGGTCTGATCTGGATGTGATTTGGTACACATGCAGACCAGTAATGGATTTATAAAGGATTTAATTTGCAATAAGTTAATACTTCAAGAATGGATACCAGAGAAGATTTTGACAGCATTACCAGCACTTGAATCTAATAGACCTTTAGAGCCCTAAGCAAAAACATAGAGTGAACACCTTATCAATTCAACAGTAGTTTATTTTCAAGTGCTCATTGTGTAGAATATCATACTATTTTGTTTAATTCTTTATACAGCAACACTGACAGTATAAGAAGGTGATACTAGCTGGCTAAATATTAGGGCTATCTTCTCCAGTAGTGCATTCACCTGTTCAGCAGGTAAATGCAGGCTACGAACTGTGGTTTTAAATAGTACTTCCTTAGTATGCGTTATGGCTTGTGCTCTTTTCATTTCCACACCATTACTGTCAGTGTTTTTAACAAGCTGGAAATATTTCCAATCAGCTGAACTTTCCCTTGTAAGCAAGAGGAACGTTGCTGGTGGAGAAGGCTCAGCACAGTAGTCCCTTATGCTTTAAACAGAGAACACTTAGGAGAAAAAAACTGGAAACTTTCAGTTGTATCTCAATAAGAAGACTAAACTGTAATACGGTTTGACAATTTTATTAATATTATTATTATTTTTTTGCTTTTGAAACTGTAAACTTTTTTATATCCTAATATCGGTAACTGACACATACCTGGCTCCATGACTGTGCAAAATGAAATAGTGTGAACTGTTTTTTTTTGTACACTTTAAGAACAATTCAAAGTTTTAGACACCAGTGCCTAGAACTTAATTAGTACTTTTCATTTTAAAAGTATCTTTCATTTTAAATGAAACTTCTAATTTCATAATTAATAGCAAATAACATGTAATTATTGAATAGTTAACACATTTTTATTGAATTTCATAGGTTAGTCTTCGACTTCTGTTCACAAACTTTTAAAATTAAAACATTAAGCTGTGTAAATTTCTTGATAATGTCATGCTAAGGAGGCTAGTCATTTCTTTCTTACTTTGCCATTTGGCACTTTGCATTTAAGGCCGTTTAATTTTTCAGGTACAAAACGGAACTGTTTGCCATTGGCTATGCATCTATTTGTACCTGCTTCAACAATTAAAATACGCTCAAAGTTTATTGTAAGGAATTTTGGCTATGTGACTAGTAAATATTATATACCACCAGGAGGTTGCTTAGAGTTATTAAGGTTTCATCTGAGGCTCTAATTTGTGAGTTCATCAGAGTCAACTGCCAGAGAAGGATCAATATCAAAATATATGTGAGAGCTCAGCATTGTCAGGACTATTTTTTACCAGAATTCATTAATTTAGAGAATTTATGCTGATATTTAAGCCATTCTTGTGGTAAGATTTTAAAATAAGATGTTAATATGTTGCTAACTAAAGCAATGTCAGCATTTTCATTTTGAGCGTTATAGTCCAAGATTGGTCAACAATAGATCATAATCTTCCACACAACTCAGAGTGAATTCAGAAAACTCCTCAGACAAGACAAATACTTTGCTGAACAAAATTAAGAATGAACAAAATGCCCAGCTTTGCTTTCAGCTTTTAAAAAGGTTGTATTACCATTTGGATGTAGCAGAAAGCCACGTTGTGCCTCTGAGCAATGTCACCAAGCTTTGAACACTTTACCATGTTGCAGTTGAAAGGATCAGTATATAATGTAATGGTACTGCTTTGACTCAGTTGGGTTTTATCTTCTCTACAAAGTACTGTAATCAGTTCAAGCCAACAACTGAGCAATCCAGTGAGACAGCAAAGGAAGCAAATCAGAGAGAAATTACAATAAGGTACTGATATCAAGCTGAGGGGTGAAATAAACTGCAAGATATCCACCAACAACAAAAGACAAAATGCAAACATCTGTCAAATGGCCTGATATAGAATATATAGAAATATCTAGAAATAAACCTACTGTTGAATTCCAGCATAGTGAAACACAAATGTCCCTGTCCAGGGTGTACCCCGCCTCTCGCCCGTAGACTGCTGGAGATAGGCATTAGCTTCCCACCGACCCACTATGGAAGAAGCGGTATAGAAAATGACTGACTGAAACATAATGTACTGAAAATCTCACAGTACTGGCAGACAAAAGATTTCTGAAATAAGCTAAAATAATGAAGGGAGTTTGCTTCAGGGTGTCACATCTGCCTTCTTAGCACTTAACTACTAAATAAAGGAAGTGAGGCCATTTTCTGTCACATGCATTCACAGGTGCGACACAGCGAGTTGAGTTTTTGTGTTTTTTGGGACAAGCGTGTCAGTGTCCATATCTACAAAGCGTCTGTGTGTCTCTAGGTATGGACAGAGCTGTCTTTTCTCTGTCAGAAGCACCAATTAACTCTCCAAATCTGCTTATATTTCTCAGTCTGCCTTTTTGTCTGTCTATCTACCTTTTCCTCCCCACTGGCCTCTATTCACATTTACTGATATCCTTGCATGCACATGTGTTTATGTGTTTGTATGCGTAATGTCCTGTTTCCTAGAGAGCTTATTGGGCCCACTGGTCTTTTCTTTATGCCACCATGTACTCACCTAGAACCCTATACATGCATTTACATTGGACACATTCATTCTCACTATGTCACTAAAGCCTTAATACAAGATGCTAATTAAAGGAAATTCTTTCACAACCAGCACTATGTGTTTCAAAATCCATACACCCTAATTACTGGAGAACCCCATACATCCATATACCTTTTATCTGCCAAAATAAATTCAGGTGAGTTTGTCAGTGCAATACAAAGGCGTCTTTATTTTTCTTCTCTTTTCTTAAGCTATGGGGTGAAGAAACAGTGTATTTTCTAGGTTAGGGTCAGGTCGACACACTGTGGGACACTGTGGGACAGTTCTTAAGTGTCTCTGCTGGACTTGGCAGAAAATAACACCATCTGATGTTCAATTTGTCATGAAGGGAGCAGATGGATAAACTGAACAAGCAGTAAGGTACTGAGGTGTAGACACTTGAAATATACAGCACATGGAAGCAGTTTAACAAAATAAAGACAAACACTGCTCTTCTAGCTAGTTTGGAAATGTTTTGTCATTGTCAGGCAAAAATTAAACAAAACATTTTTGCTCATTTTTATTTTCTTGTGAAAATCAACTCTGCTGATCACCCTTTATATCTGTCATAAAGGTTTCATCAGCTGTGTTTCCGTTACAAATGTGCAAAAAACTTTGTCAAAATTCTGCTAATGTCGAAAAAACTATTTCACAATTGCTGTGTTTCCATTAAATAAGAAATGCAAGTAAAATCACACGTGAATAGGTTAAGATAACATCATCCTCCTACTACTTCCAGTCTTTTTTGTCTGAAGTAACATCCTGTTGTTGAACATGTGACTGGTGTGATGTGAAAAAAGTGTTTCCAGTTTTGCAAAACACACCAATTTCGATACAGCCAAAAAAACACCTCATCCTAGCGCAAAAACTTTTCACCAAACATTGTAGTTTTTTATTTTCATAATTACAATTTACGCAATTTGATGGTCAATGGAAACGCAGCTACTGACACCTTCCCTGTGAACAGTATCAAAAAGAACATGTAACATTGACTAAACAGTAGGAATGTACATTTACAAACAATATGTTTTTTTCATTTTCTAAAAAGTTCCAATTTTGGAGATACAGTGTTTCTGTCCCTCAGCATCTATTTACAAGGTATAACTAATACCCAAAGCCATTTCAAGCAAACAGGAAATACTTATGCCTTCCTACTAAAGTTCCTGTTTCAGTGAGGATGAGGTCTATTCTTTATTTTAAAACTGGGCTTAATAGGATATTAACACTGGTGTAGTTGTTTCATATACATATATGTGCCTACTTTTCAACAAATAACTCTCCTCGGTGGAAAACATGTTCGTCCTTTTGTAAATGTTGTTTTTATCTCAATTTATGACTTTTCCTAAAGTGTGACTTATTTATGCGACCCAGATAAAATTCTTGATGAATTCTTGATGAATATAATGTAGTCTAACACAGTGTACCGTAACATGATGTAGAGGAACAAAACATAATTTCTAATACAACATAGCACAATGTAGCTTAACATAATGTAAGATAATGCATGATAATGTAACCTACGGTTTCCTAGTGCACCATAGTGTAATGCGGAATTATGCAGTTTAACACAACGTTTTGTGTGGTAGTGTAATATAGCATCCTGTAAAGTAAAATACTGAAAGTGTCTGTCTTATGATCCTTAGGTGTTTGGGTTTTGATTTTCTTTTGAGTCCTCATTTTCCTCATCCCCTGTTTATAATGTTCTAAATTGTTTTGCCATTTACAGTTCCTTCCACTTTGTTCATTATTGCTAGTTTGTCTTGTCATATTCATTACCTTATGTTTCTTATGTTACTTATTTATTTCTTGTGTCCTGTTCCCTGTGTGTTCTAATTTATTACCTTTGGTCTGTATTTGTGGTTAAGTGTTTCTTTGTGTCGTAGTTCAGCTCCCTCTGTTTTTTCCTTATTACTGTAAACTCCCTGTTTTACTGCCTGTGACTTTGCCCATGCTTCATGTCCTGTTTTCCTTGTTTCTTCTGTAAGTTTTCAATTTTTATTACTAAATTATCAACATGCTCATCCCATGTTCCTGTGTACACCTGGGTCCTACTCAGAATTCATGCAACATGACACTATGTGCATCATAATGTAGCGGACAATCACCTTGTAGTGTTGTTGTTTAATTCTCATCAAACATATAGTGATAAAAAAAAGGTTTCATCATGAGATCTAATTTGTAATTTCATCAGAGTCAACCGCCCGAGATGGATCAACACCAAAATATATGTGAGAGCTCAGCAGATAAAAAAATCATCATAGTGGATAGCTGCAGAACAGCTAAGCTGGGTTTCTGGAACCTAGTGGAACTGTGTGTGATAGTGGGAAACAAAAAGTCCCTTTTTAGTATACATAGCTATTTCAGTAGGACTTTCTTGCATCTACAATGATTCTTTGGCTTGGTTGTTTGTTACCTTATTTGTTGCTATTTTTTTCCTCAAGGTTTCATCCATTTTACGTAAAAATCAGGGAGCCTATTCCAGCAGTCAACAGGTGAGAGGGCCTCCTGGACAGTTCACAACTCAGTTGCTAATACAGAGGCAAACAAGATGCAGCAAACTCACACCCTCAAAGGCAACTTAGAGTGGCCAGTAAGAATACCCTATGGGTATACTGTATGTTGTTGAACTGTGGGAGTGAACCAGGGTATCCAGAGAAAACCCACGCATGTTAAACTCAACAGAAAAAATTTAATGGCCGGCACTCTAGCTGTAACCTAAAATGAAAGCCACGTGCCACCATACAGTTGTCTCTGAGAGTAAGAAAACTGCTGGAATCTTTCAACTTTAGATTGTGACATTATAGTTTATCCATTAGAACTTTCTATGCTTTTGATTTATTATGGATATGGGTTTTAGATTGGCTTCCAAAATGTAATGATGAATTCACAATATTTTGTCCAGCTTGGATATATATTTTTCACCTTCTAATTGTTTTAGGGGCTGATGGGAGATGTTTTACATTTCTTTGTAAAAGGTACCATCAAAGACATAACAGCTATACTTTGTAAAAATGAATCTGGACATCTGAGGGTTTTACAGCAACAGTGTATTTAATGCAAATAACTATAAAGTCTGCATTTTTTATTCTGAGTGCTGCCAAAATGCAAGAGACCCACAACTGAAGGCTGTTCCAGAACAACTCCAGCACTCAAACAGACAATGCAGATAAAACACTTATTTTGCTGAACTGGAATGGTGCTCCTCCCATCAATTCTTCACAGTCCCAGTGCTACATTTTCTGTGCTGTAGGCATATGAGCTATCAAAACTGAGCTATATTATAGTTCTCCTAATAGTTTGACAGATAATAAAAAGAAAAAGCATTTTTCAAGGTCTCCATAGATTTTTCTCCAAGACTTTAAAAGACATCTCTCAACTCAAAACTGTATGGGCCAGTTATGATCACGGCTTCTTTTATTGTGGAAGTGAATTTAAGCTGACATACAATAAACTGTGATCATCATTACAGAATCTTTTTGATTTCCAGAGGTGTTTTGAGTTGCTTCGACACCAACGGCTACAGAGTTAGGGGCTCGAAAACCTTAAAGAAATGTATCTGAAATATGGAGGGAAGTAGCATGAGGGGATCTTTTCACATTTTGTTACACTACAATCACAAAGTGCAATGTATTTTATTAGTGATTTATGTGATAGATCAACACAAAGTAGCACACGGTTGTGAAGTGGATGGAAAATAGCACATGCTCTTATAATATGTGGCATGTGTTTGTATTAAGCCTCCATGAGTAAGCGTTTTATGGTATGTCTCTTACCAGTTTTTCATATCTAAAGGCTGAATATTTTCTCCATTCTTCATTGCATAATAGTTCAAGCTCATTTAGACTGGATCAAAAGTATCTGTGAACATCAATTTTAAAGTCTTGTCACAGATTCTCCTTTGAACAGACTTGGTTTTGCATGTAGGTCAAAAAGTTACATTTTGGTCTCATCTGACCAGAGCATCTTCTTCTACATTTGCTGTGTCCCCTACATGGCTTGTGTTAGACTGCAAATCTGCAAAAGGGTTAAGGCTTTCTTCTAACAATGACTTTCATCATTCCACTCTTGCATAAAGGCATGATTGTTGCCTTGTCAACAGATTCTCCCTCCCAAGCTGTGGTAACTCTGCAGCTCCTCCAGAGTTACCACAGGCCTCCTTAGTGCTTCTCTGATTAAATCTCTCCCTGCCTGACAGTGCAGGTGGAAGATCATGTCTTGGTAGCTTGGTTTTATAACCCAACCCAAATTTCAAGTTGTCATCAGCTTGTTCCCAGACCTGTATTGGTGTGTTCCTTGGTCTTCATCTTTGGTTACAAATGATCTCTTAGAAACCTTCAAAAAACAGCTGTATTTATACTAAAATAAAACTACACACAAACTCTAACCAATTCAGAAGTGCCTTCTGAATTCAATTTGTAACACCTAATTTTAATTTGGGGTATCAGAGTAAAAGAATGCAGAAATACACACCGTATTTTTCAGATTTTTGTTTGTCAAAAACAAATTTGAAAACCATCTGTTATTTTCTTTCTATCACATAAATCCCCAATAAAATACATTCAAGTTAGTTGTTTTAATGTGACAAAACATGGAAAAGTTCAAGGGATTAAAGTAGATTTGCAAGATTCTCTATAAATAAAGTAATGAGAGTTCCTCAGCTCCTGGAGCTTGACATTAACTCTCTCTTTCTCTCAAGTATGCAGACTTAAACCGAAAGTGACGGTCAGTAAATGTCACCAACTGAAAAGATGCTCAATAACACACACACACACACACACACAAGATAGAAGTCATACCATCTCCTCTCACCCTTTTCATCTTTTCCCTCCATCTCTCAGCCACTACTCTGTCCCTCTGATTAGATCATCTTTGTCGTCTTCACTCATTAAAGGTCATGGTGTATAAATGCGACTGGTAAATAAATGCAGTATTAGATGAGTGCTAGTAAAGGCTTGTGAGTCTTTTTATTTACAAAAAAAGTGAGTAGGGTTTGACGAAACCCAAGTCAGTTGTTGGAGCATCAGAGAGAGGAGATGGCCAATTTCATTTTCTTACGCAGACATATGGGAGATAGAATGATGCTGCTGGAGATAATAGACACTTTCTTAGTCACGCAGAGATATGGCATTTAGCAGGCATCGTGTTTTATAAGCTGAGTAAATCTAACTCGTGGACTGGAGTGCGACGCCAAGCAATGTTAGTTTATCATCCAAATGTCAGCTGCTGGAACACAGTATGCAAATGGTGTAGATCAGGGCGGCAGACAGATTTAATTCTCCTAAAACCCCGTCCTGCTTGAATGAAGGACGGCAAATGGGGAGGGTGCCTTAGTTACTACGGGACATCTAACCACATGTTCATGTTCGGACCGTTCTCGGTCCCTGGTGCGAAGAGCACCACAAATCAAAGGAACAACGGCGATGAGACAGAGAGACCGAAAGGCTCACAAATCAACCACGCTCCGCTGCAGGGACAGAGGCTCAGAGCGTGTTACAAATCAAAACTGCGTCTTCGGCAGGAGCAGCACATGAAACAAATCACACCAATCCCATCTCATCTGCTGCTTGTCCTGAAGAGGGGGAGAGCGAAAAAGAAGGGCCAATGACAGAATGACAAAGAATGACAGAGACGACTATAGCAGAAGTGATGACCCCAATAAAGATGGAGTTAGAGCAAAGACAAAGTGATGTTCTTCTTATAGTTGGAGACCAAAAGGCACACTCACACAGAGTTAATTAGCTCCACTTTGGAAGAGTTTTTCATACCTTGTAAAATGACTAATAATGGTGTGTTTACCTTTAGGTGTGTGTATTTCAGACAGTCATGATGGTACATTTGGACAATGGTCAGGTAGAGCTGCAGAAATTGGAGATTCTCAGCCCAGTGCTCTCGAGCTTCCTGAGGAAAATGAGGAGAATGAGGAGTTGTAGATTTTTACACGGGAGTTGAAAATCTCCTCTATAAGCCTCGATGTACCCCTGGGACCTCACTGTGTGTTTAAGTGTGTATTCACCTGTGAAATATCTTCCACGTATTCAACATCATGCTTGACAAGGTGTAGAGATGGCTAAACCTATGCCTGTGGAACCCTCTTTAGTTGCTTGTTTAAGCTGCACACAAACAGGTTAAACCGATTTAAAGTGGGAAAGGGATTTGTTTTCTTTTTCTAACGATGACAATGAAGTTCCCATCTACATTACTACTTACATTTTTTTTGGAAAAAATATCCATCAACACATTGTGTGGGTTTCTAATCAGAAATATCACATTTCTGACATAAAACTGCAGTTTTTGAAGACGTTTGCGCCTGGCAGCTCCCAAGCACCTGCGTCAGTGACTGTCAGCCACTTGTGCAACTCACATCTAGAAAGTTGCTAAACAGCACCATCAGCCACCAGCTGTATTTCACTACAGATCCTTTCTCTGATGTTGAAAGTGAGAGGGAGCTGCACCACTGCACCCAGCATGCTGCTGTGGTCATCTGGTAATCTGGTCACTGAATCAGGTACTGCAGCTTCAGGGACGCGAGGTGCTGGACACGCCATCTTGTTTCTTATTCTCAGAGACACTGTTGGCCTCTCCATACATTAGTGCCCTCTAGAAAGTAGGACTGGCCCCAAGTGTGCCCTCAACTTCACATGTAAACACGTTGTAAAGCCCCAACACCTCTGTAAGCAAGAACATACCAGCAGGCTTTTGGCATCACCAGGAAACGGGACTACTGGTTTAAAGTTATAAAGTGTAGTGGTTGAAGTCTTCCACGATGAAACGAAACACCACTTCAAGACACATCAGTTGTCAACAACAGCTGCAAACTGTAGCAATAATAGTGGCAATGATTGCACATCAAAAGTGACAGTAAAATTAATGCATGAAATTATTGCAATAGTAAATTTCTTTGCTTGCAGCACAACTCTTTTTTCAGTTTGTTGAGCCAAGTTGCCCTACCCCTTTACCCTTCATTTTCAACGACATGTTTGCCTGTGAGTGTTAAAGTAAAGCCAAGTGATTGGGGTGGGAGGTAAAATGAAAATCCATCTATGCCAGCATTCAAACCTCTCAGAATCTACCCTTAAAAAATATATATGTATGTCCTTGAATATCATTTTTATGGCTATTTAAGGTTGGCCAATTACTTTATAGGTGGACAGAAGTCAGTGCTGTCTTTTCTGGATTTATTTAATGAAACTTTGCTTAGGGGAGTGGTGGCTTAAATCTAATGATTTCCACATTATTATATCTAAATGACGGGCATTAGCACTGACTTTGTTTGCTGCAAAGTCTGCAAGAGTGGTATGAGATAAAGTACCAATTATAACCCCCAAGAAATTATTTTCATCATACCCTCCTGCTATGTGTGTAGATTGTGCAGTGCACTTTGGTAACTACAGTAAATTCGCCTCGGTGAGAATCCTGTTCCTGTTATTGCCATACAGCTGCAGTTGGTAAAGGTGAAAACTGAGGTTAGGGATATTCATCTATATATAAATATTTTTACATCTGCATGTGCAATAAGAACAGTAAGATGTTCTATTATTGTGTCACCTGCTCCCCTAGTTTCACATCTGGACTGAGATCCCTTGTGGATTTTATTCCTCTTTTGGCTTTTTGTTTGTTTATCCACACTTTGCAATAGACTGACGTTTTTTTAAACTCCATGTCACTTTCTCTCCTTTTACTCTTCCTTCTCTGTCTGCAAAAGTCCCTTAAAATCACTGTCAAATGAGCTATATGATTCAAAACACAGTTTGTTAAGCTAATGAAATTAACTGGTAGAAATGTGTAAATGTGAGAACAGAATATAAAACAGAAGTTGCCATAGCTTTACAACCACATACTGTATCTGTTTGTCATTTCTCCTTTCATTCCCTTTTTCGTCTGGTGCTCTCTCCCACTAAATTTCTCTTTTTCTGCATAAAAAAAAACAAACAGAACTGAAAACTGAAGTGATTTTTAACTACCTATGTCTCAAATCTCTTCTGATTTCACCGAATCGATACGTCACATAACTAGGATGGATCTGATCTTTGTTGGGGACTGAGTTGGAATTACGGTGAGATGCTTTACAGGACACTTCCAATAATCTTCGTTTATTGCATGGCTGACCTGCACAATTATTCCAGACACCCTTTTTTTTTTCTTTTGTGATCTGATTTTGCCCAGCTTCACTCTTTTGAGCATTTATTTCTGTTCCCTATATAATAAAGTGGGGATTGTCTGAAAGAAGCTCGCCCCATATGTCAGAAATAACAAAGGGTGCATTCACACTGCTGGTCCGGTCCAGGGATCGGTAAAAGTAAAAAGATTCACACCTTCAGTTGGCCCGGTTTCCTTTCTCACAGAGAATTTTTAGACCGGACCGAACAACGTCATGCAGTTGTAAATAACAAATTGCCTTATTTTTTTAGGAGAAAACACAGGTTCATCACAAACATAGAGACAATGAATGAATGAATGCATGAGTCAGTCAATAAGTCAATGACTAAACAATTTCTATAGGGGTGTTTAACACTCTCTGTTTTTCTATCTAGGTCAGGTTTCATCATGGTGCGGCATGCCACGACTGTGTGTTCTAGAGGCTATAATCTCCTAAAGAGAAGATATGCAGAGGCGTAATACGTGTGGGACAGCATAGATAAATAGCATGACGGCATCACCCAGCAGATGAATATGGTTAGATATGTAAGCACAGGAACATTCTGAAAGGTACAGGATTTTTAAATGGTAAAATGAGGATGTGCGTAAGCAAGCAGATTAGTCACAAATGCAGAGGAATCAAAACATATTTTTTTCTGTCACACAGTGTGAAGCTTTCTTTTAAACATAGGTAATTTGTTTTTGTTAAGTTCATCTCATGTTAAAAATGGATCTAAAGCTCATGTATTCAACTATTTATATGAATGAATAAAGTGTCAATCACTTTCAGACTACAGGGCTACTTTTCATGCTGTGATCACGAGGCATTAGTGAATGAACAGTACTCTATACCATATAGTCATAGAAACACCATCACACGACATTACAACCACAAACTTCGGTGCATTCATTCGGATTTTATGTGGTTGATCAACAGAAAGCAGCTGATAACTGTGACGTGGCAGGAAAATTATAGATGGTTTTCTAAATGTTTGTACTAAATCTGAAAAGTGTGGCATGAAATTGTATTGAGCAATGGGCAAACCTTTCCCTCTCTGTAAATATACAAACCTGGAAGAGAAATACCCCAAAGGGCTTGCAGCCGGAATTCCAACAAAAGTGGTTCTAAAATGATTTAGATGGGGTGAGCACAAATGCATGGCTCAATATTCATATTATTTGTACAACAAATATAGCAAAGCACAATATGTCTGCACTAATTTCAATGTTCTAATCAGTATCTTATTGAGCCTCTTTAGGTAATTTATTACCTAAAGAGACTCAACATCCCTCTGAGTATCTGTGAAAAGACTGAAGTGTTTGGCATTTTGTGCTTGAAAGGCAGAGATTCTGCTCTCATTAAACCATTCGCTGCTTAGCATTTAGTTAAAAACCTCTTGCTTTAGGTTAAATCCCCTCTTATGTCTACTTCTTGCTCCTCCAGTCACCTATCACAGTCAGGATCTAGTCGTAAAACAGCGAGAAGAGAATTTTAAAACATCCCCTCACCCTCTCAGCATCCTGTGGGAGAGAGAAGATAAAACCCCTCTAGCGTATCCTTAGTCTGCCCCAGAGTCTGCCCTCAGTCAGTTGTGCTTTGATCACAAAGACACCTCCACAGACTCCTCTCCATTTAAATGTAAAGCGGTGTGATACCCAGGTCGTCCCCAACCGGTGAGTTCTTCATTCCATCCTGCTGAGCGAGAGCAGCTGCTCTGCAGGGGAACCACATCTCTGCTTCTTGTGCTTTCCATCTCATTTGTTCAGCGTAACAAAAAGCCAGTGTTCCGTAGACGGAGAGCTGGATCGAAGATTGCTTGGTAAATTCTCTGAAAATGTCTTGGCTCATCTGCCGCTAAGGGTGGATGTGAACTTCGATTTCTCACATTTCTCAGAATTCAATGAAAACTGAATATAGTTTAGCTTTTAAATGTTTTGAAAATCAAAACAAAAAAGGTCGCATCTAGAGAAGACTGAAAAAAAATGTCTCTGTATGAAATTGTACTCACTAAAAAGGTTTCTTTGTGTGTGCTTGATAAGGTAGTAGTCAAATCCATCAAGTTGCAGTTTATTACTTTAATGCCTGTATTGATTGTTTACTTGTATTATTTGCCGTTAAAATAAAACTGTTGAACACAAATATTGCCCATTTTGTGCATCATTTTTAAAATATGATTTCACTTGTAGAGAAAGCTATCCAAACCAGCTTGGCTCTATGTGTAAAAGTAATTGCCTCCTAAACCTAATTACTGGTTACCTCGGCCTTGGCAGCAATAACTGTCATCAAGTCAACAACTGGCACTGAGTGTTTTTAATCGCTGTGTGGGAACTTTGGCCACTTCTTCTTTAAAAAAAATCACTAAGATCTATATCAGGTGGTGGCCAAATATTCAAGTGGCCAAATACATCAAAAGTTTTTATGTATGGGACCTGAAATGTTATGCTCAACAGCTGCAACATTGCACAAAATGAAATTAGAAAGGTAACTTCAATGCAATATGTTTTTTTTTTTTGGTTTGAAAACCTTTATGTTTTAAAAATGTTTTCCCTGGATCTTGATAAAGTACTTTGTTGAGTCGGTGTGAACTTCTCCAAGTAGGGTTATGATGAAGCAGTAATTTCACAGCCCACTTTGCCCATACTGTGCAAAATTGCTGTGTTTATTGCACAATCACAAGGAACAGCAACAACAATTTTCCTTTTTTATCCTGAGCCACTCATCATTAATGTGCAGCTGTGTGCTGAAAAGTTTTGTTAGTGAGAGGAGATCCAGAACACTGTGGAATAAAAAATATCAGCTACTGTTGCTTGAAGAGAATCACCTGCCTTGTCATAGGTGGTTGTATTTTGATGTGTTATTATTAACACCACCAAATTTTTTTAATTTTGGTATGTGTTATTTTTGTTGTAATTGTGTTTGATCAAAAGACTAAAATAATATTTTCAAGTATGATAGTTGAAGCCTGACCCTTTTTTTCTCTTCTCTTTCAAATCAAATAAGCATTAATAGCTTAAAGTAGTCTCTTCAAGTTCCTTGTTTTATTCACTATCGCTGGCTAAGAAAGCCAAATAGATAGCCAATGGTTACTTCTCTGGAGGAACTTTCATCTATGTCTGTACACGTCTGCCTTTGAATCCCCCAAACGTTTTCTCCCATCATAGATGGATGGATGGTTGGATGGATGGATGGATGGATGGATGGATGGATGGATGGATGGATGGATGGATGGATGGATGGATGGATGGCCATTTGATTGTAAATATTGCAATTGTAAATATTGAAATGAAATTCAATGATTGCATAAACGATTATATAATTGTAATCCTTTGTTTGAAAATAATAATAATGTTATACACCGTGCGTTGTAAAAAATTACTCGGAACACGATATTTGCTATATTAAATACAGCAAACACACAGGGTATGCTGATGTTTACACCAGTCTGTGTAATTTAACAAATTACAGGAAACTGATAAATAATGCATGTACAGTAATTGTTGGTGTAAGGTATCTGGCACAAAATAAATGTGCTCGTTCTTCTTCAAGACACTGCTGTGATAGAGTTAAATTAGCATGCTCATCTAATCTCAGTGTGTGCTTTATCTTCCAGTTTTCAACCCTGTCCATCTCTGTCTCGTTTTCCCTTCATCCCCCTCAATCTACCACCGCTACCACTGCCGTTTCCTCCCCCTCTCTTATCCCTGCTGTTTGGTAAAGATGGCGGACTGTGAAGAAATTATGGAATATTTCCTGTCATTATTATGAATTAGCCTGCTAACAAACCCGCGCGCACACACTTCTACAGAAGCACACGCACGCTGGCAAATGCACGCAGTAAGACCCATGCATCATATCAAGGTCTCCTGAGTCAGTGTAACAGTGGTATCATTGATCTCAGCTGGCTATCATTGGGGCGACAGGCACATACTGAAACAAAGCACTCACAGGACATTTTACTCAGAAGATAACAAGGTCTGGAAATTCCCTGCAATTTACTTCCGATTTTGCGGTTTTACCCTATGACTAAAGGATCTGAATGCTTTAGATCCAGTATGATATACAGTCATGGTAAAGTAGTGTAGAGCCTTTTTCAGTTCTAGGGTTTAACATGTGCAAACTTGATAAATATATCCTGGTCTTCATCAGCTTCTGGAAATACATGAATCTAATTTCAGATGTACAAAAGAGAGCACAGCAACGTTCACACTGTCATTGTTCACTAACCAAAAACGATTCCAAGATGGAAAAACTGTGTGAAACCATAAATACACCCATATTTGTGTAGTGGAGGACCCCGGAATGCAGACGGACAGGAACCATTGGTGGTGAGTAACCAAATTTAATACAACAACAAAAAACTCACTCACAGGTGGTGGCAGAAGCCGGCATGGAAAGGCAGTGAAAACCACACAGCATTTGGGCCAGTTCCACTCGCCCGCCTCCCCCCGAACTAATCTGAACTGAATGAGGTACTTGTATGAATTTTCCATGAGGAGTAAAAACATAAGGAGAGTAGATACACTACTCCAAAAAATAAAGGGAACACTCAAATAACCACATTTTCCTAGATCTGAATGAATGAAATATTCCTCATGAATACTTTGTTCTGTACATAGTTGAATGTGTGACAAAAAAATCACACAAAACACATCAATGGAAATAAAATTTATTAAAAAAAAAACCCCCCCAGTGGAGCCTGGATTTGGAGTCACACACAAATAAAGTGGAAAAACACACTGACAGGCTGATCACAATAACTTAATGTAATGTCCTTAAAACAAGTCAAAATGAGGCTCAGTATAGTGGTGTGGCCTAGCCTGTATGACCTCCATACCAGCGCCTGGGCATGCCTACTGATGAGACGGCGGATGTCTCTGAGGGATCTCCTCCCAGAACATGGACTAAAGCATCCGCAACTTCCTGGGAGAGTCTGTGGTGCAACGTGACGTTGGTGGATGTGGACCGAGACATCATGTCCTAAGATGTGCTCAATCGGATTTAGGTCTAGGGGAAAGGGCCGGCCAGGGTCCGACATAGCAATTTAATGGTTCTTCATCTTGCAGGAACTGCTGACACACTCCACCCAAATAGAGTTAGCATTGTCCTGCAGTTAGGAGGAAACCCAGGGCCACCCGTACCAGTATATGGTCTCACAAGGGGTCTGAGGATCTCATCTCGGTACATAATGGCAGTCAGGGCTACCTGTCTGCCGAGCACATGGAGGGCTGTTTGGCCCTCCCAAAAGGAATGCTCACCACAGCCACAGCCATTACTGACCCACTGCCAAAACCGGTCTGCTACAACGTTAGAATCGCGCTGAGCTCCATGTGCAAGCAGCAGGTTGCCTGTGTCCACGACTCTTGTCACGTCTGTCACGTGCTACACAAGTGTAGAACCTGCATTTCATCGTGAAGAAGCAGAGGGGCCAGTGATGAATTGCCAATCCTGGTGTTCTCTGGCAATTCGCCAAAGCGTCTGCACGGTGTTGGGCTGTAAGCACAAACCCCATTTTTGGACGTTCGGGCCCTCATACCATCCTCACGGAGTCGGTTTCTAACGTTTGTGCAGACACATGCACATTTGTGGGCCTGCGGAGGCATTTTTGCAGGGCTCTGGCAGTGCTACTCCTGTTCCTCTTTGCACAAAGGCAGAAGGTAGTGGTCCTGCTTGCTGGGTTGTTGGCCTAATACGGCCTCCTGTCCACATCTGCTGGTGTACTGGCCTGTCTCCTGGTAGCCCTCCAGGCTTTGGCACTACGCTGACAGACACAGCAAACCTCTTGAGGACAGCTCGCATTGATGTGCACCATCCTGGATGAGCTGCACTACCTGAGCCCACTTGTGCTGGTTGTAGAAGTCCGTTCTAATGGACTACCACAGTGTAAAAAGCACCACCAACATTCCAAAAAGTGACCAAAAACATCAGCCAGAAATAGGTACTGAGAAGTGGTCTGTGGTCCCACTTGCAGAACCACTCCCTTTAGTGAGTATTATGCTAATCGCCAAAAACGATGTCCCACTGTTGCTCTATTCCATTTGCACAACAGCATTGTGAAATTGATTGTCACTCAGTGTTGCCTTCCTAAGTGGACAGTTTGATTTCACAGAAGTTTTGAAGGTACTTGGAGGTTAGATGCATTGTTTAAATGGTCCCTTGTATTTGTGAGCAGTGTATATAGGGCAATGACACAAGAGAGGAGGAGACTGGATTTGGGACATGGTGCAAGGTGACCGAATAAAGTAATTGACAGGAGAGAAAAACTATGTGACTGGACGGCAAAAACAGGAATTTCAAGGATAAAAAACTGTAATAGAAACATAACTAGAAAAACATGAAACTAAAGCATAACCAGATCCAAAGACTTAACTTGACAAAACATGAACTAGAAGACAAAAACTAAAGCATGACCAGGAAAATAACAGAAGCATGATTCAAAACCTATCAAAAAAAATAATAATAATAATAAGAAGAATAAGAAGAACCCAAAAACACCTACAAATCATGACATCTAAAGTTTATAGTTATACAACTAGATGATTATGTAGAAGTGGAGAACATTTTAGACGGCTGCCAAACCTTCCAGGAGTGGACTTTTCGGGAAATGCACCCTACGGTTAGATAATGAAATTCTCCAAGAATTTAAGAAATACCCAAGTGCTCCATCTCAGATTCTAAAGGGCTCTGTTCACATGTTCAAAGTCAAATTTCATGACAGTACAAACTGCAAAAGATTCAAGTGTTGCTCATCTGAAAAGGTTGCCAGGATGGTTGTCTCTAAAAAGGAAGTGGAAGCACATTTTAATTTGCAAAGTTGGATTTGAATGTCAAGAATTTATCAAGCCATTTGGACATACATGTAAAAAAAAGTAGAGATGTTGGACCCTAGAGTCTAGAGTCAAATGTGAAGCCATCTGTCCGACAGCTGAAGTGTCACCCAGCCAAGGTCATCTACAAAATAATGCTCCAAAACACAGCAGCTAATCTAAAAAAAATTATCAAGTTCTTTCCATAGTCCAGTCAATGCCTAGATCTCAACTTCATAAAAGTTCTGTTGTGAGACGTTGAGTGGTTTATATAAAAACATAGGCCTACAAACCACCATGAGCTGAAGCAATGTTAGAATGAAGACTGAGCCAAAATTCCTCCACAATGCCAGAGCCGTGCAGAAAATAACTCTTTCATTGTTGCTCAGGGTGTGTGTGTTGTTTTTTTTTTTTACAAAGGAAGCAAACAAACCTCTCTTTTTGTTGAACAAATAATGACAATATCTTATCTTTTGTTTGAATTTGTACAGCTGAGGTTCAATATCAATACTTTTTTAGAACCTGGTAAAAATCACATCGTTGTTATCATGTCATGAAACAGAAAACCCGAGACTTTTTTTGGGGGGCACTTTCAGTTTTTAGTAAATGTAGATTGAGCAATACCATAGATTGATGAATATATGTTCAATTTGTCTGTTTGATTCAAAAACTTTTGAACCCATGGGAGAAAACCACCACTGGCTTAATTTAAAAGCAGTGAGAAGCAAATTGTCTAGTACATGTTGACACAAGGGAAGGTCACAGAGGTTCTCTGAAAAGGCCACCAAGCCATAAATTGATGGCAAGCCATTTCACCTCCCCATGAGTCAAGCACATGGTGTCCCACGGTCTCCATGGCAACAAATATGTCGAGACATGCTATCAACTGGAAGCAGTCTGGGTCATACAGGGTGTACCATTGTATATTCAGGGTCGTAGAGGAAGATGAACCCATTCAAGGAGGTAAAACTGTGGTGTCTGTGGAGAAAAAATGTAGGTACTTAATAGTAATGTAACATGTCATTTTAATTTACAGTATTAATAATTTAATTCATAAGCATATTATGGCTCTGCGATAGTTTACTGACATAACTAAACATCTTTCACTCACTGACTCAACACAAGGTACTTCACATAATACTTAAAACGTGCCTGACTTTTGTCTCGACCTGACTCTTAATAACATACATTAAACAAGTCTGCTTGTCACATTAGGGCATTGATTCTGTGGTACTAGTTCAGTTTTATTTCTTGAAAAAATTATCAAATATATTATAGCCCTTTGTCACATTATTATCAGATATAAATTTATTTTAAAAGAATTTTTGAAGATTGACCAACAGAATGGTACATTTGGTGAGGTACGAGAAAAAGGGTGCATGTTTTTATCTTATTTTTCACAAATAAAGCCCTGAAAAGTGTAGGATGCTTTAGGATTGAGCCCCCGTGAGTCAGTACTTTGTACTCTTTGGAGGTATGTACATATCTACCTGCTATGCACATTTGAGACTGATATTTTTATCCATTGTTCTTTGCAAAATAACTAAAGCTCAGTCAGATCAGATAAAGAACGTCCGTGAACATTATATTTCATGACCTGTCACCTGTTCTTGATTGGACTTAGGTCTGGACTTTGACTGGGCCATTCTAACATATGAAAATGCTTTGATCTAAACCATAAACTACATCCCTCCAATCCTGGTAGGTTCTTCCGGGATTGCCCTGTATTAGCCTCTCCCCATCTTCCTATTACTCAGATTGGTTTCCCTTTCCCTGTTGCAGAAAGCTTCCCCATGGCATGATCCTACCATTACTATGTTTCACCATGAGGAGGGTTTATTCAGGGTAATATTCAGTATTACTTTTCCCCCACACTTAGATATAGGCCAAAAAGTTTAATCTTGGGGCAAACTAAAAACGGGACTTGCTGAATGTTGTCTTTCTACAATAGCTTTCCTCTTGCCACTCTTTCACAAAGGCATGATACAGTACATGAGTTATCGTTGTCCTGTCAAAAGATTCTCTGTAAATCTCTGCAGCTCCTCCAGAGTTACATTAAGTCCCTTGGTAGGTCTGTAGTTGTGCCATACTCTTTTCATTTCATGGAATAGTAGTTTTATAACCTAACACTAATTTAAAGTTCTCCACAACTTTCTCCCTGCTGTGTTATTAGGTCTTAAAGGTGATATTTCTTCACTAATGTTCACTGAGGCCTGAACTAACAGCTAGATTTATTCTGAAATTAAGTTGGAGTATTTACAGAATTCTTCGAAAGCCACTTATTCACTAGGTGTCTTCTGAAAGCAACTGGTTGCTCTGAATTAAGGGATGTCAAGAGTTGAAAGGGCTGGAGAGCAGCAGTGGCGCAGGGGTAAAGCGCGCGACCCATATTCAGAGGCTTACTCCTCAGCACAGCTGTTGCAGGTCCGACTCCCGGCCCAGGTGACCCTGCTGCATGTCTTCCCCCTCTCTCCACCCCTTTCCTGTCAGCTTACTGTCACGAAAATTAGAAAAATAAAGGCCACTAGTGCAGCAAAAAAACATAAAGAGTGAAAAGGGCTGAATACAAATGAATGCTCCTTTTGTAAGTAATTTAGAAGACCTTTTGTCGTTTCTAAGCAATCATACACAACCTAGAGTTTGTATATTACAAAAAATCACATAATGACTAAAGAAAAAAATACAAGAAGTTTGAATCTTTGCAAAGCAATTAAATGTCTTATTTAATTAAAATGAAATTATTTATTTTCTGCTCCAGTGGCCCACAGCTTGGTGGTGAGAGATTTTGATCTTTGATCTGTTGATATTAGCATCCTCATGATGTTCACAGAGTCCGGGTCTTCCTCTGTGTTCAGCAACATTCGGCTCACCATCTAAAACGACTTTGACATCTGTTAATGGTGTTATTCGCAAAGTTTGAAAGACTTCTCAAACAACACGTACATCCACACTTTCTTTAAAAGGGTCACAAACGCTCTGCTGAACCATGTAATTTTTCAAACAATGTGTGACAGAAGCAGAGGACATGTTGAGCACTGTTGCCTCCTTTGCCATCTAAATCCTGTTTAATATTCACAGGCGAGAAAAAGCATAGAGGGGCAGGTGACAGGCGGAAGTCATGTTTCCAAGTGCAAAACACCGTGAAAATGTAAATTTTTTTTTCTTCCAGCAGGTAGACACACCTGTTGTATGAATCATGCTGAATACACATACACGCACAATATACTGTTTTTGAGACTGTTTCACATACATGCCAGACGTATTGCTTCCCACCACCGAATCAGTGAATTCTGGTATTCCAATCATTTCCATGGCTGCAGGTGTACAAAGTTTGGTGTGGAGAAACTTGACTGGCCTGCACAGAGTCCTGACCTCAACCCTCTTGAACACCTTTGTTATGAATTAGAGTGAAGGCTGCAGTTCTGGTTTTCTCATCTTACTATGAATACACTCCTAACCTTGTGGAAGATGTTTATAGAATATTTACATTGCAATTGCTGGGAACGGTGGGTCCATCAACAAGTTGGACCTTATAGATTAAGAAAAGGAGGTCATCAAAGTTCATGGAAATGTAAAAGTAGAGAGACAAATACTTTTAACAACATAGTGTATGTCTTGTGCACTAGTAGACGATATATAACAGGTCTTGATGATTACTTTTGTCGTCAGCTCTCTTGACTGTGTGAGAGAGAAAAAAAAGAATTTCTTCAATGTATTTTCATGCCAGCTGACTAATCATCTCAGTTTGATGAACGTGTTTTTACACTGGTCTGTGTTGAGGCTTGTGAAGTGACATTCTCTGTTTAGTTCTGGTGGTGGTGTTTCAGATAAAGCAACGCAACAATGAAGCCATTTTTAGTGTCCTGCATTGGATGTGTTAGTTCAGAAAGCCCAGAATGACTGCTGCGAGCTGCTTCATGGATCTCTGAGCTCATCACTTTGAGATGCTCCAGGCAGAAACCGCCAAGTTGTTTCAGCATGTTTTGATAACCTCCAAGCCCCTTGTTTGATCATTTGGGGTCGCAAGTCACATCATACACAAAGATATTCAGAGCACCATCAGCGGGTTAACTGAGCATTTTTTTTATTGGAACGTATGGCATTCTCTCCAAATACAATATTAGGGTAATGGTGGAAAAAAGTACAACCCCTTTTAGTTCTAGGGTTTGACGTATCAGGACACAATCTAATTTTCTGGTCTTTACTAAATTAGAAATGTATTTATATCTAACCTCAAGTGTACCCCCACTTCTCCCACAAGTCACTCTCTTCCACGCCGGTGATGATCGGGACAGGAGAGACAGCGCGCTAATGTCTCTTTGCTGGCAAACAGACATACAGGGGTTGGACAATGAAACTGAAACACCTGGTTTTAGACCACAATAATTTATTAGTATGGTGTAGGGCCTCCTTTTGCGGCCAATACAGCGTCAATTCGTCTTGGGAATGACATATACAAGTCCTGCACAGTGGTCAGAGGGATTTTAAGCCATTCTTCTTGCACTATAGTGGCCAGGTCACTACATGATACTGGTGGAGGAAAACGTTTCCTGACTCGCTCCTCAAAAAAACCCCCAAAGTGGCTCAATAATATTTAGATCTGGTGACTGTGCAGGCCATGGGAGATGTTCAACTTCACTTTCATGTTCATCAAACCAATCTTTCACCAGTCTTGCTGTGTGTATTGGTGCACTGTCATCCTGATACACGGCACAGCCTTCAGGATACAATGTTTGAACCATTGGATACACATGGTCCTCAAGAATGGTTCGGTAGTCCTTGACAGTGACGTGCCCATCTAGCACAAGTATTGGGCCAAGGGAATGCCATGATATTGCAGCCCAAACCATCACTGATCCACCCCCATGCTTCACTCGGGGCATGCAACAGTCTGGGTGGTACGCTTCTTTGGGGCTTCTCCACACCGTAACTCTCCGGATGTGGGGAAAACAGTAAAGGTGGGACTCATCAGAGAACAATACATGTTTCACATTGTCCACAGCCCAAGATTTGCGCTCCTTGCACCATTGAAACCGACATTTGGCATTGGCATGAGTGACCAAAGGTTTGGCTATAGCAGCCCGGCCGTGTTTATTGACCCTTTGGAGCTCCCGAGGGACAGTTCTGGTGGAAACAGGAGAGTTGAGGTGCACAATTAATTCTGCTGTGATTTGGGCAGCCGTGGTTTTATGTTTTTTGGATACAATCCGGGTTAGCACCCGAACATCCCTTTCAGACAGCTTCCTCTTGCATCCACAGTTAATCCTGTTGGATGTGGTTCGTCCTTCTTGGTGGTATGCTAACATTACCCTGGATACCGTGGCTCTTGATACATCACAAAAACTTGCTGTCTTGGTCACAGATGCGCCAGCAAGACGTGCACCAACAATTTGTCCTCTTGTGGACTCTGGTATGTCACCCATAATGTTGTGTGCATTTCAATATTTTGAGCAAAACTGTGCTCTTACCCTGCTAATTGAACCTTCACACTCTGCTCTTACTGGTGCAATGTGCAATCAATGAAGACTGGCTACCAGGCTGGTCCAATTTAGCCATGAAACCTCCCACACTGAAATGACAGGTGTTTCAGTTTCATTGTCCAACCCCTGTAACTCTTCAACTGGATCAAAGAGTGTCATACAATCATCAATCATCATGCACTAAATTAAGTACAAATGAATCACTGTTCATGTATCCGGTAGATTCATTCATAAACGGGATAATTAAGGTACAAGCGCGGCTTGACTTTTTCTCTGAGATCTACAGACAGCAAACTGTTTCCAGAGAGTTCCCTGCAGAGACCCTGTCTCTACGAAGCCGAGTGTAGCGGTTTCCCAGTCTGAAGGAAGGACAGAACGAGCCTATACACCCCCACCCCGCCCCGCCCCCAGAAACGAAGCTAACCCTTTTGTTCACAGAGCTTTCAAACTTCGTCATCGCCCGGACAACTCCTCCTCAGCACGGTTCATATGAAGTTAGGGTTTGGGTAGAGAGAAGTGGTTTAGAATGAAATGATCTAATCGTTTTTCATTTTATGAAGTTTGGTTTTTTTGTGTTGAACTCAGCTATCTTGGTGCTAGCAGGCTATCTCCTCAGCACGTGCTCAGTTTTGTGTTCTGTGTTTGTGTGTTTTTAAAGTTAAGACAAACTTTATTTAAAGGGGGATTTTAAACACAGAAGATTGATCATAACGCGCTGTCTGCACTTATGCATTTTAACCCTTTTATTGACGGTGTTTTACAAGGTGTGTGTTTGATTCTGGTGCTAAGCTATCAGCTTCTTTTGTTAACTTTAACTGCTAACAGCTAAGAACACGTGCTTGCTGCTAAAGAATATTTACCCAGAAAGGTTGTTAGTTTTCAATCCAAAAAAATTATATTTCCCTAAACATTATTTTACTAAACTTGATAACTAAGTAAACACCATTAAGCCCCATTTCTCCAGAAAGATTTGGCTCTTTTCCAAAATATTTCCTTAAATATTTTACCATTTCCTTAATAATATTTCTTTAAATATTATTTTAATAAACAAAGGCAGCTAATGAGACACCGTTGAGAATTAGTCATCCTGAAGGTTGGTTTTATTCAGCAGATCATTCTTTAAAACATTATTTTATTAAAATAATATTTTATCTAATCTTGCATTGTGAATGGTTGTCTAAAGGTATGCTGATTATTGCCTAAGTTAGTTCCAAGACTAACTTCACTTCCAGATTCTTCAAGATAATCCTTGGTTCTCAAACATAAATAACACTGAATGGTAATGTTGCATCACTCTTTTGGTCATGGTTTTTAACCATCTTTAATCAACTTGTTTATATTGTACATAGCCCATTAGTCTTCGTTATTCTTTAATTCTGCTTGGTAGTTTAGTTGGATTGTTTTAGCATGGTAAAGAGTTTGTTGATTGAAATATGTTTGACTTTGAGTTGACTTATTTTTGTTAATAAGTTCTTTTATTTTAAGAAATTGTGTGAATTCATTCCATGTGTGTGCAGAGTTTTGCTGTTCAACAATGTCAGAGCTTGGCTCACTCTTTTGATTTTGTGCTGTTACCACCGCCTTACTAGTATTCACAGGACAACCCTTAACAGACCTAAATATTATTTGATAAAATATTGATATTAAATATTAAATAATATATTCAGATTCATAGTCACAACAGTGGTAAAGAATTTCAGATGTGTTTAGAATAATTGTCCCATTATTGGCCCAGTATGGGACAATTTTTAGCAATCAAAACGTTGGTCTCACTTTTTACTTGAAAATACCTTTTTTAAAAACTACTCTAACTTCTGCCCTTAGGGGTCAGTGTCCTGCAACTTTTAGATACAGCACATCGCTAGTCCAACCCGCCAGAATCGGATCAGCATGCATCCAAGTCCAAATAACCTAATTATTTGATTCAAAAGGTTTCAGGACTCTCATAAAGTATTGTGCTGCCATATTCTTTTCAGCCCTGATTCTTAAGTTGTCTTTTATTCGTACTGTCATTAACATTAAGATTTAAAATGCTAACCAAGGCCTGCAGGGTCTGAGGTGGAACTCTTGGGTTTTTGCAAATTTCATTGAGCATAGCAAGATCTGACCTTCTGTTGAATCTGGTGGTACATCCACTGCTCGGAAGATTGGAGACTGTCTTAGATGTTTTCATGACTTAATAATCTTTTTCATTGGAGAAAGATGGAATTTGTGACTGGAAAAGGCCTTATAAGCCATCTCAAGTTTATTTGCAGCAACAATTGCTTCTCTACCTACAGTTGTGTAGATCGTTAGCAGCAGTAATCTTAGATTGGAACAAATTCTGGTTTCCTTTTTAAATTTTCTGATAAAAAAAGCCATCTGTCAGAGCTGACAAGCTGATGAAAGGACAAAGAAAGACCACCAAAATCTTCTATTCAGAGTTTTACAGCACGTCTGCTTTTTCTAACCCACAGTGCTTCCAGTGTGAAAAATTGGAGGTTCTGAACACAGCAGGGGTGTAATTATTGGGATAATTGACCATTAATATAAAAATATCTACTTTGATGACAACACTGTTATTTCACTAGAAAGAGTTACCCTCAAAAATTCAGTGTAAAATATCCAAGGTTGACAGTTATTGCTTGAATGTGAGATGTATTAGAATGCCACCTCCATGACTGCATCCAAACTAAAGTTAGGGACTTTCTTTTGACTTGCCCTTTAGCGGCAGAACTAGAAAGAAATGTGAGATTTAGCTTTCACAGCTTGCTCCCATATGTTTGCTGTTTTTCCCTGATGAGTCACCCAGGCTCAGAGAAGGACACAAGGGTCACAATGCACTTTTCCTTTCATGTACACAAGGTTCTTTATATGCGCTCACCTATTCAGACTTACAGCTTGCCCTTTTGGAGAGATAAAAGCTCAGTTCTACACATCCAGATGGTATTTTAGACACAGAACTGTAATGCTGTGCAGCAGCTATCACAACAACGAAACCTCTTGGGTACGGGTACTCTGATCTGGCTCCTTCTTAAGAGTTTCTTAATTTTCCTTTCCTCATTTGAGTTTGTTTAAAAAAAGTCCTTCGTTGGCTGAAAGACACATTTTACTTCAGCATAATCAAAGAAAAATATGTCTCTTTTCCTAAAGACATGTTTGTTTTTCATGAACTCTGCATCAGGGTTAATTCCATGCTAGACTTGTGTTGGTTTCTTAGGTTTCACTGGAGGCATTTCTTTGAACACAGAGAAAATGGTGACAACTGACATGAAATGCTAGATGGGTGAGGGTGGAGATCGTAAATCTTTAGCAGTTCTCTAGTGTTCTCTTTCTGTATAAGTTTGTCACCCCTGACGACTGGCATTGATTGCTGTCTGTCGGTAACTCTTTTCCAGCCGAGATGATGTCTTCACTAATGAATTCATTTCAGCATAGGCCACATCATGGCAGTCTGACTGTGCATTTTTAGGGCTTCAAACCTCCTCTCCACAGCCTCCTCCGTAAACAAATAAAATTGGTAATAGCATGGCTGGATAAAGATGCATGTAAGGGGAAAACACCATGAGAACATACATTATGCTCACATACTTTGAGACTGTTTGATTAGAATCCTTGAAATTGGCATTAAGTTATTTTGCTTGTTTAGGTTTATCGAGGCAGTAAGGACACACACGGGAATGATTTGACTGATCCTGGCTTCAGACCTGTAGTGTGACGTGGGCATTGAGTGTAATCATGTGAACTGATCCAAGGAAGCTGAGTGTGTGAAGTGACACACACATTGGGTCAAACTTCAGTGTCTGAAGTTAAGTATCTAAATGAGAAAAATATAACTGTACTAAGCCCACAATGACAATAAAGGAGTGCTTTTAACCCTTTACCATTTGGTACCTTTGCAGTTTTGGTCATTTTGTCCCCAACCTTTCAGGTAAGACAAAGAAATACGCATTTTAAACTGACTGGGCTTTATTTTACACCCCACCTGGGATCATTATGTACCCACTTAGTGTGCTGCATTGATATCAGAATCAGCAAAAACTTAATTGCCAAGTAGTGTTTACCCCCTTATGAGGAATGGTAAGGTGCTACACAAAGACATGACATAAGTTGACATAAATAAATTTGAAAATATATAGACAAAAATGATAACAAGTTGTATAGGAATGTTATGAGAATGAGAATATGGTAATGTGAGTCCAATAAATAATGTCTTCCGCTAAGAGGTTATTCTGGGTTATTTTAGTTTGCCCAGGTGTTTTTTTTTTCTTATTTCATATGAATTTCATAAAAGCCAACTGGGCGAACTGCTGTAATCTTGTGACTTTGGTTTGCTTCCGTCACTTTGGTTTTTAGTTGTGATATTTATATAACATCTTCTTATTATTTATGTTTCTGTTCATTATTGTTCACTTTGGACCTGTTAAGTTGGTGGGTACATTCCTTATCTGTCACCTGTCAGATAACCCAGGAAGGAGTGGAAACATTGTGCTGTGGGAGGAGTTTTACACCTGAATGGAGAGTAAAGAGTTTGTCGGCAGCATAAGATTAGAGGCAAAGTATCCGAGAGACCGAATCTTTATTTACATCATTAACTATTGAAAATTTACATTTTCAGTAATAAAACATGAACCAGTAGAGATTACACCCATATCCTGAAAATGATTCTGTTAATTCATTATTTCAGACATTTACGTATATCTCTGCAGTATTATTATTTATTTATTTATTATTTATTTATATCATTATTTAAATATATATATATATATATATATATATATATATATATATATATATATATATATATATATATATATATATATATATATATTATATAATATATATTATTTATATCAGCCACATGGTCAAAGTGGACATCTGCCACTTTTGCCATTAGGTCTGTACATGTTATCTTAGGGATGCCCTGTCTGATACCTTGCTGGAAATGGAGAGCAAACCACGCCGACACCGGTGCACCAATTTCCTCACTGAGGAACAAATGGTGCTCATCCATTTTTTTCTTTTTTTTCTTTACATTTGTTCATTCTTTCTGCATAGCCATCCTCCCTCTGTTGTCTCTAGAATCTTCCCTCCCAGCTGCTTCCTCTCAGCAATGAGTCTCACCTGTTTCCTCTTCAGTAATCACCTTCCCCACATATATTCCTACTGATTCCCTCACTCCATTGTCAGATCCATCTGATGAGTTTTGTTCAGTCATCCATGTTACAGTTGTTACCTGGGTCCACCCTGTTAAGATTTTATTGCTTCTCTTGGGCATTCAGGTTGCAAGTTAGCAGCTTTTTCTCCATTATAAATGCCTACTTCACCTACCTCCTGTCTGTCTTTGCTTAGGTCCTTCACACAAACTTATTGCATCAACAGGGAATCCGAGCCAAAATCAATGAAAATGCAGTATAACATAAAATCTTTAGAAAATACACAATAATTTCAGTTACAAATGACAAAAATGATTAATTAAATTCGATTAATGATTAAGTTTTGTGTAACCCATCAATGTTATGGTTTACAGGGTTGAGGATTACCTACATACATGAAATGGTGTTATGTAATTTAATTACAACATAAAAGTTACTGTAATGGTTGCTTATGGGGCTGTAACACTGCAGTCAGAATCCTCATACTAGTCCTCATATTATGCCTGATTGATGTATGACTGCAGGCATATTGTGACTGAACAGATTTATATAACACTGATTTTAGCAACGCATTTTCGGTGTGAACTACCTTGATACTTTCTGAAGACATAATGGATACTCATTCTGGTAGCAGCAATACATGTTATTCCAACCCCACCCCACTTTGATTAGTATTTCTTCAGACGTTTCAAGCATTTCCATTTATTCTATTAGCTCTACCTATATTCCACTAAAAGCATAAACCATGTTTGCCAGAGAGAAAATTGTGAAGATGTGAGAATAAACTTAATTTCATCTTTAGTCCATATCTTTTTCTCTACTTCATTTGCTGACTCCATCTCTCTGGTTAAAGCTACCCCAGCTGGTCCAACACCGGACCAGTTTATCTTTTGGCAACATTAAAACTTCTCATTCTGGTTCAGTTCTGTTATTTTAAGTCTTCCCTTCTCATCCCTACAAGTGCCACTTGTCATTAATATTGCACATTTCTGTTTGCTTAATCAATGAATTAAGCGTATTATACAATAAAACTTATAAATAAAGCTACCGATAAGTTATACCAGTTACTTTTTCCTCCAATAAGTGGCCATTTCAATTCACATAACACAGGTGTAGCATATTAAGCTAACATCATCAAGAGATGATAATGAACTAACCTTCTTCCCATTCACCCGCTTCCTCATTTTAAATGTCACCACTGCCTACAACTGTATATCTGGACACTTGCTAGTTGTTATTATGCATCATCCCATGATTAAACTAGCATTTGCAAAATGTAAGGTGTTGCATTACAAGGCCGTTAGTTTGACAATAGTGTTTGTTCTACAAACTCTTGATAGATATCTTACATTAGTCAATTCCAAAAAAAATTTATTTAGGAATTAATGTTATAAAATATTACATATGAGGGCCACCGTATAGAAAAAGTTATTTCAGATCCAGACAGAAATACACAGCAATATAGGCTGTTTTTAGCCAGACTAACCTATGCTCTTGCTGCTCTACTGGCTTCCCAAGGGAATCTGAACACTTATCTGCAGCGTGAAGGCATAGTGTGATATATTTTTACAACTGCCACCCACATAGCACACAACATTGATTCAAAGCCTGTTGGTAAAAGCAGGTGAATGATAATCTCCATGGTATTTCAAAAATAACGGCAAACTGAATGCAGCCATATGTCATGAAGCAATTAGAAAATGACATTGAAAACTGGCTCCCATCCAGAAGAACATTCCATTTCTTGCCATGTACTTGTATTTTCTAATTTTAGCCGGTTCCTAATAAATGCCAACAAGTTGTAGTGCACAGTAGACCTTGCCATGAGGTATTCTGTCTTACACACAAAGACTTTAACATTACATCTTGATTAGCACACTGTGCATTTACACATTTTAATCCGAACACTTATTGTGTTTGACAGAATAACCACGGTGTCAGAGCTGCTTTCTGTCCATCTCACCAGGACAGCCATACCACACAGTGTTAGTCTCCAGGGGAAACCAATTACTACAGTAATCCCGCTCAGACATTTTTGTAGATAGCCTAGTATGGACTATTGGAGGTCAGGTATGCTGAACATCAGCCACCATTATACTTATTCTTTGCCCCTGGACTCTGCAACAGGTGGGTTTCACAACAGAGCAATTAATTATCATGGGCTCCATTGAGCTATGTTTATGAATTTAAACATTTACAAATTAATTTAGATAGACACTCTGCTCTTTTAAGATGAAAAACATCTAAATCAGTTTATAGAGTGTAACATTAGTCCAGAGGGTGTAAACATTGCGGATCAACTGTCAACGTACTGTATTTACTAAGTATTTCCTGAATAGTTTTCCTTTTTTTGTTACTGGTACCAATTCTAGTTTCATGAGATGTGATTTTTGCCTGCACAGTATCCCTGTCACATACTTCATTCAAGTTCACAAAATCAAAACCATGTATAAGCTTGAAAGCTTTTAAGTATGGGTAAATAACTCACTAAATTTCATCATTAATACACTTAATGACATTCAGGACACATATTTTTTCCCTGACAGCAACATTTTATCCCAACTGGAGTTTCTTTTTCAAGAGCCTTAACATGCTGCTCTAACACGGTTGATTTTGTTAAAAAGGCTAAACTAATACTCTGACAGCATTTCAATTAAAAAGAGCAAAACTTTATCATTCTTATGTTTTTAAACATCTATCCGACTTGCTACATACAGCTACTGGCTGTTTTTATCTGCAGCAGTTTGGTGAAGTGCTAGGCTAATGTTACAATGCCTATTCCTTATTTTAATATGACTTGTTAATTGTTCAACTCGTAACCTATTTTAGTGTGGTTCCAGTTAATCACATGTGGATAAAACCCCACAGAATAAGTCGTTCTCCTGCTAATGAGTTATTGTTTTGCTGTCTTCAAATAAGCAGAGAACAGCAACTCACATGACAGACATGAGGCACATTTATGTTGATCTACATGTAGGACTGTTTAGATGCTCAATTCAGAATCAGTGAATATGTTTCATGATTTTCCACCCAATGGCCTTGCCAATCCAAAAAAAGCCATAAAGGAGCTATATGTATGCTGGGCACATTATCTGCTACATGATGTGCACTCATCTTGGAAACCATCTTTGATCTGTTCCAGAACAAGGAGTAAGCGATTTCACCTTCATTTTATTTTCATACATAACCTTTCTCAGATCGCACAGATCACAGGGTAACTTAGACCGAGGTTCGCCTGTGATCTCACTCATTGATATGTCATAGTCCTAAAACAGGTGATTATGCATAGGGTTTCTCTTATATATGAGCCAATTACTTACCAAGCTGTCACTGGTAGAAAGAGTAAAAAAGAAAGAAAGATGTTGAAAATATAACGAAGGATCTTAATGAAGATGGGAATATGAAGAGTGTATTTCTCATGATGTGTGACATCAATCTAATCAAATTTTTTTTATTTTGTACAAAGTCTACTATGTGTGTGTGATGTGCTTACTTGTCGATTTTTTTTTTTTGCAGTTACTGGGAAAAAATTTTACAATGTGAGTTTCTGTTTGGGTAGGTTTTGTTTTGAGTACTGGGAAAATCCCCTACGTTTTAGACTGGTTTTAGCTGAGAAACAATGCGTGGTGTACCTGTCCTCTGTAGGTAGTGTGCTCAAATGTCCAGAAGCAACAAATGCACCAGCAAGGAAATGTGCACCCTGCCTTGATTAGGCTGATGAGCTCCACCTGTGGAGGTGTCATGCAAAACAAGGTCAGAGAGATAATAGAGAGGATACACCGTTTTTTTGTGTTTTTGAAGAAAACGACCTTCAGCTAAACCACAAATGGTTTGTACCTTGGAAAAAACCTCATCTTTTAAATAAAACCTTCAGCTGGGCTGGCAGTCCTGTGGGACACTGCATGGAGCTGTTGGGTAAACCAAATGAGATGCTGCTACCAGGAGGGCTCAGTGAAGATCCAGGTGAGCTAACCATAGTATTATTTTCTTCTAACTGCCTAAACCAGTCCTTAAAGCCCTTATTTTCACTAAATTCACTTTATGAATGAAGACAGACAAGGTGGGGTCATCAAAAGAATCAGAAATAAAATGTGAATTAAAGCTGCCAAGTTGAGGTGAAACATGTTGGGAGACAGAAAAGGGGAAAGAGATGAAGGACATGGAAGGGTAACATTTCCACAAGACAACAGCCACCAGTGTATGACATCTGTGACTGTGTCAACAATGAGGCAAATGCAGTATTTTGGTGTATGTGCTGCAAAGGTGTATGTGTGTGTGTGTGTGTGAGAGTAAGTACGTGTGAGTGAGAGACCTTCCAGGATGTGTTGAAAGGGGAAAAAGACAGGTCAGGCTGCAGGTCAAACTTATCTGGATCTAGTAAATGAGATCTCCCTGTGTCAGCATTTATTGGAACACAAACATGAAAAGCACACATAAATGGCCTATACATCAGCCGCTGTATAATAACTTCTTACCTTTTATTTTACTCCAAGTACCGTAAATTCCGGACTACAGAGCGCACCTGATTATAAGCCGCATGCCCTAATTTTAGAAAGTAAACCAATTTTGTAATTGTACAGGCCGCACCGGATTTTAAGCCGCGGGTGTCCCACTTTGTAATATGAGATATTTACACAGATATTACACGTGAGGATTTTTAACTTTTAATTTAAACCGTATGGTAATATAAACAAATGCATTTTGCAAATGCTTTTTTTTTTCGAACAGTGCCTGTAACACGGCTACCTTTTAAATATACGTACGTTATCAAAAACACACAAATTACGTTGCTTATGCTTTTTTACTGAACAGTGGACAAACAACATTCCAATATCTCCTGATTTACACTGCAGCCTACCAGGTCAAAAGTCATTGATCGCCTTCTTCATCTTCTTCCTGCGCACTGAAACCATCAAAGTCCTGTTCTTCAGTGTCTGAATTGAACAGCCTCAGGATCTCGTCACTCATTTCATCCTCTTCGTTGTCGCTCTCACTTGAGCGCACCTGGTCCCCTTCATAACGCAGCAGTCCAGGCTTTAGAAACCCGTTGGTGATTTTCCATGTTGATGAGGGTGAATATAAATGTCTGATTTACAATACCGGTAATTGAATTGTGAAAGTGCTCTTGATTTATCGCACAAGTTCGTTGGACCTCTTTGAACTACTCAACAATTTGATTGGTCCACTGTTACCAGGCAAAATGTTTTTGGAGGCATGAAAAAAAATACGTTAGTCGCACCGTTGTATAGGCCGCAGTGTTCAAAGTGTGGGGAAAAAGTAACGGCTTATAGTCCGAAATTTACGGTAGTTATTATACTGCCAGAAAAAAAGTTCCACACACCTAATTAACACCAACTAATTATCATATCAGTTATCATATCATTAAATGGTGGTTGCTCTTTCTCTGCCTCCTATATTTATATATAGGAGGCAGAGTATACTGTGTTTTAAGTGGATCCTCTGGTTAAATGTAAAGAAAAAAAAAAGTGGTGGGCCAAGGAAACTGCACTAATTGTTTCCAGTTAGAAATAATAAAAAACAAAACAAATCACACACAATCATAGACCACTCAGTGGATTATAATCTTTTCGCACAAACATTCACTCCAAACAATGTGTGTGGCGGAGCTTTGTTGGGCCCGACGCCACCAGCTGAATCTTGCGGTCCATTTGTAACAAGATGATGCCCAAATATGCAAAACAGTTGGATGTGTTCACACAAACGAGCTGTGCAAAGGCGAAGCAGGGCAAAAAATAGTCAACGACATCATTGACATTGTCGGCCTTCTACACATGAAAGTCAGAGGAAGCATTACGCCTAGCCAGCTAGCCTTACCTGTAGCAAAACACCAACTTGATTAAAAACAAGGAAGAAGGAGTGAAGACAAGAAGTTTGACACATACCAGCTCTGATCCAGGTGGAGAAGCAGGAAGAGAACCACAACAGGATGACTTATAGAAGTTTACTTATTAAAAAATGTTCATAGATATAAAAAAAACACTGTAAATAAAGTTAACTGATGATGACAAATACCATTTTTAAATTTATTGGTAAAACGTTTAAAAACTTAAACACTAACATATTAACTTTCCGAACAAAGTTTAAATTATTTGTAGATCATAATAATAAATATCATCTGACTGAATTATATCAGTGTTTAACTTCCACCCATTGGGGAAACCCAACGGGAGCATGAAAACGATGAGTCGGGAGTCAGGCGTCCTCCCCCGGTCTTGCGTGCCTTGACCGCCCGGTCAGCTGAGAGATGGCAAGCAGATATTTCAGGTTTACACAGTTCTATTCTTGTCAAAAAACATTGTAAAGTTAATTTTGTTTTACATAAAACGCAATATATCCGACTTTATTCACAGCTTTTCTCTCTTTTCTGCCATGGCTATTTCTGTTTCAACAATCCGTTTCGAAACGCAGTGAATCATGGGATAGGGTGGGCCACAAAGAATATACCGGATTCTTCCTTCAAATCTGGGGAAAAGGATGCATTTGTAGGCTGCATTTGGAGGAGCCTTACAGTTTGGACAGCCTCTGTCGCATCACTGTGATGTATTAGGCCCAAAATGTGGCCTTCGAAGGATGCAGCCCCTAAAGTTGGACACAGCCTCTGTCAGTGGAGAACTCAGTATTATAACAATGCTGGCTGTTATTGGCTATTTATATTAGGTGGACCGAATTGTGATTGGCTAATGGACAACCAAGCAGCAGATGATTCAAATAAACAGGGGAGCACAATTATCTCTCCAGCCACACTATGAAATACTCAGGACAGAAGATCCTTAGTTAAAATAAAAGGTGACACTGTACTTCTTAGGGCTTGTTTTTTCAATAATTGCTTTCTTCTACACTTTATCCCATTAACATCTGAGGCCATCACAGAACAGAATAGCTTTATTTATACATTTATATAGGGCTTACATTAGATGATTAAATCAACTGGTTGCACTGGATTTCATGTAGGTGGTCCCTGAAAAACTTAGTTACGGTCACGCATCTAACACCATCTGCCTTCCACTCTGCAGTCACACGTGCGTGTGTCTCAGGCACATTAACGAGGCAGTCTGTCTGCAGTCCAGCAGAGTCGGGCAACTGAGTTGTCCAAGTTTCTGCAGTTAGTCAGTTTGCCCAGGTGATGTTTTAGCTCCCAACTTAAGTTTGCAATGCATGAAATATCTGCTGAAGATAACCAAGATAACAGTTAATGAGAAGTATAGCTATGAAAACTTTTTCTGGTATGCTGTTTTTAGGGGCTGCAGTTTTACTGAATGCTCTATATGATCAATATCACGCCATGGACCCAATAAAACCACATTCCATCTGTTCGGTCACATTGGAAAATTAATAAATTGGCTGCCTTCAGAATAGGATTTCTAAATATAACTGCTGGTGTGACCTGTATGAATGTGATCATTTCTGGTTTCATATTGCTATAGAGTTCTTTTGGTAAGAAGTGGGCTAATTTTTCCAAATCTTGACGCTTGCACATGGCAGATCACAATGAAAAGTAAATTTAAAAGTGGAGACATTTCCAGTTTCTTTGGCAAAAAATGAGGGATGAGAAAGAAGAGACTGAGATTTGAGGAAGGACAAATGATGGAGTAACCAGGAGGGTCACAGGTGAAGAAGGCCACTGAAAGTGCAACAGGTGAAGAAATGAGAGAAGATGAGATTTCAAAGTCAGAGAAAGACTGTGCCTTCCTTCTCTCCTATATCAATTTCCTCTGCACTGTCGGGGAATCCAGCCTAAGCAGCTGTACCACCTGGTATGGATTTATTCTCTGTACAAATTCCAGTGCAGAGATATGTTATTCATTGAAACGTCTCATATCTGCACAAGTCTACGGGTGTCTTATGAAGTTAGATAGTTCAGGCTTTATAGATGTAGTCAGTTTGTTATTTTATGTTATAATGAAAGCAAATCCTACAACACAGAAATGCAGTGAAAACTGTATTAGATCATTCTAATTGTCACTGTATAGACCTTTAGCACCTCTTTTGCCCCCGCAAGTAAAACTTTCTAGATCCGCCACTGATAAAACCCCAATAAGGTTGTAATCTGATGTAATGTTAACTTAAAGGTGTATGAATAGTTTTGCAAGGCTCTGTATGTGATATTTCTTTTGCCATAAACTAAATATGTGGTCAGAAAACTGTTAAGTTGTGTATCACACCACAAAGCTTGATTACCAACATTGTCTAATGGCTGGCCTCCTTTGTCGTTTGCCTTTCAGTTAATGTACTGACTTTCTGCACCTCACATCACTTTGACTAAAATCACGTGGACCTGATTCTGAGGGAAGAATAAAGCCCTCCTTCCCTTTTGCAGTTGTCTTGCCATCTGTGAGACTTCTATACATGATTCTGACAGTATGCTTTGCTCTCCAGGAGGGGACGGGGCAACTGTGAATCGAGCCCATTCTCACTTCTAAGATGTCTAATTTATTGTCAGGACCAGCGGCAACATCAGTGGTAAAATGTCAGGTTTCAATATGTTGGTTTGCAGACCTTTCTCATGCGCATGATTCAAAGTGCTGAGTCAATATACTCTGACTGGTTCTTGTACCTCACTCTGCAAGGTGTGGTGTTTGATTCTAAAGATCAACTTCAAACCGTTTTTGCTTTTAGTGTCTGATACTGCCTTGCGGCAACACTACAATCATGCACGTGTGTCTTGGACACCTCCAGCCATATATTGTATGGTGAATTTAAAAGCTCAGGATGAAAACTGATTGCACAGACCTTGTCACAAAAAATAGGATTTTGACTATTTGGGTACACAAGGGCTGAGAAATCTTAAATTCAAATGTAAATTCTGCACAATATCAAAGTGTAGTTAAGACTGTGTACAATCTGTAATAGGTATTTACCCAGAAGAAGCTCTTGAACCTGAATGTTGTAATAACTCCTCATATTAAAATACCATGATATATCTCATCAAAGTCAAGTTTTGCCATCCAATTGCTTTAGACTTATATTTTGGGTTTGAGCTAATAGTAAGTGCCCTAGAGATGAGAGCGAGTTTTGTACCATGTTTTCTCTGTGTTTAAGACCCTAATTTAAACAAAGAAATTAAGTTGGCCTGCTTTGACGGATACGACACATGACTACTTTTTATTGGGCTGCTTTACAATTCAAGGTTACATAATTATTGATGAAGCCTCTGCCATTTTTACACTATTTCTATGACGTAATTTTGAGTACCCCATAGAAAAAGAAACAGTGACAGATTCATAGGCAATATGAGAATATGGTGACTGCCTAATTGTTAGCCACGTCTGACTCTAAAATTAGCTTCAGAGCTTCCTGTTGGCATTTTTTAAGTTTTAAATGTTTAGCTAAAACTTCATCTTGCCTCATCACTGTAAATGTTATCACGCACTGCCTTGTCTCATGAGCTGGATGTTTCATTACACTGCCAGTCTGAAAACCTGCAAACAAGCAATGGCTCACGATGAAGCTAATGGATTAGCATGGTGATAGCTCATCAACATAACTTGCATCCGGAAAACTTACACCTGAAATGAAAAAGCACAAGAGAGCCTTCAGATATTTGGTTGCTTAAGTAGCTGTTCCCAGAAGGTTGGACTGAATAACATCTTAATGGAGAGAGGTTTCCCTGGAATAAGAAATCTTCCAGTCTATCCAGTTAAAATGTTTTGTCTTTAGTTTCCCAGTTTCCCCAATACTTACATGGTTTGACAAAAGATTTCAATCTAAGACTGTCACATCATATTTTGATATGAAAATAAAATTTGTTGCAATCTCTGGATCATTTTATTTACTTTGTCATCTGGTCTAGCACAATGCAGATGGGAACCTGTTGCATATCATAAATTGTAGTCTGAACATATTCCAAAGCCATTTTATGGAGGACCAATCCTCCCATAATAATAGGAAATAAAAAGATTAAATAATTTTTTTGGGCCAAAACGTAGCTACAAATCTAAATTAGTGTGCCACTAAATGCAACAAAATTAAAAAAATGAGATTTATTTAATAATTTATCAGATATAAATATATATTTCTATTTTGATATATTTTTATTTAACCACTCATTTTCAAATATTTTTTCGTCAACTCTATATTTTTCCTGTTTATTTAATACAAGTGAATTTCTTGCCATTTTATTTTTCCTACCCCTTTTATTTTTTTCATATTTATTACCACTTAAATATATTTAAAACATGTTTCTTTCCTCAAAAATGTATTATTTTTAAGATTATTTTAATGTCCTTTTCTTCTTGGGCACTGATTATCAGTGTTTTATTTTTTTACCCAACGAATTTCCCTGAGCCCATTTCTTTCTTTTTTACATTGCTCTGTCGCTGTATTGTCTTTTCCTCCCCAACATGCTCTTGGAAATGTAAATACGAATGGGGCGGGACTGAGACAGAGGGGGCGCTCTTTGGAACAGCGTCACCATCTCAGCTGAGGTCAAACCTCTAGGAAGTAGCTGCTGAGCCTCATTATGGCTGCCTGGTTCTGAAAAGGAACTACCAGAAATGGCTAACTTAACTTGTTATGAGCAACTATCATGTTGTTTCTAAAGAAGTCTGGAGCGTTATGGATTTGGTGATAGTTGACTGTATCCTGTTGACTCTAACTTGGGGAATACTTCAGTTTGGTGAAGTACTAAGAGGAAGTCATGTTTAGGGACACGCTTTCAAAATAAAAGCAGGACTCAATGAAAATAATGGGTCAATAATGAGTACTTGGACTGAATGGGACTGTAAGCCAACTAATGTTAATCAGTAACAAATGTTAGTTCAAAAAAAAAGCTATAACTAACCTGTAAATGTTTTTCTTTTTTTTTGGACAATATTGTTTTGTATTGCCATGCTACATGGCAATATAGCACAATCAAGCTCAGCACATTTGAATGTGTTTTCCTTTTTTTTTTTTTTTTTTACATTTTATATTTTGAACAGCTATCTAGTATATCTATGCATGTGTATATTCTGACATATAATAATAATAATAATATGCTCTCTCCTCCGTCTTCCAGTTTATTTTTGCAGCAGCATTTTGCAACAACTGAAGGTGTGGCTTAATGGTCAGGAATCCCCATGAACACACTCCTAAAACTTGTAAAAACTATTGCTAAAAGAGTTAAAACTATAGCTGCAAAGGGTGGGCCATCACCTTACTTATTTTAAAAATGGGATACCATTTAAAGTTGATGTATTTGTAAGTGACCCAATACCTGCTATTTCCTGTACCATGTTGTAAAGCTATGACTGTCAAGCCTCAGGCAACCTCCATCAAACTTGAATACTAGTAATTCTGTCCAATGGATTTTCGTAGCCCAATAAACCAGTGCCTGCTGATCTTCACTGCTTGGTTTTACTAACCCTATTGCTTCAACTCATGATAGCACCACTCATGTCTTGGAAATAAAACTATTTGCATAACCATTGCGAGTCTGCATGGTACCAAATTACATCTAACTGGAAAATTCCTTCTGGGTGCTTTACTGATTTTATTACAATGCCTAGCAGCAAAAGTACACGACAGAGTAAATATTGTGAGCCTGTTTGACTGTGTAAGTCCTGAGGGACAATGGCATCTCTCCAGAAGATTGACACAATCTCTTGTCAAAATGTCTTTCTCTCCTCTGTGTCAGCAGTGCCTCATCTACCAAATACGCACATACTTGACAGAACTTGCTATCTGCGCTCATATAGAAAAAGAGACATGTCAAGTCTCCAACTTTTGTCAGTTTCATCCCCTGTGCTGAGAATACCCTGGCCACTCAGGGCGTACATGGCACAAAAAGCTACAGTGACTCATGCACCAATACTGAAGCACTGTCTTTCTTTGTCTCTAGAGTGCACTCACACATACGTCCATACATATATATTTCTTTATTTATTTATGTATAAACACACTACGTCTGGTGGGAGGCTGGTTGACTGGCAGATATTGTGTCAGGACTGTCTTTGACAATCAGGATCAAACTCCGCCCCTCTGACCTCATCATCGTTGTGAGCCTGTCAGACAACTCTGCTGAGATAGCAAATTTGCCAAAGCGTGGACCTTGTGTGTATGGGTTTGTGAAAGAGGGGGAGGGTTCGGTATGGAGGTACTTTTTTTTTCTGTGTGAATTATGCACAGACATGTTTATGTTCTTTGTTCCTAATCACACTAATATATTTCAGTGTTATCTATTAGTGCTGTGATTCTGCTGTATTTAGATTTTTCAGTTTTTAACAATGACTTTCTTTTTATAGTACCAAGAATACCAGACCAAAAAAACCCTTTGAGCCCATGAAATTCAACGCAACAGTGCTTCAAGGACCCGGATGTGTGACACAAAAAACTGAATTTTAGAACTGAAATTGAATTTTAGAACTGAAAGTAAAAGTAGTGAAACTGAATTTTCAATTCAACAAAATACATTTTCAGAGCAAATTAATTCAGTTTCAAACCATTAAATTCAGTTTCAAATCAATGCATTTATTTTCAAATTACACAAATACAGATTCAGTCTGAGAAATTCAACTTCAGTTTCTGATGGCACCAGTTTCTTCCCATAGCTACTCACATTCCAGGGTGGTGCTGAAAGAGTAGGGAACAACGCATTGATCTGCATGTGAATGCCTGTTTGTTCACACCATGATCCCAGGACCAAATCTACCTTTCCAAACTCCTCTCTTCTCCTCCACCAGCAGGCTCTGCTCCTCTGTTTAGTTCGGTTTTCTGGACCTTTGTTTCTCTTTGTTTTGTTCGTTTTACCAAATTAAACCTCATCATACAAAAGGCGATCACAGTAAAATGCAGAATTTTAATATTAATATAAAATTAATATTAAATAGATGTAGTAGTACAACGACCAGCATGGCGAGTAAACATAACAAGCCTATTAAAATCATGATGAGCATGTAAATAGGCTACGTTCAAACATTTTGATGCTGTGTGACAATTTAATCTTGCTAATCTCCAACATCCTGATTTACACATTTCTGAATCCAGTCTAAATCCTATCAGCGGTTAATTTCTCTCTATTGATTACTAGAAGCCCATTTGTTTTTTTTTGCAACAATCAATCACAGCTCTTAAAAAACGTCAAACCTAGCAACGGGGTCAACCACACCTCCTCACTATAATAGGAATTTCTGTTGTCTCCTTGTTCAGAGTCGCTCTCCCAGAGAACAGAATCACACTTAAACTAGAGGTCCTCGGCAAATTTTTAGGCTAAGATGGGAGCTCTCTGAGAGACTCTGAGGATCTTCGTAAATATAGGCTCAGCAGTGGCACCACCGGAGGGAGCACGGCCCCCCAAACATTGGCCACCCCAGTGGCGTACTAAGATGTGATAAGCTGTCATTTAACGATTGAAGCAGAGTTGTCCGCGTCTCGGCGAACGCACCTGCCTTTTCCGATTACCAGTGAATGCAGCATCAAGCGACAGTTTGACCTGCCAATAATGTTTCAAGTTACTTGTTTCTACTTGTAGTGTAATGAACCACTGCTCTGTCTCTTTAAGTTAGCGGTGTCTGAGCTGTCGGCCCGGTAACATGTATGACACGGTAAAGAGGGTGAGCTCGGTAATCTGTAAAAGTGAGAATTCGTCATACACTGCAGGGCTGCAACAGGTTCTGATCCAGGTGGTGAGTTGAATTAGTTTGTTTAGCTTTTTCTATCTGAAAGTCCAATGGTGTCTGTCAGTTATGTTGCTGGGTCTAACATGTTAAATTTGAACATTTTGTTTTAATGTATTTATTTACCCCTTGCATCCATGTGGTATTTTAGCTCTCATCCTGAGTCCAGCTAGTTGCATTCCACCTGTTCACATGTTTGCAGAAGTTTAGCTTCCAAGCGAGGTATGTCATGTTTTAGATTTGTTAAGTTTACTTAAGAGGAACTTTGCATATTATTCTATATAAAAGTGTTTGGTTTTAGGATTTGGAATCTGGTATATTTGCATTTTAAGACTATGTAAAGCTACGTTCTGAAGGCAGAACGGTGATGCAGTTTTCGAGCTCGCCACTAGGGGTGCGGCCAGTTTGTGAGTAATGTTAAGAAGATGTAAACAAATGGTGTTTAAGTAAACAGTGATAATAATCAGATGCTGAGTTTGAATAAAGTTTATTTAGTACCTTTCGAGAGTGTGCGTCCAAGACTGGTGAGTTGTGTGAACTGCTTTATAAGGATAATTTGTTAATTAGGTTTGTTCTGGAAATTTTCTGTTAGCTCCTTTTGCTTAATAGAATATATGACTAATGAAGAGAAGTTTGTGCTGTCCCTTAAGGACAATTAAAATAAGTAGCACAACGATGAGGAAGTCTCTGTTTTAACAGGTCTTTCTAGCTAAGTAGTGAGTGGAGTTGCAGTGCGAGTTACAGTGGAAATGATCTTCTACAGGGCTACAAGGAGCATATGCCTGTAAGTTTGATGTTGTTTCATGATGTTCAGTACCAAGCTTTTGATCTGATGAGTGTATTACTATGAAAATTCGTCACAATATGATTGCTAATGTATGCTAACGGCGATCAGTGCAAGTCATGGTCATCACTGCATGATGCATTTCTTTGATATGATTTCACAAGCAATTATTTGTACTTTGTTTCAAATGCAGAAACTTATTGTGTTTTGTATTTGTTTATTTCTGCAGTTTTACAGAGAAAACTTAATATTCAAATGGACATTAAATGTGACACAAAGTCATAAATCGGTGTCTTCATTTGAAGCTGTTCGCTATCTGCCAAGCTTTACTCAGACGTTTAGGGAGGGCAGAATAAGTTTATACCTTGAGTTGGGGATTTTTATTATATTTAGTAGCCTTTTTCTAAATTGATCTCCACAATATAAGTGATTTGAAACAGAGGACTGAAGTAAACGATTTGTTACCAAATGAAATGTATAATTTAGGCTACAAATAAGGGCCTTTGTGCCAATTAGTTAGGCTATCAATACAGCTTGTTGCCTTAATATTTTATGTAATCTACTTATATCGGAAGTTGTGATTACAATGAATTATACACAAAGGTTTTTTGTGTAGAACCACAAACACCCATACCTGGCACCTGAATCGTAAAGCATTACCTGACCTGATCATTGACTTGGGGGTCTCACAGGCAGCTACCAAACTGTGCAAATAAACTTTCTTCACCAAATGATGAACTGAATAAAAAATACAAAAATATGGTGTTCAAGTCGCAGCAGAAGTTACTGAATGTTCAAGCAACGCAACTCCCGACACAGTAGCACGTTTGTACATTTACAATATACACTTTATTCCCAAGACAAGACTCAAAGTTTTAATAATGTGCCTTTTTTAGCGCAAGTAAAAACATTTCACAGATGCACCAGCATATATGGCAAGGTAAGAACAGGAGTGAAGCAGCTTAAAATGCTGTTTTTACTTTAATCTCAATTGGAACTCTATCCCTGACGTGCTTTTAAATATGCTCATGTATTATATGGTGAGGCCAACTATCTAGTCCCAGACTCAACATGACCCTTCAAACTTCCACTCTTGCATTCTATGCAATTGCAACCACTGACTCATTCTCAACATGAAAGGAAGCTCAGCGACGGTTTATTAAAGAAACCCTTCCTCAATTTTTAAAGCAGCCATGGCTTTAACTTAAACAACCTTTCTACAATCTATTATATATTATTTTCTTAATGCTGATACTGTGCAGCTCAAGTATGACATGCATGCATGTATTTCTAGGTATTTATGCCTTACATTTACTACAACAGGTTATCCAAATTCCTGCTTTCTCATCGATGTTGCATGTCTTTGCCTCTACCTTAGCTTTAATCGTCTCACCATTTCTTGAAGCTTACTCAGCTTGTATAAACACACAGCTCCATCATTCCAGGCATCTTTGTTTGCTCTGAACAACCTAAGGCCACACAGCAGTGCTTAAAACACCATCTAACCTATTTTTAGCTGTATAGTGTTTCGAGAACTGCTCCTGGGTAGGATGCTAATCTGTATTCTTCCTATGCCTCAATGGCTCGTTGTTTGTGTGCTAGCATGTCGTCTATTTTTGTTGTTTTGGAAAGAGGCGAGCTGAGTTTTTAATGCTAGCATGAAACAGACACACAAAACTGGGCCTGTTGTTCTGTTGTGGTCCCTCAGGCTAAACTGAGTCAGTGTGAGCTCCATTTTCTTACTTCCTCCAAATCGCTTTACATCAAATATGCAACAGGATATTGCTCTAAATGATTATGCTTCATCATGTAGCATAAAGATGTTGAAACAGCAGGAAATAGTCCTGTGATCACACTTTTTTTACTGCCATTTTTTTGTATTTGGACAGTAAACAGCCACTGAATTTCATAATTCAGTGCTCCAAAGGCAAAACTGTGAGTAACTCCCTCTCCCTAGTTTCTAAAACCAACACTGCCCTGAAGGCTTCGTTACACCAGCAGCTTATCCTGCTTCTATAACTCTGCTCTGCTGCGCAACAGATGATTGAGACCGAGCTGAAAAACCCAGATTGGCCAGCAGTATTCAACTATCTGGCTACCTGATGTCTTCCATGAATGAATAAGCTCATACACTGCCTGGCCAAAGAATTCATTAAACTTTGTTAATCTTTGTCAGATTACAGCCAAAACTTCACTTTGTTTTCCTAGGATTTATATGAACCAATATAAAATAGTGTGTAATTGGGAATGGTAAGAAAAACAATGTTTATTTTTTGGGTTTTTTTGTACAAAATATAATCTAGAGTGGCATGCATTTATTATCAAGAATGATGTGAGTTCTGATTCATGTTTTAGGTTTGCTTTTAAATTTCTGCTCTGTTTCCGTAGTGTTTTGTCCTAGTCCGTTAGAACATATGTTCTGTTCTTCATGGGTTTAAATAGTTTATCTCTAGTCTTGAAGTATTCTTTTCTGCTTTCTAAGCTTCCCTAGATTAATGTGGGATGTATTTTATTTCTTATGTAATTTTTGTCTTGACTCAGCTGCAACTCATTCAGTTTATTGGACTCGCCTTGTTCCTGGTCCCCTACTTGCCTCCCCAGCATTTTTGTTTTCCTGTAATGCCAGTCTTCCACTGTTTTCTCTTGTGGGCCTCCAGGTGTTCTGTAAAGCTCTACATTCTCTTGTGAATGAATTTCTTCAACCATGATGCTGCTTTTTGATCTTCCTCAACCACGAACCATTTGCATTCTGCCTGCTTTACCTTGATACCCCTAAAAGACATCCATTCACAGCAAATGAGCAGTTACCCAATTAAAAAAATAGAATGAACATGTTAAACTGACATGTTGGGCAAGGAGAGCATTAACCAGAGAAGCATTTAAGAGTCCCTTGGCAGCTCTGGAGGGGCTGCAAATATCTACAACTGAGGTGGGGAAACCTGTCAACAGGACAATTAGTTGTGCACTACACAATTCTGGTATTTCTGAAAAAGTCGCAAAGCACACAACCCTTTTGGTGAAACATGGTGGAAGCATCATGCTGTGGGGATGCTTTTCATCAGCAGGACAAGGGAAGCTGATAAGAATTAATGGGTAGATGGATTGGAGCTACATGGCAAGCCTAGCATAAAACCTGTAAGAGACTGCAAAACACTTGAGACTAAAGTGGAGCTTCACCTTCCAGTGGGACAGCAGCCTGAGAAAACTGGCATTGGGGGTAAAACCAGTGGGCCTTCCCTGGATGGCAGTTAATTTGTTTTCTTGTTTACTAATAGGTCATTTTTAAAATCATAAAGTATTGTTGCATGAAATCTCCCTAAAACAAAATCTCCTTTTTTTATTCTTACATTTTCAAATTGTTAATCATAAGGATGTTCACTGGCATGGCTGACATGTAGCACTGTAGCTTCATCTTATACTTACTGATGTGTCTGAAGGTTAAAGGGGTTTACATAAAAGAAAAAAAATATTGTTCAGTAGGGACTTGTAGTTTATTTTTGGCCCACAGTGGACTCGTGACTTAATCCGGTCGTATTGGCTGGAGACAGTTTGGGATGATGCCTATAGTTTGTCTTGGAGCACAAGGCCTGTCAGCTGCAGGCGGCAAAGTAAGCAGACACTCATTACATGATTGGTTCCAGAATGTTGATGCAAGAAATCCAGATTTTTAATTTTTTTGTTTTTTTAGCAGGCTATCAAAATCAATAAATATCCAAACATTATGTAGCACTTTCCCGACATTCACCCTAATGTCTGCTAAATGTGATTTTAGAAATTGATGGTCATGTGTGTAATGAGGATCAAGCATTTTGAAGTTGGGGTTGAATGTCTTTGCCACTTTGTTTACAGTGCCTTACAGTATCTGAGCAGAGCTGCTGGGATATACGCCCACACATGCACCCAGTCAGGGCTGTGGGGGCAACTATACTCTTTAGTTTGTTTTTTCAGCACAAGATATAGAGGTTTGGCTCAATAATCGCACAAGAAATCTATTAGAAAAAAAAACCTGAATGTGTGGTTATCAGCAATAATTTGAGAGAAACTAGGGGTTCATAATAAATATAATCTGACCTGTTTGTAGGTTTAAAGCGATACACATCAAAATGAAATGGAGCATGCAGGCTAAAAAGCCTAAAAAGTGCACAGACTCCTTTTTAAAATATCAGGGTTCAGAAATTTATAATTATGTGACCAAACAGCTCATTTCAAAACTGCATGTGATTTTTGTCTAACAGGTGAGACCATTTCGAAAAATATTTGGCCACTTCCATAGATTTTCAGTTATTTTTGCTCTTTTGGTCACATTTAAAAGTTTCACTTCATCAAACATGTTGTATATATCAGACAAAGATATCCTCACTAAAAACAGAATGTAGTTTTTAAACAATTATTTTAATTCATTTAGGTAATTGCTATCCAAACCAACCCGACATTATCTAAAACAGTAATGGCTCTGTAAATCTGTCTGTCTGTCGAGTGTTTCAATAATGAGTCTGTTGCATAGCTGTAGAATGTTTTTGGTAAACATGAGTTGCTTTTTGAGATCTTGTAGCCTACTTCATGTTGTCCTATTTAGATAATTTTATTTTTATTCTGAGTGTGAATGTGGCTACTAGAACTGAGCTGACCTTTGCAGAAAGCTGTTATTGATCATGTAATTCATGATTTAACTAAAGGACAAGATCCTTTTCACATGGTTTTCTGGCTGGCAGAGTTTGAAAATGGTCTGAAGAACATTAAACAACAAAGATGTTTTTTTTTTATATGGATTTAGTTTATTAATTCATTATTTCATTTCTTTATCAGACTAGCTGAAGATTCTCAATATTGAAGAAGTATAAATGACAAAAATTTTGTATTTTAATTTAGATTTTCAATGTAACTTAAGGTATTTTTAAAAGTTTTAGTTCATAACTGTGTGTGTGTGTGTGTGTGTATTATGCAGTACCTGCTATTTAGTTTCAAGTCTTTGCAACCACACAGCACAGGAAATATGCATTCTCAATAGTACGCTAATACTTTACCTTTCTCTTTATGAGGGATTATACTCCTTTTATTCAATTTGTCCCACTCCTGCGATATTCCAATTGAGCTCAGCGATCTCTTTAGCCTTTCTTACTAACACACGAACATTCTTTTTTTCCCAAAGGACAAAGTAAAACAGGAAAATCCCAGAGACGCAGCAATGTGCCCGGCTGGTTTATGCCGAACCCTGGGGAGGCGGATGTACGTGCACGCCTCGGCCCAGAGTGCCGAGGTAAGCGGGTATTTGACAGGGGACCTTCAGGGAGATAGAAGAGCTGTTGCTGTCCAGGGGGAGGAGGGAGGGGAATGACAGAGCTGCTCGAGGGGAGGCGATGAAGGTCTGTATTACATGCAGCAAGAAGGAGGAGAGTTTAACGACTCAGTGGAACAGCTCCACAATATCTGTCAGATTTTCCTGACTTAGTGTGAGGAAAGTTACAGGGAAGTTTCTGCTGGATATCGGCGTATCTGTTTCCATTCTTGGGCCCTTCGGCGGTCCTTTTTACCCACAACAATGGTGGAAAAAAACTTGGAAAAAAAAAAAACTTCTTAAAGTGCCATTATTTAAGAACACAGTGGACAAACGGCAGTCTTAAACAGTTCAAGGTTCCTTTAAAGGAAGGATTGAAGCCAAGGAAACTTGGAGCATACTGCTTAAAGGCTGAGAATGTTCAATAAGAAAAGAATGGCCAACATAATGTTATTGAACGTTTTCACTCTTAGAGATGGCATTATCACATTTAATGTAGTTGCCCTGAACCTCTACTCTGTATTTTGACGTGTGAAGGACATAATTGTTCTGTTTCCCTGAAGCAGTTGGTCCAATGTCTGAACAGATTAAAGAAGAATTTGTACCAGATTTGTACAAACATGTCAGACGTACCTATTTAGAAAACGAATGATTTAAGGAACTAGGGGTCCACTGAAAATGCATTGATGCAAGAAATCTTATCTCTCAGCTAGATTCCACTTCACTTTGGTTTGTTAAGGGGTCCGTTTCATATTTCATTATACCTGATTAGACTTTATGGGAATCAGAGCCACAGTCAATGGAACCTTTTTTGTGATAAAAATCATTTAGAAAATAATAGTTATATTAAATTATACATAAGATTTTTGAGTTTTGATTATCTTCATAATTCATCAATAAAAGCTATGAACAGAAATAAACCAATATGCAGCTTTTAAGTTATTGGCCTGGCATTATTGTTAACTAATATAAAGTGGAAGTAGAAGGGGATGACATGGCAAACGGTGTATATGAATTGATGAGGAACCAAACTGCCCTGGAGTGATTATAAACGTAGTAGGTTCCCCATTACTCATTGTAGAGTTTGATCGATTATTTAAGCATTTGTAATACCTCTGTAGCAAAGTTGTGGTGGTTTACTAAAGAGGTGCCAGTGTATTTGGAGCATGGTAGCAACTGTGGCAGCATATCCATAACACAGGTCTTGTGCTCATCGAATTAGCTGTCCAGAATTTGAGGCAAAACTGGCTATGCTAACCTCAAGCCTTTAGGGGGGATACCCTTGTCTAGTGAGCTTTCCTCTGCAATGATGCATCCCCGGTTGTGGTGGTGTGGAGGAACACATGGTAAGATCATTTTACAAAAACAGCTTACTTTTAGAGCATGACAAGGGCACAGCAATGCATCTTGGGTCCAAAATTGGCTTAGCTGTCAAAAAGTTTCATTAAAAAAAGGTGCAAAACCTGACTAAAAAGCCCCTGATCATACCAACAGTTAGCACTTGTATGATACAATTTGCAGCTCCATTCAACAGCAAAGCCTTTCTGATTGATATTTCCTCAACTGTATCAGTCCATGAGGGTCATCCAGGTCCCTCTGCTGTCTAGCATATGCAGCCAAGATCTTTCAGACTAGTGAACTGTTTGCTCAAGAAAGGAAATTAATTAATTTTGATTGAAGACAAATCGTTTCCAGGGGGACACAGCTCTATCACACAGAATTAGTGATTAACCCTACTTAAATATATTCTCTTTTAGTTCTACAATGGAACTGGGAACGTTTCACTGATTAAAAAGTAGAAAGAGAATGGTTAAAACAAAATAGTAGATTTCATTGTTTTTGCTTTAGTAGTTTAAATAATGGTGTATAATTCAATCATCACTAAAGCAGGGACCTACAGTAAACAAAGAATTAGAATTACTTCAGAGATACAGTGCTGTATGCACACGAGTTGTTCCGTTTGTATTTTGAAAGCACAAGGATGGTTCAAGGTTAGGAAGGGATCCCTGTGAGTGTGTATGAGAATGGCTATATGAGTGTGTTGCACCCCCACAGACTCAGGCTGCTGTCCTCTACCTCTGTCCTGAATATTAATGAAAAGCTTAGTGCTGACTCTAAAATATTCTTTTTGTTGATATTAATGATGCTTTTTCAATTGTCTATTTTCACAGTTTTTGCGCTCAAGGGAGTGAAAAGAGGACCAGAAATATAATGTGAACAGTCGGAGATAGATGAATTGAATAAACAGTGTTTTACAAAGGTTTTCATACTCCTTGCACCTTTCTCATTTTTTTCTCACATTACAGCCACAAACATCAATGCAGTTTATATGGAATTTGATCTGATAGACCAACACAATGTAATGTATTGCGAAGACGAAAGAAAATGGTGGTTTTTAATTTTTTTTTTTTTCTTGGATTTAAAACATCTGAAGAATGTGGTGTGTATTTGTAACCTGCACCTTTTGCTGTAAGCCTTTTGAGGCATGTCTCCATCAACAATTGCAGACTGAAGTTTTCATTGTTAATTGCATAATAGCTTAAGCTCATTTTAACACATGAAAGTACTGTGTAATTATTCCAGTTTAGCACTGGCTGTATGTTTAGGGTCATTTTTTTTGCTGGAAGGTGAACCTCTGCCTCAGTCTTGAGGCTTTTGCAGCCTTCTTCCAGGGTTGTCCTGTTGGTAGCAGCTTTCCATCAACTCTGACCAGCTTCCCTATCCCTGCTAAACAAAAATATTCCTACAACAGGATACTGCCACCACCATGTGTCACAGTTGATATAGTGTTGCAGCACAACAATGATTGGCAAGTGTTTGGCTTTCAGGAGTAGTTGATTCTAATGAAAAAATAATTCTAATTAAAAAATATCAATACCAAGTTAACATTTTTTTTATGTCAAACTAACACCTGATTATCAGGACTCATTAGCCAAACATCTCTCAGTCTCTGTCTTATATGAAAAAAAGCCCAATGAGATGGTATTACAAAACAACAGGTGGAGTGAATCCATGCACTGGTGTTCTCAAACAGCAACCACTGCCCACATATATGGAATAAACACAAACAACTTCTCTCCAGAACACTGGATTTATGAACACAATAGTTCATCTTTACAGTCAAAATACGAGAGTCAATAAATTCTATAACTAAAGTAGCAACATTCAATTAAACTATTAAGCAAATGAAATGGATAACAAGCACACTGATAAACCAGTCAACTAATGAATGATAACAAAAACAAAAGGGATGATGAGGTTTTACTGAAAAACTAAATAGTAAAATAATGGTGTGTGTGATGCAGTGTGGTTATCCCACATGGGAAACGGGCGCTACATTAGACCAAAGGAACAATGAAACAATGGCTGCAACAGCAATATAGACTAGAAAAAGGGGTCCCCATGTGTGGCAATACCAGTATGAGTGTGTGTGTGCAGCTTTGTCGGATGCGAGGGAGAAGGAAAAAAAGGCAAAGCACAAGAATATGCAGACCCAGTGGTGCGAGTCTTCAATAATACTCCCAATCTAACCGATTGTGCGAGCAGATTCAACAACCTGCTTTGAACTCAACCAGTTAAGCACAAAGCCAAAATAATCACACAATAAAACCAGTCCTACACAGCCCTGCATCTTTCTCACTCACGGTAAATCAGAAAAAAAAAACACTGCAGAAAATAAGCACCGCCTTGGACTCCCATTCATAGAAACAGCATCCCAGTGACTGGTTTCTAGCTAAACCACAGGTGTTGTGCTCCAGTCCACGAGGGCCGGTGTTCTGCAACATTTAGATGTGTCTTGGCTTCAACACACCTGAATCAAATAATTAGTTCATTAGCAAGACTCTGGAGAACCTGACAGCATACCGAGGAGGTAATTCAGCCATTTGATTCAGGTGTATTGTAGCCAGGACACATCTAAAAGTTGCAGAACACCAGCCCCCGAGTATTGAAGTTTGACACTCCTGAGCTAAATCCATCTGTGAACTTAACTATAAATCCGAGTACAGCATAAACTGGCAAATGTTTTGATGGGAATATATAGCAGAATTTATCATTTTAAGCCACCAAGGAATCAGATGACTTGGAGTGCAAGGTGTATATTAATAGTTATTTTTTTCATGGGTTGTCTGTTGGTCATTTCTCCCACTTTGTTCCCTTTTTTCTTTAACAGAACAGTCGGCTTTCAGGAGCATGGACCTCCTGGCTCTTTCTGTGATTAATTCTCCCCTAGGTGGACGACCGTGGCTTGGTAGGTTTTTAGTTGTGCAATACATTGTTGAACAGAGCTCCGAGAGATGTTGAAAGCTTGAGATGCTGTTTTATAACCTAACCCTGCTTTAAACATATCCCCATTTTTCTCCCTGACCTGTCTGCGGTGTTACTCGTTCTTCATGGTGCTGTTTGTCCACTGATGTTCTCTAACAAACCAGAACATCTGGAGTTTTACCATGGATACATTGCACACAGGGCAATCAGAACTGTCTTTAGCCTTCCTCTGAACAAACATCACAAAATAGCTACATTTATACTGACATTCATTTGCGTAATGAAGACCATTGGTTGCACTGGACTTTATTTAGGGATATCAGAGTAATGTGGGCTGAATACAAATACACACCAAACGTTTTGGATTTTTACTAGTAAAATAAAATTGAAAACCATCTGTCTTTTCCCTTTTACCTCAGATTGCGGTGTTGTTAGCTAAAGTCCAAATAAGAAGGCAGTTCCTCTCCCTGGATTTTCTTTTAGTAAAGGGGACTGCATTCAAAGGTTTTGTGTTGTCCTCTAATGGAGGAAACAATTTAGATATGATTTTACTCGCACAAATCAGTTTTGACTTCTACTTTTCAAAATACTTTTCAAAATACTTTTTTTTTCAATGTTTCTGGTACTTCACCTTGCTACCTCACAGGTAGAAGTTGGCCTGTTCAAATGTCCAGTTACCAAGATTACTTTTTCCATCCAAAACATGGATGTTAGGGTTATTTCGGACTCTGAATTGGCCTCAGGTGAATATGCAAAGTTGTCCTTATCTATATAATATACTGTGGACTGCTCAGTTAGGTTCCACGTGACCGAAAGTAGCGGGAAGAGAAGACAGCATTGTTTTGTTTTTTTTCATAAATTGGACTTTGATATAATAGAGGATAAAGATAAGAATACAATTATTTTCAAAATTCTCAAAAAAATTTTTAAAGCATGTTAAACATGCAGTGGCTTAAGGTCAATTTAGCTCAAAGGTGGGGAGATGATTGAATGAACACACAACTCAGGAGATTTTTGTTTACTCAACATCAATATTGACACTTGCTTTTTTGGAAAATGCAGTCTCTTGTATTTTGAGGATTCTATACATTCTTATGACAGAAAATGTTGAAATGATATTTATAAAAAGAATAAACCACTAATTGCAGAAACTTGAAATTTCTGAAAAGAAGAAAAACCTTTTAATGGTTACATAAAATAAATGTATGTTCGGAGACAGATCCTATTTTCTTGTCACTTCTGTCTAATATTGGACATGGCTGATCGGTACCTCATGTCTGTTTTCCGTTTAAGCTCATTGTTCGACTTTTATTGCAGAAGACTTTATACTTTCATAAACTCTGCCCCACCACATCAAACCCATACACACGAAAGCGCACACTGCTCTGGGCTACAAATTGTTCCATCTTTATGGAGCAATCTATTGCTCTGTCTAATACTGAGACTCTTACTCCTCTCATCTCTGTGAAGAATGGGGTCGAGAAGTTAACTTCACATAGGTGGAAGTGTTAAAGAGGTCAGTCAAATTGCCTCGTTACTAGAATGCACTACTTCAACACCCATTTCTTGTTTCAGAGCGGCTTCAAGGAAGGGGAAAAACTTTGTCAATCTAATATTTTGTCTAAAAAGCTACAGTTTTTGAGGGACAATGCAGACATTCACTGTAATTATTTTTACCTTAGTTTTGCATCTGTTTGCTTTTATCTAAATGTCACTTCTACTATTAATCTTATCTAAAAAAGCTCTGCAGTTATTAAAACAGACAAATGATGAACAACGTAAAACATCCATCTCCTTTAAAATGCCAACACAAGGTACATCTTTACCGATGGGAACACAATTTTTTTTCTCTCTCAAAATCAACATACTTAATATCAGCTGCTTTAGCCCATCTATAAAAAAAACGTTCATGAATGCCAACGAGGTGAATTATTTCTAAGCTGAAACTGATGCAACATAGACAAAGAATGACCAACAAAACAGAAGAAATGTTAAGTCACAAAGGGAGCTGCAGGACAGAACTTTGATAAACATGCAAAGCATAGTAGGGGGAAAAAATATTAAATGTTGAGTATGTGCCTTCTGACACCATTAGAAGGCCATAATGATTAAGTTAGATGCAGGGAAAAAACAGAGAGGGGGGAAAAAAACAAGACTTGATGAATACAGAAAGAAGAAATAAAAAGTAAAACTGTAGTATATTAAAAAAAAAGTTGCAAAGAACGTAGCAGTAGACCAAGGCTACAAGTGTCTATACTAACTTATCCACGGTGGGTTGCAGGGAAGGCAGGCATTTATCTCCACCGGTCATTGGGCGAGCAGAGGGAAACACTCTGGCCAGGTTGTCAATCCATCACAGGACACATTGGGAGTTTAGCGAGGCCGATTAATCTAACATGCATCTGTTTGGACTGTGCGAGGAATGGTGAGAATCTACAAATACAAGGGGATAACATTTAGAAGTTCAGGTTTTACACACATTCTATCTAACTGCCAACAGCACAGATACAGTGTGCAATACAGCCCTTGAACACATACCTGTATTCCTGCTTGTTTTAAAGTCAATACAAAACTGCTTGTTAACAGGTAAACTTTGACCCGCCGACAGGGGAAGTCGTGGCACTGCAGAAAATCAAAGTATTCTGCCGTGCCTGAGCTGAAGGTCTTCTGAGTTTGTGCCCTTGGAAAATAATTTTTTGGTGGAAAGGCACAACACGTTCAGGAACCGTAATGGGCTCCTAACCATGTTGGTAGAAAAGGAGTACGTCTGAATAAAGGCTCCTGCAGTTTTCCCTTGCTTACTTAATTCGGCTGTTAGGGAATATTTCGAATGAAAAATGGACTTCATGACTGTGGGAAAACTTAAGGAGCGTCACTCATCACTCTTAATGAAGTAATGGTTATTAAGCTAAAAAGCTCTAGTTGTCAAGTGTGGCTTTTATTAAGCTGATTGCAGGATGGCTATCCTAGCAGATTGCCTGTCTGATTAACCAGCTAATTTCAGCTTTTAACCTTTGTGTTACTGTATAAAGAACAGACTGGCAATATCTGCAAAAAGTACTTGTAACCTACTATCAAGTTCAGCATATTTTTTCCGCTGAAGTCTATATACTGTATAAAAGTCATAAATAAAATGGTATAGATAACAATGTAATAGCAATTACCAATTTGATGTATTGTATTAGATGGAGTGAGTTATTGCTTGTCTGTTTTTAAATAAACAAATGGATCTAATACATTTTATTTAAAAATTCTGTTAAATCATGTAAAATTGTATTTGTACTCAAAGTTTGCTTTTCTGCATCAAAATCTCACAAGCCCATGCTCGGTGCCAACCAGTGTGGAGATATTCCATGATTGTCCAGGTAGTCCATATTAACTGTAGATGCAAAATTAGACAATTCTGTTATAATAGAAGTGCATGTGGTGAGAATAAGCCACATATAAGTCCATAGCATGGAAAAGAAAAGGCTACATGTCTTTGGTAGCCAAAAAAGAATGGAAATCCCAGAACAATGCAATGAATTTTTATTAATGAATTCTTATTAAAACAGAAGCTTCACCAGAATGGAGGTTTGCAGTGTTGCCTTGCTGCAAAGAGATTTGTGACACACTAATGTTGATCTGAGACTCAGTTTTCTCCAGGTGGTCCTCACATTAACGGAGGCTGTTGGATTACTGGTAGTTTCAAAATTAGTTTTTATGCTTAGTTTTAAAACAAGTTATTGTACTATAAAACAAAAATCTAAATTTATAGCTCAAATTAATCGCACCCATGACAATATCTTTGACTGCTTCTTTTTAGGACACACAAACTGTTTTGCCACTTTAAATGCAATTTGTGTCTTGTTGATTTGTTACAGCAATTTTCCCTATAGCACTTAAACACAGCATAAGATGCATGGTCAGTGAATGGTTTCATCCTGGGAGTCACTGCGTGTCTTTGCGTGTTTTGTGGAAGCCATTAAGCCACTCCAAAACACGAAGAACTAGAACAGGCCTGAGGCTCTCTTTGTTTCAAACTTTGCTCTCTCCAATTCACTCTCTTCTCTCTTCCATGTTTTATGTGCTCTCAATCTCCTTCTGTATCTTCCCTCACCAGTCACTCATCTATCCATCAGCTCCCTGCATCAATTTACTCTCCCCCACCCCAACCTTTAAGCTATTTCCAGAAGAGTGACACAAGACAAAAATGTCTTGCTGAGTTCATGTATTTTTAGTACGTACACACACACACACACACACACACACACACACACACACATTGAATTGCAATGCTGTGATGGTCCTTAAGAGAAGACTTTAATTTTTTCTGACACCGTTTCAACTCTAAGTCTTATAAACTAAAAGGTTCTGTCTGAGGCTGCTACAATAACCATAAATTTGGAAATTGTATTGATACGGCAGATCCCTTACGTGAAGAAGACCGATATTATATCACAGTAACTTCATAGGAAAGGGAAGTAATCTTCAGAGCTTTGGAAGACACACAGCTATGCAAATTGACCCTTCATTTTAGCCTGTTTTAGGAAATAAAAAAAATACATATCAATGGAATAAAACACTACCAAGGGTCTAAAATTTCAGAAGAGACTATTGTTAAGTTTGTCTCTGTTTTGTCAACCAAACGACGTCTGTGTCACTCTGCTAAAGTACCGTGGTTTAAGTTTGCTAGTTGTATCAGTCTGCTTCATCAGCTTTGCTGTAATAGGGATGTTATGCCTTTCTGTTTCGCCATCTACACATGTCAAGTTAGAAAGAAGGAAAAACAGCATTGGTAGAATCTGCAAGCATGTTTGTTGTCACAAGCACATGTCCACCTGAATAAAACTGTTCATCCATCCACTGTCTCCTACTTATTGCGTTAAGATGCTAGCAGGTCCAGAAGGGGAGCATACTGCTCATTGTGGCTAATTCCAAACAGTTCCCAGGCCAGAGGGAGCATACTGTATAGTCCTTCCAGTGATTTCTGTCAGGTCGGACTCACAGGGGTCAGATACCTTAAATGACCCCGTTTGGAAGTGGAGGAACAACGGTTGTAGTCCAAGCTCAGTCAGTTAATGGAACTTCTCGCCCTACTTCTAAAATTGAATCACCCTATGAAGGTAGCTCACATCAGCTCCTTGTACCTGGGATCTTGTTCTTTTGGACATAATATCTTATGACCAAATGTGAAAGTCAGAACATTCACACATAGGGTGAATCAAGAACTTTGCTTTTTATCATCTCTTGCTCCATCCTACCATCACTGGTAAACAATGCACTAACAAACTTAAATATAATCATACAAGGAATATTTATCTCATGTATCAACATTTCCATACATGTTGTCATTTGTGCAACAGCATTGAAGAGGGTACGTTGCTGTGCTTTTCCAGATCTAATAGTTTTTGTTTGGAAATTAACTCAGAAAACTAACAATCAGCTGATCAGGTGGATTGATATAGCTGGCAGTCTCCACCAAAGTAATTTCATATGTTAACACAGACGTTTGCCTAAGAAAACAAACCCAAGTAATTTTTGAAAACATGAATGTTCAATGTTGAGTGATAGCATTTTATCTTATGGATATGCAAATTTTCAGTTTAATGTTGAGTGATAGCATTTTATCTTATGGATATGCACATTTTCAGTTTGATTTTAATTGCAAAAATCTCCCAAACCATCTGAGTAGCTTCCTTCGCTCTGAGGTTCTATTCACTTTTCCACAAACTCATGGCTGTATGATGTATTTTTCTACTACTGGTAAAAGACCCATTTGTGAATATGATTTCAGAATTGGAGGTCTACCATTTTCCCTTAAAAAATTTCAAAACTATTTCACACAAATGACGACAAAAGAGCTTTATCATCCCCTCCATTAAAGACATTAGTGTGCAGCAACCTGATCACACTGCTTTTAAGTGCTGTGGGACAGAAGATTATTCAAGAAAAGTCAGATGTGCTTACTTTTTTAAATCAATTGTTCTCATCAGGCCTGATTCCAACACAGGATATGTTTTAAATTGGTCTTTGTGAAGGATGACTGTGTTCATTTACTTCTTATTTAGATACACTATCACACACAGCCTTAAATGCCACATTTCATCACAAGATGACAGCTGATCCAGTGATGCTCAGGACCTTCAGATAGGATTATGTCATGAAGCTTCACAAAAAATGTTTTATTTATCAGATATGTTTGTAGCTGTCAAAATAAAACCACAAGGATTGCATGTCCCTTTTCAATGAATAACCCTGTAGGTTACAGCTACAATGATTGGCCCCACTAACTGCGCAGTTTTTCAAAAGTCAGGACAGTTTGTTTCCAATTAAAAAAGCTGCATGTTAACGGCTTTACCCAGAGCTTAATATACTTGAATTTTGACGGCTTGAAAAATGTAGATGGAGGAATAGGGTTCTGTGTCATTATTCTTGTTTTTTGACCCCAATGTAAACCTTTTGGTATGGTATTGGTATTTGTTGTATCTATTTTAAAAGTACGGTATGAACCAGTAAAAGGATTATTTTGTGATGTTTTTGAGAAATATCAGCTCTTAACTGCAAAACTGATCATGAAAAACATACACATGGTGAGGTTTTAGATGCAAAACTAATCCTAGCAAGATAGAGATGCCAGAATGACTGATGCCTGATACAGAAAATTAGCACACATCAACAACCGCCAATCTATTTATTTTCTTGGGTACCTTTGTCTGACTATTTCTTTACTGCGATTGAATAGTTTGTAGAGTCTCAGGCTTGGGTATCAGATGGCTTTCCACTTCTTTTGTTTCTCTGAGCTCAAAGTATTTTATTCATAGATATTAGCAAACATGGTACAGTGTTCCTGTGCTGGAACATTAGCTTCCACCCCAGAACTGTGACATACAATGCATTGCTGTTGAGCACTTTTTCTGTACATCACCTTGTGGTTAAGAATACCCATTTCATTGAAACATGCCTCTATGGTCTTTTTAATCAAGTCCCAGTATCTGTTGTGTTGTGAAGGACAATATGCTTGAACTCTAGGGTTATTCTACTAGAGCAGAAGAAGTAGCTGTCAAATATAAAACCTTACTTCAAATATAAGGTTTTCATAAAAACTGTGATGTACATTTGAGTCCCTGGAGTCCATAAAGGCGAACACAATGTAGTTTTATAATTGTGAAATGGAAGGAAAAAGATACATGGTTTATGTTCTTTTACCAAAAAATATAATTTACACACTGTGGTACTGAGTTACAGCAGCAAGGCTAATGAGGTTTGTCTTTACCAACATCGAGAGAGTGAATGTTTTCCCCATTATTCTGTGTAAAATAGCTCAAGTTAAGTCAGATGAATATCAATTTTCAGGTCTTACTGTATGTTTAGATTGCTGTCCTGCTGGAAGGTCAACCTTCACCCCACTCTGAAGTCTTTTGCAAAATCTAACAGGCTTTCTTTTAGGTTCTGTTTTTAGCTTTACCCTGTTTTCCCTGTCCCTGCTGGAAAAGCATCCTCACAGCATGATGCTGCCATTGCCATGTTTGTGTCACGTTGGGGTTTTGGGGTGGACCAAAGTGCAGACAAGAGCTTGGAAGCAGCATCTTAAATAAATCCTCACTTTATTTGAAGGATCAAAAACGTAACAAAAATCACTGCAGGAACAACACAGAACCAGAATCCAAAAACTTACTCAATGATGTCAGTAGTTGACTATTGAATATTGTTCCAGTCATCATATGGAAAAATCCCAGAAGGTTTCATGTATCTGTTACTTTCCTTGTAGAAACTATAATAATTTTATGTTTCATGGCGAGGAGTCAGATTTTGAGGCTTAGCCACGCCAACATACTTTCATGTATCAAAAAGCTTTTGATAATTTTGATCCCCAATGCCTTAAGACTATACTCATTGATTTCCAAGTCTGTAAGTCAAAAGCTGTAGGAGGAGTTCGCTCAGATACGTGGGCTAGAAACTGCAAAAATGGGGTCAAAATGGCAAATTCAATCCAAAATGGCCGACTTCCTGTGGGGTTTGGACCAACGCTCCAAGATACTTTTTCGTGCGTCCTGAGAAGTTGCATATGTGTACCAAATTTCACAATCCTCCGTCAAAGCATGGCTTGGGGCTGATTTAAAAAACTTTTCTAGGGGGCGCTGTGGACGAATTAGGCCACGCCCACCAAATATGTTATCAGATCTCTGTTGGGGACTGGACAAGGATCAATCACATTGAATTTGGGGCAGATCAGATGACGTATGTGGAAATTAAAGCCAAACGTATGGCCATGGCGTGACATCAGACTTTGCCATGCCGCCACGGCCACACCCTCAAGCCAAACCTGTCAGTACTGGAGACCAAGTTACACCATTGTGTTATCTGTCATTGGAGACCGTTTCATGTTGATTAGTTGAAGGAGATAAAATATGGCCTACACTAAGTGAAACATGACACTTCCTGTTCTCAGGGGGCAGGGCTTTGATGATGTCAGCATCTGATCAGTGAATATTGTTCAGGGCCAGAGGCAGATCAATCTCAGAAGGTTTCAGGTCTCTGTGACTTTCCTTGTAGGAGCTATATCAATTTCATCTTTTATGGCGAGAAGTCATATTTTGAGGCGTTGCCACGCCCACACGCGTTCATGTATCAAAAAGCTTATAATAACTTTTGATCCCCAGAGCCATAAGAGAGTATACTGAGTGATTTTCAAGTCTGTAAGTCAAAAGCTGTAGGAGGAGTTCGTTCAGATATGCGGGCTAGAAAGGGCAAACCTGGGGTCAAAATGGCAAATTCAATCCAAAATGGCCGACTTCCTGTTGGGTTTGGACCAATGCTCCAAGAGACTCTTTTGTAGCTCTTGACAAGTTACATATGTGTACTAAATTTCACAATCCTCGGTCAAAGCATGGCTTGGGGCTTATTTTTAAAAATTTTCTAGGGGGTGCTGTGGACGAATTAGGCACAGTTTCAAGTTGATTGGGTCAAGAGGGTCAGAGAGGCACCTTTCTACGTGAAAAAAGTGACTTCCTGTTGTCAGGGGGTGTGGTTTTGATGATGTCATCATTTGACCAGATAGGATTGTTAGTGACCTGAGAGGGATCAATAATACCAGGTTTGATGTATTTCAGCCAATTTATGTGAAAGTTATTGCCCTTCGAAATTTGCGACGAGAAGTCTAACTTTGAGGCCTGGTCCCGCCCCTTCAACATGCTCAAAAACTCACAATTTTGATAACTTTTAATTCCCAGTGCCTTAACTACATACTGACCAAATATGAAGCCGGTAGCGCAAAGTCCCTAGGAGGAGTTTGTTAAAGTTCGACATGCATGAAAAAGTGAAAAACGTCCAAAAATGACCCTTTGATCCAAAATGGGCGACTTCCTGTTTGTTTTAGGGCATACCCGTAATGGACTTTTTTTCATGATTTGGGGAGATGTAGCTATGTACCAAATTTCAACTCTGTAGAACCTACCAGTTGGCCTATCTCACTTTAGGGGGCGCTGTAGAGCCGTTTGGCCACGGGCATTTTCAATTCCATTAAAAACCTTAAATTTCACTAGGTGGACAATTTTGGGTAAAGTTTGGTGAGTTTTTGAATATGTTTAGGCCCCCAAAAAAGCAATGCATTTGCCCGGAGAAAAATAATAAACACTCGAATTACAATAGGCCTTCGCAGCGCTTAGCTGCTCGGGCCTAATAATAATATAACAAAGTAAAAAGAAAGCAACTACTAAGAAGCTGAAAACGAGAGGAGAGAAACACAGCACACACTAGAAGGCAGTAGAGGGAACAAAACTAACGGGGCAAAAGGAAACAGACTGCAAATCCCAAACTAGACACACCTGGATGAAAAGTAAACAATATAAAATCACAAACAAAAGTCCAAAATGTCACATCCTGACAGTTTGACCATGGGGATGGTGTGTTTAGGGTTATGTGCAGAGGTAGCCTTTTTATACACATACTGGTTTACATGTAGGCCAAATAGTTATGTTTTTACTCTCAACTTTTCAAAGCAGTTGATTGCACTGTATTTTATTAAAGGGTAAATGATTAAAAGGGGCGGATTACATATAATCCCCACAATTTTGAGATTTTTATTTGTAAAAAACTCATCCTTCCTTCTCTTCACAGTTCTGCACTACTTTGTGTGTGATCTATGAAATAAAATCCCTCAAAGTATGTTGAGGCTTGCTGACCTTTGACAAAATGTTAAATGTCAAGTGGGTTGAATAATTCTGCAATGCACCCCCACATAGCAACAGATTAATAGTCACCATTATGCTTCTACTCACAGTTGCCAAGTTGTCAGAAAATAACTGTGAACGAATTAGTTTAATCACATGGTCAGTCATTGATTTCCTACGACTTTGGTCTGGCTTTAACTATATTCAGCCTATTTCTTGTTCCTGCTCTTACACAACCTACCAACAGCCATCCAAAGTGCAAACGGCTTTTGGGGCCGTCAGATTAAATCATGTGCTTTGACTTTTACACCTGTTTTATTCTCTAAAGTTGTTTTTGGCTGTCAGGTAAAAGCAGCCAGCAGAGGCGGGCACACACATCTGCATGCCTACGCTTAAAACCACAAAAGTAGATGAGATGTTTTTTGACTTACCAAATTATTAGTGCCAACACAAGCGGAGTACACCCTGCTTCTTCACTTTAAAAGTCATTCAAAATGCAAGCAGGGAGTGGACTCTTCTGCTTTCTTCCTGTAGGAGAAAGTAGAAAAGTTGAGTGCCTTATGTGTACAGAGGTAAACATACCTACACAGAGTGAGAATGCAGTAGTGGCAAATAAAATCCAAGTTTTAGTGTAGAAAATGTTTTTTTTGTTTTTTTTTTTTTTACATTCCTATGTTAATAGCAAGGTAATAGGTCTGCATACATCTAGCTCATGAGACAAACCAATATGCAATTTTGGGTTTGAAAAAAGGAGACATTGTTGCGATATGTTTGTGAATAGATTGACCATGTTTTTGCTTTTACTGACTGAGAAAATTTCTCCGAAACCACAAACTGTGTTTTAAAGACCGTTTAATCAGTGTAGAGTAATCCAGTCCAGGTTTAATGAGTCCATATATTGCAGATTTATTGCAAATTTTATTCTTGGGTAGGACTACTGCCAAAAAAGTCCAAAAATTCTCCCTTCTTATACTTCCACAAATACGATAAAGATTTGTTCATCTTAAACAGCTTTAGAGAGTCTCTGTTCAGTATTATTATATGATTAAGGTTTTTATCATTGTAAATACTGTAGATTTTGAAGTAGAGATGATACAGTTCAGATTCATAAAGGAAATTGAAACACCCTTTTAACAAGCCTTTTAACAGATACCAGCTTTTACGTCATTAGCAGCAAAAAATGAGCCAGTCGTGGTATTCTCACAGCTTTTACAAATTGTACACTCACCGCCCACTTTATTAGGTACACCTGTCCAACTGCTCGTTATCATGTCAATATGGACCAAGCTCTCTGAGGAATGTTTCCAGTACCTTGTTGAAACTATACCACGAGGGATTAAGGCAGTTTTAAAGGCAAAAGGGTGTTGGGATTATGATTATTGATTAATTAATATTTATCAAGAATTATAATTTAAAATCATAATTTGAGAAAATTAATTTCTTAACCAAAAATCCTTATTTATGAATCAAAGCCAGAGATGTCCTCTGGTATTGTAATTGTAGCCTAAAGCCCTTTATAATTACAACCGTTAAATACTCAGTAATAATTCATAACTATTACTAGATGTCACTGTTTAATCAACCGTTTCTGCCGAAATGTGGGGAACTTTGACCTTATTTTGACTGACAAATCCCTCTTGCACAAAATAAACACAAACGCCTTCTCTTTATCTATGTGAATATTTATAAAATCAACAGCCCTGGTACACCTCGCTATTCTGATTCAATAATCTTCACCTAATCAAACATGCAAAGTTCTACACAAAAGGTTAAAATATCTAACTAAACAAAATAAAACAGCAGTGAGTGTGTATGAGATCAAACCAGCAGGTATGGCAGTAATGGCAAAAATACAAAGGGAATATGGTTGAACGAATCTTTGGGAGCGCCCCTCCCAAAGTGTAACTGGGTTACTGTAAGTCATAAAACATCCCCCATTCCCCTATCGCTGGGGTCCGCGCACACAAAGAGTTGTAAAACTTTTGGCGGCAACTGATAAAACATGAAGCTGAAGACAAAGAGGATGGTTGATATACACCATAAAGTTATCATAGCAGTTCGATTTTACTGCGCACCTGAGCTTGCTCTCAGGCGTTAAAACAACACAGCAAAACACACACAGCTGGGAAGCACAGCGGCTTTCAGATATCCAACAGCAGTAAAAGTTTCAATAAAATGTTGCATGCACATACAGTTTAGAACACATTAGACTATAAGTGGCGACTCTAAATTGCACTAAAACCTACTCTACCCTGCCCAAGCTATTTCTAATAAAGAAATAAAAATAAAAGGATGGATTTTACTTGATGTCTCCTCTGAGCAGAGGGAGAGGGAGAGCAAAGGGTTTGAAGATTTCGCGTCCGTGGATACTCAGCAAAGCAGTCCATTTTTTGTCCTTTGTGGCCTCCGTGGCAGAAAGGTGGAAAATATACCGCCACTAGTCGACTAAAACAAAAAAAACGAGGAAAAATTGCGTCTCCTTGAAAACTTCGTGGTTTTTTGTTACGTGTTAAATCCACGTCTTTGGTCGCTAAAGTTGAAAACTTACAAGCCTTCTTATTCCTGTAAGCTTAATTCGCTTAGTTTTCTCGTTGGCCAACGGGGAGAATTAATGAAAATCCACGTGGGACTTCTTCTCCAGAATGTTGCTTCAGTTGCGTGGTAACCGCGTCTCGGTCCCAAGCTGAAGGCAATGGTGGGCCGTCTCATACTCTGTTATATAGTTGACTGTGGCATCAGAGCTGTGACTCCCCCCGTCCTATCAGCCGCGGTGGCCGCTGGGAATTGCAGTAGTGGACTGTCCTGGGATACAAAATGGCCGATGACGCCGGAAGGCATGGCGGTGTCCAGCAACATGCAAATGGTCCAATATTCAGCAAACAAGTGGTCCAACATTCCCCCCTAGGTTCAAAGGGTGAGATGAATCGCAGTCTTTGAAGCTACTGGGACCATTCTGTCCTTGGCTGAACCATCAGGGATCCGTGGCGAAACAAAACAAACTGTTTCTGTGTTCCTCAAAAGCCTATGATTGGGCAGGATAGAGGTTAGCCTGGGCAGGGCTAAAGTCTGACTCATACCTTTCCATGTTGTTCAATGAGAAAATATAAGACAATACATTTACATCATCATTACATTCTTGACAAAGTGAAACAACAATAAAAGATACAGTACATATGTATGTATATAGGGGAAAAGAAAAACAAACAAATCATGGTTCATAGCTTATTCGTCCAACTTCCATTAGGCACTGGAACCTGCCTGTGTCATTGGCAAATGTGGTGCTATGAACCGTGGGGAAATGAATGTGAGGGAATCAATCCTGACCTGTAGACGCTTAACCTGCCTGTATGTGGTGTGTGCCATTACTGCCATCACGACCCACCCGATTACAAGGAGAACTACAGTAACGGTCATAGTGTGGGTTTCTGTCCATTCTGTTCGCCTGGGGAACTGAGGGAGAGGTGTGAAGCTTAACTCTGCAGGGGTGAGGCTGAACTTAATTTGTTTGGTACCTTCCACTACAAGTTGTTCTTCAATACTAGCATCAATGCTGAAATTATATCATTTGAAGGCATCCATAATTAAAATTTCTGTATCATATCGATCGAGATTAGGGTGATGAAGGATTATGTGTCTGAGATGGAGGAGTGCACCTTGGGGTACGGAGACAAACATCGTTTGGTTGGGTAATTTTATTCGGGTAACTGTGTCGTGCTGATCGTAAGATAGCAAGGCTTCTGTCACTGTTGTGCTTACAAACCATCGATTACCCGCACGTTCGGCCTTGGTTTCTATTCCTACTTCCTTCAGAGTCATTTTAGCCTGACAATTATGTTCAGGAGATCCCTCCCTTAAACCACACATGTAATCGGTGACGTCTCTAATAAAAGGATTACTTGGGTACACCCAATGGAGGTCCTTGGTTTTGGTTCACAGGTCTAAATTGGGAATTAAATAAAGTTTTGGGTCGGCATCGGGGTAAGCTAAGAGTGATGGGGTTTTCAGGTGTACATGTGTATTCTCCTTCCAAAACCCGACATTTAACACTGTTTTAAGCCTGTATACATTTGCTCTTTCGATGATGGGGAGATTAAGCATAAATCCTATTTCTAAATTATCTGGATTGACGAAAATTGGAATTGCTCTGCCTAAGCTATAAGCTAGGTGTGTTTGTGGAGGTTGCAGGGTGTCTGTTGGGGTGGACTTTAGGATTTTCTCTACTGAATCCAGCGGAACTAGGGAACTGGGTATCCGTCCTTCGGTTAGGCTGTCTACCGATGAACCAACCTCCCTAATCAGGTCTTGCATCAAGTCTCTTATAGCCTGTGTGTATATCAAATCATTCTTGCCCACTTCTGTGAGGGTTTGCAGTGCATGCAGGGTATTGTTAATAAGTTGAGTGTAAATTTACAGTAACAACAGTGCCCTGGAGGGTCTTGGTTTGTACTTCCAATAGTCTCTGTTGGAGGAGGAGTCTTTTTTGGATTTCCGGCATTTCTTCATCTAACGTGCCTCTAAATAGTTTTCAGGCTAACGGAATTTGCTGCTGAAACGCCAATGGAAAACAAAGATCCCAGCACCACCGCTGAGGCTATAAATGCACCTAGGAATCTCTTTGGGCGTTTACTGCCACTGAGGTCCTCTTCGGTGACCATGAATTTCTGCAGTTGTTTGAGGATGTAGTTTGTAGTTTGTTTGGCATGGTGTCGGTGGTTCGAGACCCCTGCGGTCTTCCTTCAGTCATCAGTGGAGGAAGGCGGATGTGTTTGCGGTACACGTCCCACGGGTCTAGACGTACGAAAACCCTCTGCGTATGAAGTCTACAGTGTGTAATAAGGAGCCCGGGGATGTCTTGCAGGACTGTGCTGGTTGGGGGTCCTATCTTTATTACACCGGTTGGCAGAGCAAGTGTTGAGCCAACAAGAATGCCAATCATCTAGATGACCTCCATCCTACAACAGAGAAATCCTGATTATAGAAGGGAGTTTTATGGCTGGAGTTGTTAGTGATTAGTGCATGTTAGTGTGGGTTTATTTTAACATGCACCTATCTGGCTGACCCTATGCACCATCATCTCCTTCCTCCTGTCCGGAAGGGAGCCCTGTCCCTGTGGAGGAGAGTCTGTTGTAGGGTTTGATCTGGTTTGCATGAACCCATTTGTACACCGGGGCCTGTTTGGATTTTGCGATTCTTATTCTGTAGGCCAATGGTGAGAGTTTTCCCACAATTTCGAAGGGGCCTGCCCAGCTTGGGAGGACTTTCCTGGAACGGCCGGTTGGGTGAGCAAATCTGAAATAGAAAACTTTTTCTCCCACTTCGTATTCACGGTGGGCTGCTTTCCGGTCATAATATGCTTTTGCGCCCTCTATGCTGGCTCCCAGGTTCGTTTGTGCCCAAGCGAATGTGGATCTGAGGTGCTCCTTCAAGTCTGCGACATATTGATGTGCTGTGTATGCAGTTTTCACACTCACATCTTCTCGATGGTACAGCAGATGGAGTGGGAGGGTCATTTGCCTTCCAATCATCTCAAAGGGCGTTACTCCTGTGGAGCGTTGGGGGGTGGACCGGATGGCCATCAGGATCAAAGGGAGTTTGATGTCCCAGTCTTTCCCGTTGCTGCTAACATACTTCTTTAGCATGGCCACTATGGTACGGTTCATGCGCTCCACCTGACCCGATGATTGTCCAGTTGTTTAATGTCCAGGGCTGTAGCCTGCTGGAGGGTGATGAGTACTGCTGCGATATCTGCATACTGACTTGTTTTCGGCCCGAGTTGGTAGTGGTTTGGTTCGGTGACGTGATGCCCACACCAGCTTGTGGTCAACCTTCATAAAGGAAGGCGCACCTATCAATGTATGCCCTTGGAAGCCCTTCGCACACGTTTTCATTGAAGTAGCGGTGACTCGAAGAAAACTGGGAGGTGGCAGGTGTGTCAATGGTGGTTGCTATGATGTCGCATTCACAGTGCTGACATTCCGCTAACCCCTGTCCCAACACCATTTTATTATTCTGACCGTACGTCACCTCAACGTTATAGCCTTGGAGTGCCATCATCCATGTTGCGGTGCGACTGTTGGACACTCTTAGTTCTCTCAACTGTTCGCTGTTCAAGAAGGTGACCGGTTGATGGCACGTTTCAATAATCACTTTCTGCCCCCCAATGTAACTGCGGAAATGTTCAACTGCCCAGACTGTAGAAAGCAGAGCCCTCTCACAGTCTGAGAAACTAACCTCTATGTCACTCAAAGGTCAGCTTGTGTATTCGACATCTTACATGTCCTGGTCATATTTCTGCTTCAACGCAGCACTTAGACACTTGGAAGAGAAACTCACTTCCAGGTAGAACTCCTTGTCCTTATCTGGGTAGGCCAGACAAGGAGCAGAGCCAAGTTTCTGCTTCAAGAGCTGGAAAGCATGCTCTTGGGGTTCTCCCCAAGTGAAAGGCGTGTCGTTGAGCAGGAGTTCTGTGAGAGATCTGGCCATCTCCGCATAGTCTTCAATAAACTGGCAGGGGTAGTTACAGACCCCTAAGAAGTTCGGACACATTCATTGGAGCCTTTATGTCTTGGATGGCCCGGATCCTGCTGGAATGGGGCTCAATGCCGTTTGGGCCCACTGTTAGTGACAGTGCTAGCTTAGCCCCCGCTGCGCCAAGCTGGTCCAGGATGTGCCGGAGTTTGGCTAGATGTTCCTCAAACGTCCTGCTCCTCATTAGGATGTCATCGACGTAAATGAGGTTTCCCCGGGCTCTGGCATCAGACATGGCCTTGTGAAGGAAAATTTTAAATTCGGCCAGAGAGTTTGAGTACCCAAAGGGGCACCTGTTCCAGGTATACTGGCGGTTCCCGAAAGAAAACGCCAATTTGTACTGGTACGGGTCTACCTTCATTGTTCCTAAGCCATTCGCCACGTCCACTGTGGAGAAAAAGCGAGCATCTCTTACCTTAGCCAGCTCCTGGTCCAAGTGAATCATGGGCCAGCGTGAGAGGGGTACCTGCTTGTTCAGTGAATGGTAGTCGATTGTCAGGCGCCATTCCCCGGTTGGTTTTAACACAGGCCAAATCGGAGAGTTGTACGTGGAGTTGCATTCATGAATTATCTGTTTCTCCAACAGCTTGTCGAGGATCTCCTGGATCGACTCTTAAGTGGCCAGAGGAATCTTATATTGGCGCACAAATGTAGGGGTGCGTTTGGGTTCGTTGGAATACGAACCGTGTGGAGGTCAGTGACCTCACAGTCATGGGGGTCCATCAAGAGGACTAATTGGTATTTATAAAACAGCTTCTTAAGTGCTGTTGCTTAGCATCGGCTTTCTCCAACTGCTCGCTGACCTCGGTCTGAAAACCAGGGTAGGGCTTGCTGGATAAGTCCTGGGTCCCTGGCTCTTCTTAAGCTGGTTGCCATGGGTGTGTCGCCAGTGCGTACACAATTAGGTTGCCTTCAGCCCCCAGGGTAGCACCACAGGTGGATTTGGTCGTTAAAACCTCATGTGTCTCAACTGTGATCATGTCAGACGGAAATGTGGACAAAACGTCTGGAGAGTTCTGTTTGCCGGACACAAATAAGGGCATGTCTCCAATGATGGGGATGGTCATCTCGAAGTCATGAAAGGAGCTGTCTATGAGCATCCCCAGGGGTTTTCCTGTGGTTACCTGGAGAGGCACTTCGGTTGGATTCTCCACCAAGACATAAGTCGAGCGGTTGCTCAGCTCAAGCATGGGCATGCCACAGACTACCAGGTTCAGTTCCCGGAAGTAGGGAACAGGTTGAAAGAAAACGCGGGTGCTCTCAAGCTTCTGTCCCTTTCTGACTATCAGGCGGATCGGTACCCTGCTGTTTGCTGCGGTATTAGTGAATTGGTCTCACTAATGACCTGGCAGGCCTGAGGAATAGTTTGTCCTGACAGCATGCCCTCAGGGGTTCCCAGGAAGGGGCTTGAGGGAGCGTTGGCTCGGGCCCAAACAACCTGGTTGAAAGTGTCTGACTGGGCGCCCAGCTGAACCAGCAGGTCTGCCCCGATGAAAACCGGAGGGTACAGGTGCTGAGCAATACTAAAGGTATCGGAGATACATGGCCAGTCTGCTGAAAGTAGTCTGTGGCTGCATTGTGCCTCAATTAGAAGTGGTTTTTCTCGGGACAAACGGTCATATAGCTCCCTGCTGATTGCGGACCTCTGCTGAGTGCTAAGGTCACTTCAGGTGCGAAGCTGTTTTCCAGATGCACACCTTCCACTATTTTGGGGTTGTAACGTTTCACCCCTGCACTTTTCAGAGAGCAAAGGAATGAGTCATGACTGCGGAGGGCAGGTCCTGGGTGGTCGGGTGTATTTGTGCACAACGGGTGCCCGAGACTGGCTCTGTCGAAGGCATGAGCTTTGCTAGAGGTTCTTTGGGCCCCTTCAAGCTGGAAACTTGGTTGATAGAAAAGGGTGGTTTACTGCTTGCACCCAGGGGTTTTGGCACCTCAACCTGGGCCCAGAGTTGGCCCTTGCGGCAGTGAGTGAGCGGAGCCAGCCTGTCCAGCAGGTCCTGGCTGACAAGGTGAGGCTCTGTGTCCAACGTGCAAATGTAAATGGGGTGGACCAAGGTCATGTCTTGGAATGAAACATCCAACCACACCTGACTGGTTATATATGAGCACTCTTGGGTGTAGCTGGTGATGCTTACATCACAACCCTCAACTTGAAATGGTTTACCAAGAGCGAGCATGTCTCTACTCAAGTCCTTAAACAGGGTTGAGCACATCAGGCTAATTTCTGATCCTGTATCAAGTGCGTTTGCCTTGACGCACCCCCCCTATAATAGTCAAACAGTATAGGCGACCGGCATGTGTGTTGTGGGTTAGTTCACCCAAGAATTTTAGAAAGGGAGTCCGGGGTGTTTCTCCTGACGGATTTCGGATGTAGTTTACCTGGATGGTCGGTTTCCTGTTTTGAAGGTTGTGGTGGCGTGACGCACCGCTTCTGTTACTATCTTGCATAAGGCCTCCTTCATCTCTTTCCCCATAATTTCTTCTGCGTGTCGGTCCCACCCTTTTCCATCAGTCTTACCCTTCGGCCTCGCTTGATGGTCAGGGCGTCTGTTGGACCTGGGGTTATCCGGTTTACCAGACTTTGGTTGTCGTTCATTGCCAACCCCCCGGCCCTGCTAACCAAACCTACGTTGTTCCCTGAACTTGTTCTTAACATGGGTTCCTGCTGAAGGCATTTCCTGACCTTCTAACGCAAGGCTGGTTCTTTCAGTCTGTAGCTGTAAAACCCTAGCTTTGCCCTCTGATCCCTTGGTCGGGCGAGCATGTGTTTCCCTCGCTATCTGAGCATATTTCCGGATCTCCTGCATGCTCAGGGTCTTTGTTCTGCAATACATAGTGACATCGTATCGCACACTTTCATGAAGGTTGTGGAGGAACAGGGATTTAAACGCATGTTCCTCCTCAATGCCGGGAGCATTGCATCCTTGGAAGTAAGCGGCTCTCAAGCGTCGGTAATACTCCCTGGGTGCTTCGCTTTTCTTCTGCTGGATAGTGAAAGCACCAAGTGTGGCGGAGGCCCGGTCCGTGTACACAGAATATTCTTCCCTTAAAGCTTCGCAGAGGGTTGAATAACGGTCTCAGACTGCAGGGGGCAGGCTCTCCATGAAAGCATGGACGCCCCTGGATGTTGTCTTCCAGATGAGCTTAAATTTTTCCTGTGCTGATGGGCAGTACAAATCTGAAAGACAGCGTTAAACTTCCCTAAGATTAATCATCAATTTTTGACTCTGCATAATTAGGGTCGAAACGCTCTGTTGTAATTATAGATTATTGATTAATTGATATTTATCAAGAATTATAATTAAAATCATAATCCGATAAAATTAACTCCTTAACCAAAATCCTCGTTTATGAATTGAAACCAGAGCTGTCCTCTGGTGTTGTAATTATGGCTAAAGGCCTCTGATAATTACAATTATTAAATGTCACTGTTTAATCAACCGTTTCTGCCGAAACGTGGGGAACTTTGCCTTATTTTGACTGACGAATCACTCTTGCACAAAATAAACCCAAAACGCCTTCTCTTTATCTACGTGAAAATTTATTAAATCAAACAGCCTGATACACGCGAAGTTCTACAAAAAAGGCAAAATATCTAACTAACAAAATAAAGCAAAACAGCTGTGTGTGTGTATTGAATCAACCAGCAGTTATGGCAAAAGTGGTAATATGACAAAGGGATGTGGTGTGTGGAACGGGGTTTGAAACAGTCTGCCAGAAGCGTAGCCCAGCGGGACACGGGCTATCATAAAACCCCCACAGCAAAGTTGTAAACTCAGCTTAGACAAAGAGTCATAAACCTTTTGGCGGCAAGTTAGCAAGCAGTAAAGTTGGAACAAAGAAAATGGTGAATTTCACCATGAGGTTACTGTCGTAGTCCAGTACCGGCGCTCCGGTGTTCGCCCGGTAAGACAACTTGTGAGACACGGCGGCCTCAGGACTCAATACAGTGTTGCATGCAAATACAATTTCATAACATCAGACTATAAGTTGCGATTCTGATCGCACTAAAAATCCTATCTCTCTCTACCCTGCCCAGACTACTTCTAATAAAGAAATCAAAGAAAATAATAAAGGATGGGTATTACTTTGTGGAGCAATTCTTCAGGGCTGCCTGCGTGAGGGGGGAGAGGAGGAGGGAGAAAGTTGGAAGTTAACGTGCGTCCACGGTTAACTTCGGGAAGAGCGGTCAATCTTCGTCCTTTGGCCTCCTTGGCGAAAGGAAAAATATGATCTGACCGTCAGCAGTCGACTAGAACAAAAAACAAGGTGGCGATCCGTCTCCTTGAAACTTCGTGGTTTTTTGGTTACGTGTTAAACTAACACCTTCGATCGGTAAAGTTGAAATTTCTGGCCTTCTTATTCCAGGAATTTCTGTCATGAACGTTCTTTTCGTGGCCAACGAAGGAGAATAAATGAAGACACCACGTGGGACCTCTTCTTCTCCAGAGGATGCTTCAGTTGCTTGGTAATCTGTCAAGACCTCCAGCTGAAAAGCAAGGTTTAAAATGCCTGCCTTCCATATATAATCTCGTGTGACGTCAGACCTCTTGTGACGTCAGACTTGGGACGTCCCCGTCCTACCAGCCGCAGTGCCCACAGGGATTTGTAGTGGCGGACGATACTGGATACAAAATGGCCGATGATGTCGAAAGGCCTGGTGGTGTCCAGCAATGTGTAAACTGTCCAATATTCAGCAAACAAGTGGTCCAACAGCTCTATGTCTTTGGCCAGAGACTCAAGCTGGCGGGTGCGCAATCCACTCTCACGGATTGGTGCCGGCCCATCTGAGTCATCGTCTGAGAGTTCACTCCGGCTGCACTCAGGGTGTGTCAGTGCATCACGCCTCATCCTCGGAGGAGGCAGTGGAGGCTGCTCAGGGTACAACGGTGGGCCCTGTGCTCCCCGGACTCGGGTCCTGGGCAGCGGATGAGGGCGGTATGAACCACCTGAATCCCAGGGGCGGCTCTCCTGTCGCCTCGGCGGAGGTGAGGGGTCGTAGAATACCGTCAAGTTTGAAGGCTGCCTGCCTCTAAACCGCTAACTATTTACTCCTGTTGGATCCACAGCCAGGTATTGTTCATGGCTGCTGATTACAGTGGGGTGGGGCACCGCACCACTGAACCTATTCTAACTATTTACACCTGTTCTGGACTCGGTGATGTATGGGGAACCCCATGAGCCTGGAAAGGTAATCTCTGGAGGGCAGTTTCTACTTCCTCCAGATCTGACATGCAGGTTCTCTCAGGGTATCGCAGGTATGGCTCACCTTCAAAGGTTTCGGTTTTCACCCCCCACCACCACCACCTCAAAGGTCATCCACCGTCTGCAAAGTATCATTCGGCTCGAACTGCAGTTTAACACGCTGGTCAATTTCCAACATTAACCTTCGCTGATGCAACAAAATTAGCTGTCCTAACACATCTGAGACCCGTCTGTCTTTTGGTGGGTATTTAATTACTTGGAGCAACTCCTGAATCCTAGCTTCACATTGCTCAATGCCATAATCATTGAGACCTTTACGCTCCTCTGGGGATAACAGAATCAATGACCCAATCGTCTCTTGTGCCTGCATTCCTATGGGGTCCTCTAACATACACACATCTCCAGCTGCAGTCTGGGATGTTTCCTCCATCTTTGGCCAAAATGCACAATGGTAATACACTGACAATGCAAACACACAAACTGTTTAGCTATGAACCACCACTAAAAGAAATTAGCAGCAACCAAACAGACTAAGTTGTTCTGTGATTAAATGATTGCTAAATTAATTAGCAACAACACAAACAGGCTAAGCTGTTCAGCTAGCTGTCTGATTCAGATATATATCTTACAGGTGTATGGGTTTGCTTAAAATGGGCACACAGGTTTGACCGTTCACACTGTGGCTTACCCAAGTCTATGCTTTAATGGGAATAATCAAGCAAACACACAAAGGAGGAAAGAAAAAAATAATAATAATAATAATAACCCAAAACCAACTTCAAAATAAAATTTTAAAAGTGGGAAAACGAAATTAATAAATAAATAAATGTTAGTGCTTTCTAATATGGATCACTTACCTTCTAGTTGGGCCTACAAAGTTGGACAACTAAGTTAGTTTTATGAGTCAGACCAAACATGCTTCACACAATAAAACCCAGCAAAAACGTTTAAATTTTATCCAAATTGGTAATGAATGATCAACAACTTCAACTTTCAACTTAAGTTATGCCCTTTGATCATAGGTGATGGAATTATCTGCCTGTGTTAATGAACTAAGTGATTAAAATGCATGCTTTTGTAACCGAATATTGTCTGTCAGCCCAATAAGAAGTCTTTATTATACGACTCTGTGAAGACTTTAAACCAACCACTCAAAAACGTTTTTTTTCTTACTTCAAAATAAGAGTTTCAAACATAGGCACAGCATATGATGAGGTCAAAACACTCGGCTTTAAATTCAGGACCCAAAATTATTGCAAACACATATTGTGTTTTACCTAATAAATTCACATGCTGACAAGGGGGCATTTGCTCAAGATTCTTTTTACAGGTGGTGATCTAAACCCACAGACTGCACAATGAAAGATAAATGAAACTGACAAAGTTGACAGAATGCAGAAGTGCCTTAAAGTACAACACTAAGAGTTGCTACAACTGCCAACTTTAGAAAGAAGTTAAGCTGTCTGCCATTAGAACTTATATATCAGTTGATGGTTTAAAGTTATGTTGTTTTTTTTAGTCTACTTAGGAAATGTGGTTTTATGAGTTGTTTGTCAGCAAAAGATTGCTTAGTCATTTTAGTTGGACTAAAATGACTAAGCAGGCCATAATATCATGTTTAATAAAACTCAACTAGCCTATAAGGGGATCAGAACCACAAATAACAAAACAGTGTAATACAAAGTCCCCCGAAAAAAAATACAATTACATACATTTTAAATTGGGGGAAATGTTTAAATCTTTTAAAATAGAAGTACAGAAAAATGAAAGGACAATGTGGGTACAAACTCGCACCAATGGCACCTTAGCATAGGGACACATTTTGCCTTGGTTGTATTACCTGCTCAGGAGCAGTAAGAATAGCCACTCCAAGAATCATCCATGAATATTCACACCTACACTGGTTACGAACACACGCAAGATGTGTTGAATATTTTAGGTCATCAAAGCCACACATGTTAAGATGCATCGCTTCTTTTCTTTTCCCTCGGCTAATTGACTTGGCAGCCCTCGGCTAATGGGGAAGGTTTGAAGAGTGTGGATGGGTGTTTCTGTCATGCTGATGCTTACGTAATTGAAGTGTGCACTTAAATGTTGCCTTAAATGTTGCTTCGGGCTGTGGGATGGTGTTCGTGCGTCACGGTTGTAGAACGTGTCTGTATATATACAGGAGCTTGATGCATTCATTCTGAGTTGAGTCTGGTCACACCTTTAATTTTCCAGCCTTTTTCTCACTCATATAGAGTTAACTTACGATTGCTTATATATCAAGCCATTTACTATCAGTGTGTATGACTTTGGAAGGCATTATGGGAGTTTTAGTGTGCTTGGATTGCCACCTTGGAGACTTGCTCATAAGCACTCCCTGTGAATTAGTGTGAAACACAGGCACATCAAGTTCATTCACTCATGTGTTAAATTTTGTGTGTTCATGTGAGCAACTGAGCTCCTGTGCTTCTTGACCCGATTTGCCTTGAGATGCTAAATTGGCTGCCTGCTCTAATGCAGCAGAGATTATTTTCACATGATTGTAGTGGCGTGCAGACCCTCGCTTATACGGTAATTAGCATTGCAAATCTCTGAGCTTGTTTGGGAACATCGGCTCGGTTTTGTTTTCAATTGACGCCGCCTTGTTCCCTGACCTTACTGGCTGGTGACCGTTTCATAACGGTGGGTTTGTTCTGATCATCGGATCATTTAGCTGTTTTAATTTAAAATCTGTTTTCTCTCACAAATCTCAAAGTTTATTTATTTAATAAATTCATTTTGCTGTTTTTTATTTCAACAGCATTTGGAGCTTCGTCTTTTTCTTCCCCTCTTTATGAATGTTTCTTTTTCACTGACTCACAGCATTGTGTGTTGTCTGTTTCAGTATTTCTGTCCTTGCCTATTTTTCCATGCATCTCTTGCTTTCTTTCTCTCTGTGTCTCTTTGTCTTACTAAATAAGGCTCTAAAAGCTCTAAATCTTTGTGGCAGTCTGTTTAGCTTTGATAGTGCCTAATTACGCACATTACATACGTAACAGTCATGTGGAAAAGTTTCCCTAAAAATGTCACATGCATTTTTGCAGCCTTTCTAGGCAATCAAAGATGCTTTGTGACGTTACAACTATGCCACACAGTATACAACAGGGGAAAGCAACGTGTACAGCATGTTGAACAAATACCTATGCCCCCTAAACTTGTTAATAATTTCTAACATTACAATTGCAAAATTCAGTTTTATTGGTAGTTAATGTGATACAAAGGCACAATGTATTACATATCTGTGAAATAAAAGTAAAATCATATAAAATGCATATAAAAAACTTACAAATACAAATCTGCATTTGTATTCAACTTCTTGTGTCCTCAACCAGGGTTTGCTGCAGTTTCAGCTGGAAATGTTTTCAGGTTAGTCCTCTACTAGCTTTGCACATCTAGAGACTGAAACCTTTGCACATTTCTCTTTACAATAGTATCTTATTGGGCTCAAGCTCAATAACATTGGCTGGAGAGGATCCTTGAACATAAATCTTTGAAGCCACAGATTCTCAGTTCAGGCCTGGACTTTGACTGGGCCATTCTATCACACAAATATGCTTTGATCTGAACTCATCTGTTGTATCTCTTGGCTGTTTAGGATCACTGTCCTGCTGAAAAGTGAGCCTCTGCTCCAGTCTCAAGTCTTTTGGTGATGTGTAGTCTTAGGTTTGGACCACAGAAAGCATTTTACATGTAGACCAAACAGTAAAATTTTGTTCTTATCTGACCATTTCAACAATGACTTTCATCATGTCACGCATGCATAAAGGCCAAATTAGTGGACTGCACAACCAACAGTTGTCATGTTATTGAACTCTCCCACTTGAGCTGTGGATCTCTGCACCTCATTATGTGGGGAGTCATAGTAAATTGGACTGTATACATATGCTCATCACATGAAATTTGATTTATAAAAATATGAAAACCACGTATCCTTTTATGTCCACTCCCTAATAATGCTTTACTTTGTCGATATGTCACATAACATCTCAATAAAATACATTAAAGCTTTTGGTTCTAATATGACAAAATGGGAAAAAGTTCAAGGGGTTTTATTACTTTGACGAAGGCACTGTTGTATTTGTCTGAAAAGCTTTGTAGTGGTCAGCTTAGAGGTAACTGTGCTGTTTGCTATATATAAACATCGATGTGTAAGCAGATGTAAGAATTCTGAGATTTAAGGAATTATCCTATGTTCCTCAGCTTAGTGCTACATACATGCAACTGATTTATTTAATCAAAACTTTAATTTATTGACCTTCTGACTGGGTGAACTCTTAACAGAATTCAGTAACAGAAAGCAGTAAAAAAAGTTGATCTTTAAGATTGTGGGATAAGTGGTCTAAATCTAAAATGAGTGAATCAATTAAAATACTAGATATGAAGACTGCAAACACTCTGGAGGATCCATAAAGTATATATAATTCAATTTGCAGCTTGGTTTGGATTGTTTAGCTAATAGGAACAAGATTACAAAAAGAACGGCTTTGCCAGTATCTTAATCTCACCAATTTGTCGAAGTAGCTCAGACTGCCAAGTAGGAGAAATCCCATCCAATCTGGGATGAAATATTCAGCTCTTAATATTGTCTGGTGGAGCTCAGACAGATGACGTGCACTGGCTTGTCTTCAAGTTTCCTAGTACTATCCCTCTTACTGCTTCCTCTTTAGGCTTTCTGCATTTCAGCATAGAGATACACACTCTGCTGAATGCATTGCCGGGTCATGGTAGCAACGCGCACGCTGAGATCATGCAAGTGGTGAAGGTCTGGGTCACACATGGCCCTGAGTGCTGCAGACAAACACTCTGCCCACCTATGGCAAAAAATGTTAAGAGAAGCTCCACAGGCGCTTCTGCTGTGTCATACACACATTAGTACACCTATCGTCTGCATGCTTTACTTGTGCTTTGCTGAACTGACCTGACGTAGCCCAGACCTACTTTGTTGTTTTCTCTGTGTTCATGTGTGTGTGTCTCCCAAGTAGAGCATGTCTGAAGGTATAAGATACTGCATGTGCACAGAACAGCCTCTCCCAGTAAGATTATTGTCTATTTCGATAAAGAACACACTGTACCTGAGGGGGAAGCATCACTCTGCGCACATGTTTGTGTGTGTGTGTTGCTATTGGGGACAGATCTGTGAAAGCGGAGACACTTGCTGAAGGGAAAAGCCTTTCTTAACCTCTGTTAAAGCTCACCTTGTGACTGAAGATGCTTCCCTCTGAGCAGTCTGACAAAAACATGTTAAACTGAGGCGAGAGCATGAAGAGCGACAGCTGATCAAAGAAAATCAGCAAGTTTGAAAAACTTGTGCCACAGGTGAGCAGGTTGGTGTTTGCTTTCAAGTTGGTGTTGTGTGAACACATTCAGTATAATTTCGGGTATCTAGAGGCGCCTTACAATTAGTTATTGTTTCTTTTATTATGTAAGCTTTGGGGAGTTCGTGCAAAAGAGATTTTGGAAAACAGAGGTTCATCATTAAAGTCAAATGGGATTGCCTTTCATTTTCAAATGTTATATTTCAACTCATAATGCTGAGTAAAGATGGGTTGTCTTGGCTGTCCAACACTACAAAGGTTAAGATTTAACTGTTTTGCAACATGCACCTGAACAGGTTTTACATCAGTTATGTGCAGCACTACTGTCCACCCATTGGTGCACAATGCATAGCATCCCAGTGCAAAGAAGAAATAATTGTGTAGGTTTGAATCACTTAATTTTGCTCTTTTCAAACATGCATGGTTGCTGTTGGTTTTTTCATTTACTCCTTTCTCCATAACTAATTATTCACATCACATTCTTAAATTCCTTCCTTCAGAAGTGTGGTCTGCACGTCCATGATGTTAATCTTGTGTTCCAACGCATTCCGAAGGTGCTCTATGGGATTGAGATCTGGTGACTGTAGAGAGCTTTGGAGTAGGGGAAACTTATTGTCATGTTCAAAGGCCAGACTGAGGTGATTTGAGCTTTGTGACATGGCTCTAAGAAACCATTGCTGACTATGTTAGATGTTAGTGAATTCTAGATTTTGGTAAGAGCACTAGTCTTCAATAAAGAGCACCAACCTTTTTCTGGCCATTGTTGCTTGTAGCTCTGTACATACTGACACTTTAGGAATACCGTGATCCAATGTGTACATTCACTTTGTCACAGTGCGAGTTAATGCAACACTGCGCTGTAACCACTCTCATCTCCGGTGATCATTGTCTAGTTGATTGGATTATTAATGGTATGGATTGGTTCATAGCTGGGGTCTGAATATGGTATTGATTCTGAAATAAGTTTAGCAGGGATAGAAGTATTGATTCCTTAATAACCATGACTGTTCCCATGGGAGCAATGCATTGATTGTGCATCCGCTGAAAAAAGGGACTTTGCTGTGGTTTTGTGGCCACCAGATGCAAACAAGAAAAGCAATAGCTTTTAACACAACTGACTCCACTGGTGTTTTCCGTAGCCTGCTGGATGATGCAGCTCATGTATGCTGTTGTGAAACAGAATAGGTTCTAGCTTAAAGTGGTTAAAAAAACAACACACTCACTTTCTCAAATGCTTGTGGCTTTTGTTAGTGGTCCCCAACCCTAATCCTCACCTGATGTAAATGGGTCATTATACTTGATGGCCTGCTGAGGAGGTAATGAAATCGTCTGAATCAGGTGTACTGGACCAGGAATGTGTTAAAAACATACAAGACAGTGGGTTTCCAGGAGCAGGATTGGTCTTTCTCAGAAACACATTGGTTCAGGGCCCTTGGGTGAAAAATAAAGGTGCTACAGTGGAAGAAAGGGTGTATACTTACACAATGCTCTCATGTGGAAGTGAAAATGGTTGCCCTAAATGTAACCATTTTCACTTTTTATCACACTGTTTACTCATTAACTAAAGCAGCTTAGGCCATGTAAGGATCCTTCTGTAGTTGTGTAGTCACAACACTGATTCTCTTTATAGAAAAGGTTAGAGCAGACTCTTTCTGCTAAGGAGGCTGAGATCCTTTGGAGTGCAGGGGGTGGTCCTAAAGACTATTTTTTTTGACTCTGTGGTTGATTCAGCCATCTTCCATGGTGTAGTTTGTTGGAGCAGCAGCTTATCTACAGCTGAGAGAGCTGTAGGTTCTGTGTTTTGTGGTGGATATGTTGAAACTGCAAACAGTAATAAAAGGTTGGGTGGATGTTATCGATTTATTCAGTGTATTGATGACTTTCTGTAAAACTGGATCTCAGATAAAAGGTATTTAGGAAGAGGGTGAAAACAGCAAAAAGTAAAAGCAGGGAAGACGGACACTTGATTTAAGTGAGATAAAATTGACTTTTCAAATGTACCAATCAAACATATGAACTGCAGCTCCAGTTTTCTTTGACATTATGAGACATTAATGATTAGACAAAATGTAACTTTTAAATGTCATTATTTTAAGCAAGTCTTCCTCCAACTGCCTCAGTAATTACTGCAGAACACTAGTCACAGGAAGTTGGTCTGCCTCCTGTCGCATGATGTAAATGCCTATGCAAATACATTGATTAGTCACACCATTAAAGCTCAATTTTACACAATAGTGTGGAAAAAATGTTTTTGTAATTGCATTCATGTGGGTGTTACCTTGTTGGCAATAGCCTTCCTTAGAGGGGTCGTGTGACCCCTGTCACACTGCTAAAAACTGTACAAGGAAGAGAACAAAAAACCCAAATCGAGGGCCAGGCGCCCAAACTCTCCAGATTCCAGTCTGATTGAGCATCTGTGGGATATTGGAACCAACCTGATCCTTGAAGGCTTCAGCCTTGAAGACATAAAGAATCCACTGGCAGCATTATGTTTCCAGACACCACAGGAAACCCGTGTCCGTGCCTGGAAGTCCAGTTTCGGTTGCCTTTATTAGGCTGTCAAAGCCCTGGGAAGAAATGAACTTCATTCACTGACCTATTTTCCAACTGAATGCTTTCTCCCTTTTCCTGTGTATGAACAGTACCTCATAAATGTATCCCTTCATACCCCTTGTTTTTTTTCTAATTTTGTCATCTTACTACACAAGAAAGTCTTTTAATGGTGCAAAGAAAAGCTTTTCACACGTTTAATCAAATAGACGTCAGAGTGTGGCATGCATTTGTGAGTCTATACCTTGTAGAATAGTCTTTCCCTGCAGTTACAGCTGCAAGTGTTTTGTGGTATGTCTCCAACTGATTTGTACATTCAGAAACTGATAATGTTGCCTTTTTATTTCTCAAAATGGCTCAAGCTCTGTCAGATTGGATTTAAACATTCGGTGAACATAAATATTTTAAAATGTTTTTAAACCTGGACTTTAAGTCGGCCACACATAAAAATACTTCAATCTAAACCGTTCCTTGATAGTCCTGACTTTATACTTAGGGTTTTCCTGTTAGTAGAAAATTAGTCTCTGCCCTAGTCTCAAGTCTTCTGGAGCCTCTAGCAGCTTTTCTTACAGGATTAGATGACTTCATCAGCCTTCCGATCAACTCCGACAAGCTTTCCTCTGAGCTGAAGAAAAGAATCTCTTTCTACTTCACCGTTATGCACTACTTTGTGTTGGTCTCTCACCTAGAATCCTAATAAATTACACTGAGGTTTGTGACTGTTGGGACCCAACAATGGGTTACAACATTAAAGGCCAGTAAGAACTTTTCTGGAACTTTCAAAATAAATCACATTAACCTACTTTCAGCACAGCCAGGAACAGGAACAAGAGGGGTAACAGTGGACCTCCCGTGATGTCACTGTTTAAATAAAAACCCCGCATTCCAACAAACAGACCTCTTCCACGCAGGTCCCCAGCGGAACTGGAAGGAGGGACACAGAGCATTAATGTCTCTTTGCTGGCAAACAGACATAACTTTTCAAACTGGATCCAGAGTGACTACGATCACATGCAACAAAGTTAAGTAATGATTTGCTGTTCGAGTATCCGGCATTCGTTCATATATTGGGTGTAAAGAGACAAGCTTGACTTGACTTTTCTTCTGAGGCCTCCAGAAGCAGCCCTAATTGAAGCAGATTTCCCCTGGAAAAATAGGCTGGGATTGCATCGCGGCCACTCAAGGAGCTGGAGGTCAGCTGCAAGTTAACCCTTTGTTCACCGTGGACGCTTTCCACAACTACGTCACCAAGACAACTTCTCCTCAGCACGGTTGTAAGAGGTAGTGTTTTGGGCAGAGGAGATTAGTTTAGAGTTGAATAATCTAAATGTTTGTTTAATGACGTTTGTTTTGTTTGTGTTGAGAAACTCAGCCACATTAAGTGCTAGTGGACTAGCACTCAGCGGAGGATGTGTTCTGTGTTTTATTTGTTTTTTTTAAAGTTAAGACAAACTTTATTTAAATTACGTTTTTTAAACACAGATCGGCCATAAAGCGCCGTCCACGCTTATGCATTTCAACTCTTTTATTAGTGGTATTTTAAAGGTATGTGTTTGATTCTGGTAACCAGCTATAAACTTCTTTTGTTAGCTCCAACCCCAACGGCTAAGAATACGTGCTCACCCACTTTGAGTCAGCTGAAGATCATTTACCCAGAGAGGTTGTTAGTTTCCAGTCTAGGAAGTAATATTTCCTTAAATATTATTTTACTAAACGTGATAACTAACTAAACACTATTAAGACCCATTTATCCAGAAAGGTTTGGTTCTTATTCAAAATAATATTTCCTTAAATATTTCTTTAAATATTATTTTAATAAATAAAGGCAGCTAACTAAACACCGTTGAGAACAGGTCATCTAGAAGGTTGGTTTTATTCAGCAAATCATTCTTTAAAATATTATTTTATTAAAATAATGTTTCTGTATCTGATCTTGCATTGTGAATGGTTGTTTGAAGGTATACCAGTTATTGCCTAATTTAGTTCCAAGAGTAACTTAACTTAATTTCCAGATTCTTCAAGATAATCCTTGGTTCTCAAACATAAATAACATTGTGTGGTAATGTTACATCACTCTTTTGGTCGTGATTTTCAAGTGAACAAGTGAATCTTTGATTCACTTGTTTATATTGTACATAGCCCATTAGTCTTCCTTATTCTTTAATTCTGCTTGGTAGTTTAGTTGGGTTGTTTTAGCATAGCAAAGAGTTTGATTGAAATGTGTATTAATATTAAATAATATATTCATATTCATAATCACAATAGTGATCTGAAAAAAGTTGTGTGAAACCAATTTTTCAATGTGAGCTTTTAAAAACTTAAAATAATGCATTTAGCCAAAGAACATAGATGACATTTCATTAGGACTCATTAGGAAATTTAGTTCTATTGTAAAGAGAGCACATAATAAAGTTTTTTTTAAAGTGTTCTGATCGGGTGAAGTAGGAATTGCTGCAGTCTTTTGCTAGCATTTGAATGTTTGCTGGATCTCAAAGATGTACTGTTCTTGCCGTTTCCATCTCAGACACAAAAAAAGCAACACAAGCAACGTGGCATGGCTCCTGTTCAACCCTCCCTCTAGCTCGTTATCCCTCTTCTTCCCTCCTGCTTTGCTATGGATAGAAAACGTGTGTCTTTCCTGTCAATACAGCATCTACCCACGCTCACGGCTATATATAGGAGCCGCTGTCTTCCAACAGTCCCCCTCCTCTACACCTCCAGCTTCTCTGTTCAGCTCCCCATCAAACATACTCATTTCACTTCAAAACACATGTTAGGCACTGCGGAGGAAGAACGAGGGGGAAATGTAGAAAAGGATGGGGGGGATGCGGGAAAAGAAAAGGTAACGAGAAGATGAAATTGAATGACTGTGAAGGTGAGTAAGTAGTTGAGCTGAAAAAAAATTAAGATAATGAGTCTTTGGGTTTTTTTTTAGTTTTACTGGTGAGCTGGTCTGATGTGATGTTATAATGAAGACCTCAGACCTTACTTTTGTCAGTCTGCTACACTGTTAAATTAAGGACCTGAAACAAGGGCCGCTCCTAACCTTGTGCATTCATGAGTGCTTGATGAATGATTATAGAGATGGACACAGTAGATCTGGAAGAATTATGATTCAGAAAAGCAAAGGTTCTTAAATTTATATAAGCAAAATATCTTTTGCTGCAATTCAACTTTAGTTTTCACAGTTAAAACCTTTAAAGCACATGGATGGACCATAATTTTGCATTAACTAAAGTTAATTCTAATTTACCCTTCAAAAGTATTAGACTTATAGGCATTTAAGAATTTGTTTTGGATGTTGTTTTCATCACTTTACTGCCACAAGAGGCACTGAAGTAAACCACTACCCTTGAGTGACAGCTGGCTTACTGTAGTAGTTGGTTGATGTATGTAGGTAGGTAGGTAGGTAAAGAAGATATATTTTACAATTCAAAGGGTAAGAAAATGTACAAATGAGCAATAACATTAATGTTTTCTTTTAGTTTATTTTTTTGTTTTTTGGCCTGCCTCATAGGGCCAACCCATAAGTAATAAGATAATAGTAATATGAATGGAAAATAAATTATACACAGATTTTAAGTTACAAGGTCTTGACAAAAATGTGTTTAAGTTTTTTTTTTTTCTTTTTCGGTTTTTTTAAGATGCCATTTCAGGCCTCCCTAAATGTTACTTCCTCTCAGCTGTTGCTTCCAATAACATTCATTTTATTCATACTGTGCTTATATGCATATGATTATTTATTAAAGGGAAGCATATATAGATTTAGAAATTAGACAAAACATACAGATGCAAATTTGCATCACCCGTAAGAAACAGCATGATTTTCATTTGATATATTGTCAAAGTAACTTATTGATAGTTAAAGATACTGGCTATATGTGGATTTCATGAATCAAAAGTAAACAGGGCAATTTTGAAAATTTTTTTGAAGTACTTTGAAAATAAAGCTTTCTTGCTGTCACAGTTCTTAAATATCAATACACCTGAACCAAAATAGAAAATAGGAGTGATCTGTAGCCATTTTACATTCATCAAAATATACAATGAAACTAACTAGTTTTATTTGCATTTGGTCAGTAAAGTGATATCTGAATTCTTCAGATGTAGTCTATTATACAGCTATTGATAGGGAAGCAACACTTGTTAGATCTCCTGATGCCTAAGCAGAAGGAGAAGCTGAGTAAGAAATCAGCATGACTGTGATCACCTGTAAAGTCTGTCCACTAGTCTCTGTTCAGTCTCCATGGTAACCAGTTGTAATGACAAATGGGTGGTGGTACACCAGTAGCAGCACTGCATGGGTTTTTTAAATCCGGCATTCACCTCTCACAGCAGACCCACCAGTTTGTCATCTTGGAGGAAGGATGTTGTTTTAACCCGTTATTACATCCAGCTAGATTCAGAGAAGTTGCAATGGAGCCATCAGTTATCCTTATTTCCATTAAAGATCAGAAAAAAACATGAAATGTACTCTTTCCATGTGCTAGTTTGCAGGGTTTTGGGTCAGACTGGTTGGTAATACTGTTCTAGACAAATATAGGGAGATGTGCCCTACTGATAAAGCCCTAGATTTTGTTTATACCTTTTTTCCAAAAACACAAAAGCTAGCAATCGAAGGTGATGGTCAGGTAATAAGGACCAGTCCAGGAATTACCCAGCCTCAGACCCAGCTTTTGCTGGGAGTGGTTCCAGCACCAGCACCAGTATCCACCTCTTCTGAGACTCAAAGAAAGCCAGACAATAGTCTGCGATGTCAAATTGCCTTCTGATTGCTGTAGCAAGCTGTGCCCAGAAACAAGATACATATCTTCACAAACATTATCAAAAACAAAGTATAAGGAAATGAGCACAGCTGGAGGGAAGCGCTCCAGTCCTATTTGTCTTTGCATATTTGTTCAAGCTGTGTGCCCCAGCAGCGCTCAAGAAATAACATGTCAGCTGCCAGAGGCTCTGAATGATAAACACTCTGTTAAATGTTTGTGAGTGCCTCTAAGTGCCCTAAACAAATTTAAGAGAGGAGGCGTTATGTCCCTTTTATTATTAGCTGTGATTTAAATGTTCATAAAAGTGAACCCTATAATCCTACAAAAAACATCAGAATGTGTCGAAATTTGGCCTCCGATGTAGTGTGTTGGACTTAACCCATATAACCAGATCTTTTACTTGAGTTGCATCAACATCAGTTTGAATTGCTGGGTCAACAACAATAAATGAGCTTTTAAATGGCCAACTTTACAGATCTGAAGAGCAAGCGGACACCAAAGACAGCCTTCTGTGGTCTAACAGAGACTGCATTTAGTTTTTGTAATAAAACTATTTACTACTGAGGACAATGTAGAAATACTTAACTCTCTTTAATGGTATGAGCACCAAACAAAGACTGGAGTGCTTTGCTCCCATTGCTGTACATTCTGTTGTGATAACACACAAAAAGAACTCGTCTTCCAAATAGATCCTTATGTTTACACTAAATAGTAACTTTGCCTCAACAATTTGCATTTTGATGGACATCAGATCCAAATATCTAAAATGCCTAAAACTGAGTGGATCACGTGATGGACATATTAATGTCAAGATATCCATTTAGCTAAAAGCTCAAAACAAAGCCTCTGGTCATCAATCCTAATCTGTCTATTTTTGTTGCCATTTAAGATTGAATACTCTTCAGCCCTTCAGCTAAAACCATTATGTGGGTCACCAACAAAGATGGCAGAGAGGAGGAAGAAAGAGGAGTATAAGGTTGGCTAACTCTGATATTGGTTGTTATAGCTGTAGCAGGGATTTTGCTAGCAGTAGGAGTGTACTTTTAGCATAACAGCATGTAAAATGGCTCTAGGTCTATTCAACCTTTCACCACTTTCTACCTCCATTTTAATTCTCCTTCATTACCCTTTTGTTCAAACCATTTCCATTTCATATACATGCACTTAAACCAATAGGTATTTATTTATTATTTTCTTTTTTTGTAAAGTATTTGAATTATTGCGAACATATATAAACATAAAATACTTGCATCACATATATTAAGTACTTTGATTGGATTTGTTGTTTTTTTTTACTTCCTATTAGACGCTGTTTCCATTTATTTATGTTCTGGTCCACATTTGGGCCTGTTGACTTTAATAAGATATTGAAGTTATGAGGCCTGACCAGCTAGATATTATTTATTGCCATCATAAAACCACATTTCCTTTATAGCGCTTTTGTTTACCAGAGCTAGGGAGCTAGTATGAAGCTTCATTATAAGTTGTATTTCAGATGTTTCCAAAATTTCTACAGTGAATGCTTGATGCACCATCATTTGCTTGTTGAATTTCTGTAGGGTATTATTTTTGCTCTTTGTACGGCTGACCAACTTTTCTGATCTTAGATCAGCTTTTATGAGAAGAAAATTTTCAACCAGGATTAATAAATAGCACCTAGTGATGTACCCATTTTTTACAGGTGACAGGCAGGCTCCTGATCCCAGCCCGGAATGGAGATGGCACAGACCCGTATTCCGCCTCTGACTGTTATGCGCATCTCACTTTGTAAACGGATCTGGTCCAGAATGAATGCTGTCTGAATGCTGTCTGGGTTCCTAGTGTTTATAAACAGAAAACTGCAAATATTTATTTGAAAACAGCAATAGTAGCTTCAGAAAGTGGAGTTATCTACATATGGTCATGTTCAATAAATTACATTTACAAGTTCATTTATTATTATTAGGAACGCCATCACAAATTACATACAGACTGATGTTTTCAATACATTTCTTTTGATTATGTTGCTTTTCTGCTTCAATATATTTGATACAGAAATGTGGGCTTAATGAAAAGCATGTTTAATACCGACTGAAAGGTTATTTTCAAAAGATACTTTTAATCTGTCAAACAAGAGTCATCGTAACTAATTTTCAAGTTTATTGAACATGACCTAACCTAAAAACAGAGTAGGTGCAGAGCAAGCACTGGAGTAAGTTTGACAAAACAAACAAAGAAGCTAGGTAAAAAATGAGAAATAAAAAAAGATATACAATACTTAAAAAGTGTTCTCAAATTTTGTTATACCAAAAGCTCAGGTTTTCATGTAGAAACATGGTACAAATGCAACAGGAAAGGCTATGATATAAATGAATCTTAATTAATTCATACTGTATGTGTTGTATATAATGTTATTGGAAGAAGTTCCAGTTAGACTGGAATTTTAATGTATGGTGTGGTTATAGATTTTACAAGCTAAAGAGTTAAAAGTTTGTTTTACTTTAAAGCTGAGTCACCAGTCGTTATTTCTTTAGCCCCATAGCATACAAGGCTAACGATTTCCGACATAAATTGCATTTTAAACATGGCGTTATTGCATGCCCTCACAATCTCACACAGGATTCAACGATGCCAGTAATTAACACATTTTCCCCATCTGATGGGGCATTTTTTATGCTTTACTAGCAACAAAATAAGAATAAGTAAATTCCACTTAATGCACCAATCAAAGATTTGCCTCCAATTTCTGATCACCAAACAGTGATGAAGCTTTTTCAGTCTTCCTGCAGTGAGGTTCCTTACATTTTAATTTTCAGAGGTGAGATTTCACACTGTTTTTGTGAGGCACTAAAACTTGGTTTACTCATTTAAATGACAAAATCATTACAAAATTTACTTTTTCATCTTGCTTCAGCATTTTATATTAGTAATTAACACAATTAATGCGGTTAAGGTTAATACCTCTTAACAGGAGTCTCTGCGTGTCTCCCCTAGAAATATACAGAACATTACCTAAACTCTTAAGATTTCCAAGAAACTCCTAAGATTTTCAGTCCAGCATGTGCCTTCTGAGATTTTGGTTGAAACATAACAAAGATAAAAATGTGTTCATCCACCCTGTTATTTTTGAAGTCTGCTCCAGGTCAATATCCTTTCTCACCAATTCGATGAAATGGAAGGCGGGTACAAATGGCTTTCCTGTTTTTTAGGCGCCTCAATTTCGTACCCAAACAAACAAAAAAAAAACAAAGGAGCAAAAGCCAAGCTCTATGACTGAATAAACTGACTTCATTTTTACAAGACCTTAATGATGCGTGGTCTTCTTCCCACAGCAACGTCCTCAACAAACAATGTTGTCAGTGTTATCTGGTAGTGCTTCACAAGGTTGTTTTACAGTTTATAATGCCATGATTTTCCTTACTCAAAATTTTTCATTTTTACATTTGTTTTCCAATATTACTGGACAAATAAAAAAAATTTTAGAAGGTAGCTTTTAATATGTGGGTTTTAGATGTTCCACATGAAATCATGAAATACAATGCTCAGTTGGCATTGCAAATCAACTGGGTGATAAAGGGTTATTTCAGAGATTTTTCATCTTTTTTCCTTGGTATCTGGACTAACTGATACTAAATTACTCTTAAGCTAAACACAGACATTTAAAGCACAGCAAATAGCCTTTGACAGTTGTTTTTGTTAAAACTTAAATTAGCTCAATTTTTTTTATTTAGATATGTCGTCTTGCAGATTAAGTCTTAAAACTCAAACATTTTCCATACTTATCCGTAATCACTGTTTTCAAGATTAAGTAGAAAACCTGACTTCTGTATGGTGTATTTACAGATAAGAAAAGAGATCAAGTTTGATAAGGGTAAAATTCCAACCGATCAGTCGGTCAAAATGAAATTTATCCAATACTGGTCACCAATCGCTTTCGCTTGGCGTCTTTACCACCTACTTATTTGTGGTGATTGTGTAAAATATTAAGGTAAAGATGCGACAGTAATCTGTAACAAGGAACCAACTGGAAAGCTGAAGATGAACAAAGACAGCAGAAGGGAAGTAAGGATAACATTTTTTTGTGTGTAAGTCTTATTCCACTGGAAGGGATAATGTAATAATTTAACACGGACAAGCTAATTGTTAGATTCCTTTGAACTTTAATAAGATTAAAGAAGTAAAGCATATTGAGCAAGTTGTTCTCTTCCTCTTCATTGGGCTCTATTTTTCTTTCTTTTATGCTATCCGTTATTCCCAAGCTACATCTTCTCTTCGGCTTTATTCCATTTTTCTTCCCTGATGTCATGGAACACAAGGGGTTTCGTTCCCTCGGATGTGTCCTTCCTGCTGTCCCTTTGTGAATAGGAGAAACAGTTTCAACTCTGCAAAATACGAAACCATTTCTTTCTGAACTGATGTTGATTTCCTCTGTGATTTTACAGTGTCTCTTCCTGAACCTGTTTGTGCGCATTTGTTGCTCTGCATGAACAAAAACTCCCATGTCAGCCTTCACTGCACTGTGCCCGTTCCGATGGCTGGGCGGAATCACTCCTTGGAAACTGAGACAGTGATCTCACGTCTCCTACACTCACACAGCCAATTCTCTCTGTTCACCGCATAATGAGGCAGGAATAGGAGTCAAGCTGTGAAATTAGGAAAAAAGATTTAGACGAACAGAGGCCATGCCAAGACAAGAAGGCCATCAAGCTGTTCTGTTTATTGCCATCTCATCCCTCACATATACTCCTCTGTATTGTCTCTGAAATGTCTGTTAGTCCTTAAAGACCCAATCTGGAGCGCCTTTGCTTTCAACAATTTCCCAGTTGTTTGTCTGATAAGTCTGGATTGTGCACAGAAAATGAGCTCTGGGCTTCCATGTCCACTGTGACTAGAAGTGACAGCTTAAAACACATGTATATACTGTTGGTGCTTAAGGAACGGAAAGGCAGGTTTATTTGTAAAGTACTATTACTAGAGAAGATAATTCAAAGATCTTTACTGAGGCAAGAAATACATAAAAATTAAATTAAACATAAAATCAAACATAAACCTAAAATAAATCAAAGGAAATACATTAAAACTTCAACAATTATGGTTTTAGTCCTGACTGAAGGGAGCCAACAGGTTCTACCAGGGATGTAGTGGTACATTCAGTGCATGGGAGGAGATAATACACATATCTGGTGTTGTGCAACAATAGGTGTGGTTTGGCTATGAACATTTAAGTGCCAAAAGTTATTATTAACAAAGTTAGTAATTTTAATCAAAATGACCAAGTCAAGAGCGTGGCGTAGCAATAGAGATCGTGCCCTTTATCTGGAGGCCTCACTCCTCGAAGTGTTTGGTGGAACCACCTGATCATTGAGAATGAATAGCCACACAGCTCTCAGTCTCTTGTCAGTTATTGTTTTATGAATACATTCCTGGTGAGGTGTGGTATTACAGGATAGCTGGAGTAAATTCACACACTGGAGTTCACTCAAAGCACGGTTTGTGCAAATATACAGAATGAATACAAACTAATTTTCACCAAAATGCAAAAAATTCTTAAAAGAATACTTCAACTTCCAGTTAAAATACGTTGATCATGAAACTCTAACTAGGCTAGTAACACTAAGTTAAACTACTAAGTAAAAATACAAAGAATAGGGAAAGCTAAAACACTATGGGAAAAACACTAGCTGAAAATGAACAAATAAAATAAAATTGAAACCAATAATCAATAAAATGATGCAGTGCTCTAACAGTTCAAAGTTCATTCTGATGCATTCAAACGACCAGTTCATGATACAAAGCAGAAGGGAAAATAAAACATTATTCCAATTAAAAATTGTTCTCTTAATGAGCTGCAGTTCATTAAGGGAACCATGAATGCCTGCATGTACTCTAACATACATGGGTGTCGCAACCTGGTGGATGTGGATATTTTAACACCCACGCTTTTCCTGGTGAGATGGTTGAACACCCTCACTTTTCCCACAGTGCTTCCAGTTTATCTTCTGTACTGCACTCGCTGTAGTTGCCCCCTTCATCCCGTTCCTCTCCCCCACCCTCTCCTGGTGAAACATGACACCTACTGCTGATTGGCTTTCCCACCTTATGTCCCGCTTGTCTTGTCTGTCTTACGTTCAGTTCATGCTGAGGATACACCGGTGACACACAAGTCGGTTTTTGCTAAGATATTGTTTTTCTGGACCTGCTGGCATATGTTTGGCAGAAAAAGCAGTCATTTCAGTCAGATTCATGACACCGTCATGATTTTAATTGTTTTGTCACTTAGTATAATTAAGATGCAGAAAAGAAAAAGGCAAGAGAAGATTGACAACTTTTTTAAGAGAAATCCCAAAAGTGATATTACTGCAAAAAGCTAAAAGCCTATGTAAATAGAAAAATAATAAATATATTTTTTTTGATTAAGCTTTTCTGTGTAAACTTGGCCATAACGTATTTAAATCATTTTGAGCCCAGTCCTTACTACTGAACCTTTCTGGTTTAGGTAGTTACAGGAGGCATCAGTTTTAGAGAGAGCACATGAAGTTTCAGAGGTCAGTAATTCAATTAAATAAATGTAGGTTTAAACTATACTATGTTTTAATTACAGTTTGTGAAGGAAGTCAGTGTGACGCTTCCATCCCAGGTGTATGTGTGTAAGGGTTTATAAACTTTCCAGTTTTAAAATGTTTCTAGGATGTATTTTAAGATGTGGCCAGAAGTAATGACGACAGAGAGGCAGAGGAAGTTTTATGTTTTTATTTATTTTTAAAATAAAAACGTAAAACAAACAGCGATTAAGAATCGCAATTCATAGCCGATGTCCCCCACAGACAAACAGCATCCCCCACACTTTTGAAAAGCTTGCAACACCACTGGTAACATACCAAAAGCAGCGCATGATCCTCTCTTTTGGGGTACTGGGCCATAAGGCAGTTTTTCAACATAATGACCCCAAACACACCTCCAAGATGACCACTGCCTTGCTAAAAAAACTGAGGATAAATGTGCTTGACTGGCCGAGCATATGTACAGACCTTAATCCTATTGAGCATCTACCTGACATTTTCAGATGGAAGGTGGAGGAGTGCAGGGTCTCTAAAATCCACCAGCTCCGTGATGTCGTCATGGAGGAATGGAAGAGGATTCCAGTGGCAACCTATGAAGCTGCATTGATCTCCTTGCCCAAGACCGTTAAGGCGGTGCTGGAAAATAATGGGGGCCACACAAAATATTGACACTTTGGGGACAATCTGGATATTTTCACTTAGGGGTGTGCTCACCTTAATTGCCAGCCGTTAAGACAGAAATGGCTGTGTGATGAGTTATTTTGAGAGGAGACCAAATTTACGCTGTTATACAAGCTGTGCACTGACAACTTTACATTGTATCAAAATGTCATATCTTCAGTGCTGTCACACGAGAAGATACAATAAAAATATTTACAAAAATGTGAGGGATGTACTCACTTTTGTGAGATACTGTGTCCAGGAAGGCTCATTTACAAAAAGCTAACATAGTTAAAATTACTTGGAACGTTCCATGTCATCAGCGAAGCTGTGTTAGGAAATGTTTCAGTACTATATAAGTCTAGCTGAGGGGAGCACACTGAAGAAAGTGTACTGAATAGCAGTGGGCAAAGAACGGAGCCTTGAGGAATCCCACTTCCAATTGTTTTGTACTCTGATTCATAATGACTTAGATACATAACTGCAAAATAAAACAAACTGGTCCTAGTCTATCAATTAAGACATAAACCAGTTTAGCTAGCGCCAGAGAAGGTTGCCCAGTTTTCTAGTCTATTCGTGAAATTTAGCAAGTAAGAACAAAAGAGATGTTTTAGATGCATCACTGTGGATATGTCCCAATTAAATTCTAAATCACAAGACAAGCAACTCAGGTGTTTTTGAAAAGATTTTATCTCTTGAACTTTCGTGTCTAATACAATTTTATGCTAATTTATAACAAAAAATGACAGATTTTGCAGGAGGTAACTTTCTGAGAAAGTCTTTCAACAAAAGGTTATTTTCACACTTTATTTTTAATATATCATACAGGTATGTTTAGCTAGTTAGTTGTACTGGTTATTTTCAACACATCTGCATGCTGTAATCAGAATCTTTTATTTAGCTTATACAAAGAACTTTGTGAAATTATTTTTTTCCTTTCTACTTCTCATGTCTCCAGATGCGTGTCTCCAGATGACGCTCTACTAGACTGCACAAGCCAGATCAATACTCAGACTGGGTCTCTGATCAATAACCAATCTGATTATAATTAATATGAGATTTTGAGGGGTTCAAGTATACACATGGACACTTGGATTACATGAGGAATGCAGGGCAGTGTGAAAGAGTGGATCGGAATTGTGAGCAAATCTCACTATCATCCGCCTCCCTGGTGGCTGTTGGTTAGTTTCATGCTGTTGTTTTCATTTTGTCATTCTTCTGCAAGTGCTAAACTGGACTGTGTTGTCGAAGCGTTGCTGTCTCTCTGATGGCAAGTTGTCCTTAACCATCAAAGCGCTGACGCACTGGGCGCTGGAACATTAGATGGCGACAGATATACCTGAAAAGGTCATTAGAAAGTGTTTACTTATGAACAAGTGACAAGCGCTTCAAAATGTGCTTCAGAACGAGAGTCATAGACAAAAAACAGGAGACTGAATAGCTTTTATTCCCATCTTCTGGTTTTAGTCTAACTCTCTTGACTGTTCATTTTTCCAGCACTTCATCTAACAATGCACAGTTTGGAAGGAATTCAACCTACTTTAATAACATGAATGGAACTAAACGCTTTTCTTTGTAATATTCAGAAAAGCATGAGGAAGGTTTATTTTTCTTTCTACAGTATCTTCTTTTGTTAAAAAGTAAGCACTGATGCTGTGTTCACCCATTTAACTTTTCCTAATTATTTCATTAAAACAGTCAATGTGTTTTTGTTTGGATTTTCTTTGACTAGTCAACACAAAAGAGTGAATAATTGTGAGCAAAGGAAATAGAAACATGGCTTTAAAAAGGTTTACCAAATATAATTTGGTGGTGTGTTATGAATTTGTATTCAGTCAATACTTTCCCAGCAAATTAAAGTGCATTTCTCTTAGGATATAGCTCCCCCAACTGTATTTGTAACAAAAAAAAGAAACCTTAGAGGTTTCAAAGACTTGTTACAGCCAAGTGAGCTAGTATTAACAGCTTTCCACTCCCCATAGTGAATTACAGTAAAAACTCTAGATATAAATACATCTGATTCCAAATTTTTTACAAATTAGAACAGTTCATGATGGCTACATTAGATAGATTTTCCTCCAGATACAAATCTGTAGGATTAACAAATTCGCCTTCCAGGGCGCGATCAGACCACTGCTTTCCTTATGACTGCAGTGCTCACTTGCAGAGCCATCAAAGAGGTGTGTAATGTTTGAACAAGCAAAACGCTTCTTAGCCCATCACCAAAACAAAGCTCCCTTACACAGCATAACTATGTACAATTACAATCTTAGGAGGGTGTTACTAACATTTTTAAGAGCAGGCATAAGCAAGTGTCAATGACCTGACTGCTTTGTATTTGCACCCCTGGAGACAATGATGCGATTTCTGCCAGCGCTTTTGGACAGTTACCATAGAAAGCCTGAAATGCAGTAATTCTTGGTTGCTGTGTTGAGTTTTGGGCCCAGTGCAGAATGCTTAGAATGGAGAAAACGCCATGATGTCTTTACCCTAAGTCAAGATGGGAGTTGCTTGTCCTTCCAATAATGATAATGAAAAAAACATTACTAAATGAATACAAAACCACCTCTTAATCATCTCCATCATGTCAAACTGGTGGTTCTTCCAGAGAAACTGTGTTCATGGTCCTCATGTATTTTTTAACCATAATTTATTATTATTATTTCACCAATTTTAATAACTTTATTACTCTATTTTGCTGAAAATGACAGTGATTATGAGTGTCTAGAATGTGGTTTGGGGGTTTGGAAAAAATGATTTAATTTCCCTTATTTTCAATGTAATGTTTCCATATACTAATTTTCAAGATACAAACTGCATCTTGGAACAAATCACATTTGTATTCAGAAGTGACACTGGATCAAGCCACTGCTAAATCTCCTTTTAATGTTTTTCTTGTTGACAGTCTGACTGTTGGCTGGACGGTTATTTTGTTGGAGTTATGGCTCAGCTATGGTTGAGGTGCAAACACACCCACAATGTCTGCTACCTGTGCGACCCCTTCTCTTTTCCAATGGTTATAATCAGTCTGACAGGGAGAGGTACCCCCAATCCTTGTGGTTTTTAGGATAACAATGGCCACCAGTGGGCTCTACATGGACAAACTTTATCAGTTTATTATTTTATTTAGTACCCCTACATATAGCCCATTCTCAAATATAAGATAGCCAAACTCTAACACTCAGTAGTTTAATCTAACCTCCCCAACAACCCTACACCCTTCCCAAACCCTTTGTGAAGTGCCTTGAGATGACATGTGTTGTGAATTGACACTATATAAATGAAACTGAATTGAATTGAAATGAGTAATGCATCTGTTAAATAAAATATTAATCTAGAAGCTGGAAAAATTTGACAACTGNCCGGGGTTTTATAATCAGTCTGACAGAGAGAGGTACCCCCAAATCCTTGTGGTTTTTAGTATAACAATGACCATTGAGACGAAATTGTTGTAATAAGCGCCGTCTAACTAAATAATCTGAACTGAAACTATCTGTGTAGTTAGGCTGCTATAGGCTTAGGGCTGTGAGGACATAATGACCACTTTAAAACCCCTCTTCGCTACATTCTCACACTACTTTCCCCAAATTTTGTTTTATTTGCTGTTTTTTCAGCTCTTAACTTTTGTTCTCTCTCTTTTTCTCTTCCCTAAAAGCTACACCTGGCCTGGCTCTGTTTCCCGGCACCTTTTTGGGAGAGGGGAATCGTCTGAGCTTCTGTTGGCAAAACTTAATGCTCACCCTCTACCGATGATCCACATGGCCCCTGTTTTTTAGTGTTTAACCCTTTCTCTCTCCTAGACATGGCTACTGGCTGAGCTTTTTATTGTGACTAACTCTATGTCTTTTTCAGACTCTAACCTTGAAAACTGGCTCGGGTTTTATCTGTTCCTTCTTTCTAGAAAAACGACTAAAGGGCTACATCCATTAAATTTATTTTTCCCTTTCCCATAGAAAGTACTCCTAGATCAGTGTTTCTTTTTTTCTCTTTTGGTCTCCCCTTGTTCTCTCTAACCCCCAGTCGGTGTGGCAGGGGGGCCCCGCTCATACTGAGCCTGGTTCTTCAGGGGTTTCTGCTAGAGTTTTTCCTCCCACTTTTTGTACATGCATGCTCAGTATGAGGGATTGCTGCAAAGTCAACGCCAGTGACTGTCCCCTGTCTCTACATGCTCATCCAGGAGAAGTGAATGCTGCAAGTCACTGACTGGATGCAATCTGCTGGGTTTTCTTTCCTTAGACAGAAAAACTTTTTATCTAATTTGAATAAATAACCGAATCTGACTGCACTGTTCAATGATTAGGATTAATTGTAATGTATGTACCTGACTTTTGTGAAGTGCCTTGAGACAACATGTGTTGTGAATTGGCGCTATATAAATAAAACTGAATTGAATTGAATTGAATTGAAGGGCAACAAACTGCAGGAGGCCTGCAGACCACTCAGTTAAACAATCTGGCATCTGCCTTAGGGAATATGCTCCTCTTTAAGGTACTCCTGATCAGACCTTGACGAGCTCCAGCTGCAAGGACGTATCTGTCATTCACACCCTGCAATTAGAGGAGGTATGGCACATGCACATACACACTCACACACACACACACACACACACACGTGTTTTACTATCTTTATGAGAACTTTTCAGGTACTTCCATTGACTTCCATTCATTTTCCTTGATTTTTAGTGCCTAACCCTGACCCTAAAACTAACCCTAACCCTAACCATAACTAAATTCATACCGTAGTCCTAAACCTAACCCAAGAACGGAAGTTGTAAAAGTGAGGACCAATAAAATGTCCTCACTTTGTCAAAATGTCCTCACTTTGAGATAAATATCACGAAAAATTGTTCTCACTCAGCAACAAGTACAAGAACACACTACCACATTACATTACCAGTTACCCTAACCTAAATTCAATTCACACCTTAGTCCTAAACCTAACCTCTAACCAGCAAAAACAGCATAAACAAATGAGGACCAGGAAAATGTCCTCACTTTGCAGATAAAATACGAAGACTTGTTTTTACTCAGCAGCAGTTCAAGCACACACCTGCACACAGCCCTGCGGATTTGACAAAAAGAGCCACTGCAAAGACTCTTTACTAAAAATACCAAGGCCCAAACTGCCAAGCGAACAAAATTGCAAGTTAAAGAACCTCATTTTTTTGTTTTTTGTCCGTCTTTGTTTGTTTGCTTGCACATGAGTACTAAATTAATGGCTATTATTTCTCTCCTGCTGCCAACCCACCACTTTACTAACAGAGATTTTCAGAATCTCTAGGCGTCTGTTTTTATTGGTTGTGTATTTAAATATCTGTGTATTTGTATGTTATGTTTTTGAATTTCTTAAACTTTTGCCATGCTAGTGTGTTTACATGTGTCAGAGCTGGTGACAGTGTTGTCTTTGTGTGAATTTAGACACTTTGCAACATTTATGACAGCATACGGATCGTGGGCGTAGGACAGCAAGGGTGTGAGAACCAGGGCCAGACTGGTCCCAGTGGGAGGTGGGAGTGTGTGGGGAGGGTTTTGACTTGTCCTGACCTGAATAAAGAATGAGTCAAATAAACAATTTACCAAACATGTTACATTTTCGGATCCACTTCTGTTTGTGGCTTGGTAGCAAAAACAATGAATGCAATGATGCATGACTGATGCATCAAAGTTGATTAATACTGTACATTAGCTATGTTTACTAGTTGAAATGTATGTTCTCCTTCCTATAGTCTAATTAAAGAAATTTTCCCATTTTTTTCTCCACCGACCATAGACAAGAAGCTGCAACATATCGTTTGACTTCAGATTCTCTTCTGTTACAGTGCTTTACAAAGGTACTCATATCATTTGAATGTTTTCACATTTTCTTACGTTACAGCCACAATGGGGCACATCTGTGGAATGTAGTGCATAACGGTGAAGTGCAAGAAAAATAATACATGGTTTTCAATTTTAATTGTGGCCTACATGCTGTTCAGCCATTTACTCAAATACCCTAAAATAAATGTAGTCAACTGATTATTAAGTATAATCTACCTGTGTATAAGTTAATCTCAGTATAAACCCAGCTCTTCTTTGAAGACCTCAGCGGTTTCCCAAGCAACACAGCAGACAGAGGTCAGAGAGAATGTTGTAGAAAAAGCTAAAACAAGGGTAGGGTATAAATCAACATCTAGAGCTTTCAACATCTCACGGAGCTCAGTTCAGTTCTTTTTTTGAAATTGGAAAAAGTATTACATGGCTACAATCCGTTTCACAATAGCCGTCCACCTAAACTGACAGGCTGGGCAATGAGAGCATTAATCAGAGAACCAGCCAAGAGGCCTATGGTAGCTCAGGATGAGCTGCAGAGATCTACAGGCCAGGTGGAGAAATCTGGTGACAGGACGACTATAAGTCATGTCCTCTACAAATCTGGCCTTTATGGAAGAGAAGCAAGTAAAAAAGATATCAATGAAAGCAAGCTAAAAGAAGTCATGTTTAAAGTGCTCCACTAGCCAAGTAGGGCACACAGCAAACACACTATTAGCAGAGAAAAACTAACACTGCATATGAACTTGAAGCTACCATACTGAAAGTGCAATATGGTGGTGGATCTCCTGGTCCACCCAGACTGTTCCCACTGAGGGGAGGGAAGAGATGTTTTTGGGGATCTCTGGATGGGGGGTCTCTGGCCTTGGCCATTGCTGGACTGGTGTGGGAGCTGGTGGGAGGTTGTGGGACAATGGGTCTTGTGGGCATGGGGGGAGCACCCCCCCCCGCAATATCAGGCTCCACAAATTTTAATGCACTAGAGACACTTAGGGCTTTTTTGAGGTTGAGTTGGGGGAAACTCTGCTGTCAACAGCAGTGGGGTCTTGTACACCCCAGCCACAACCCCAATTTTGAATCACTTTAGTCATACACATCTGCATTCATCACAACACCTCACATTACCACACACACGCACTGACACACACACACACACACACACACACAAACACCACAGAGGGTGGGGGCTTTGCGTCTGGCTGCCTGGGACTGGTCCGGCCTTCCTTTACTCTAGCAATTGAAGGTCATACAAACATAGGTTACTATAACATCAGTGTGGCCTGCATCACTGTCTAGACCTTTTTCCCACTAAAAACCTTTGGCAAAACTTGAAAACTGCTGTTCACAGATGCTTTCCATACAATCTGAATAATTCATTGAGCAAAGATTTCTGTCTTTATGTGCGCAATACTGATAGAGACATTCCTAAAGAGACTTACAGAAAAGGTTTTTTAGTAAAATTACCAGTGAGATTTTTCAAATTCCTAAAGGCTTGCATCAATATCCTTCCACCTCATAAATTCAAATCATTTGTGGTGATTTATCACAGAAAATTTTTATTGTTCATGGTTGTAACATGACAAAATATAAAAAAGTTCAATAGGTATGAATTCTTTGGCTTGGCACAGTATGATGAGGATCTGTTTTTCTTGCACTTTTACTTCATAATAGTTTGTACGCAGCATCTGAATAATGTCTGGTTCATGATCCAAAACCTAATGGACCTGCGTTGATCAGCAAATGGCAGACACTATGTTTAAATAAGTCAAATGCTAGAAGACTTTGTAGTTTACTGAGGCCAAAGCCTGAATTGCAATAGGTTTTTATCCAAACAAGACAACCCATAAACTGTCACCGCTTCACATGTAAAATTCTGTTGAAAATGACAAGTTTTAAATCTAAACTAATACATTACTTTTAGGACTTTCTAAATGTATGATACATTTCTGTATGGAATATGTTTGGTAAAGTGTTCGCATATCTGTTAGTATGGGCGGTTCTAGACAGGGGCCAACAGGGGCCAGTGCCTCTGTTGAACTGGTCCTGGCTCCTGTTATGGCCTCTGTACTGAAGACATAATACTAAATCAGTTTCTTATGATGATATGCACTGGGACAGAAACCTTAACTTATAGGTTTATGGGACCAGTTTCATTTTTACCTTTACATGGATACTTGCAATGACCTAAACAATGAATTAAAAATTAAGGTGTTGCACTTTTAGCTTCAACTTTATTGAAGTAAGATCACACTTTTAATCTGCTAGATCAGGGGTCTGCAACTTGTGGCTACAGAGCTAGCTCTTTGGCTCACTTACTATATTAAACAATAAAATATTGCCCTTTTTTTTTTTTTGTTTCATTCTTTTGTTCTGTGCCCCCATAAAAAAACGCTGGCCCCATCCTGGCCCCCCTTGTAAATTTGGTTTAGAACCGCAACTGTTACGAAGCCCTAAGAACTTTTCCAATTACTTTACAATGGCTCTTGATTGTTGTGGTACGAGGGCTTCATATTCTAATGTGCACCATTGTTCTAGTAAAATGTTTGGTGGTTGTATTTATGTCACTTAGGCCAAACATTACCATGTGGGTGTGTCCTCTATGGCAGCCATTTTGTATTGGAGGTAAAGAAGGAAGCCTGCCTCAATGTAGCTCTTTTATAGGATGTAATCTGAGAACAGAAAGATTTTGTTTGGTGGAACATGGGGACGGCATGTGGATGTAGAAATTCAAAGTAATTAAGAGAAATATAAAATGAATTATAAAATGTGAATGTAAATACATGACATATTTACTTTATATTTCGAGGCTACCGCCCCCTGCTGGCGGTCAGACGCCTCGGAGCTCCTCCGGTTCTTGGTCCCCATGAAGCGATCACACACTCTATCTAAAGACTCTTAAAGGAACGACTCTCAACTAGTTTCTAACTTTTAGCCCTTTTTATTCTAAGTTAAGGCAGAGGAATGATTACAGAGATCAGCGCTGAAGCTCCCGTCTCAGACCGTCGCCGTCTGTTAGAGGATGACGAAGAGCCCTGATAGAAGGTCACATACAGTTTTATATCTGGCAATCCAATGCAATGGATGTGCTCTCCCTCAGTGATTATCAGTAGACTATGTGTCACCATTGTGGTGTCTATCTGTTAGATTGTGTAGTAGCGGGTGTCCATACTTAATCTAAGTGTGCTGTAGCTTTCTAAACAAACCAGTAATATCAGCTGCTCCACTATCTACCCCAGTGCCCCAGCTTCAGGTCATTTATGACAATCCTTGGGTCATCTGTCCTTGTACTGTATGTCTATGAGCATTCTTATCCTATTGTAACAGAAGGGAAACATTAGAACTTATACTTTACTTCACTACTGCATAAAAGGGAAAAAAACAGCTATGAGCCTATTAATAAAGGTTATTCTTAACAACGTCATTATTGATTTTTAATGTTGACATTATTTATCTGAAACGTAATCTTTGTTTATTTTCCTTTCATGGAAGAATGATGTGATAGGCTAATTTAATTTGAAAAGGTGGGGTCTGAAAGTATAAATAGGTGGACTGCTGGATGTGGCAGGAAGTCAGATGGATGGGCTGCCATTTTGGAAGCTACTGCTTTGTGTGATGACTGGAAGACAATAAACTGATGTGTTCTGCTGTTCAGTCAAGTCAGAGTGATGTCCACTCTTTTCAACACTGCACCTTTCTGTGTAACAATATCATTTATTTAGTTTATGTTTAATTATCTAATGTTTTAACTCATCAATGCTTGGATAATTTGTAAAAAAATGACAATTGAAATAAAAAAAGAGTAGAAAAGGAAAATTATTTCAGTCTGCCTTTTTTTTCATTCACAGTCATTTTTAGCATCATTTCCTGATTCAATTCCTGGCTCTTTCACTATTTTTCTTTCTTTCCCACAACATCTTCCACCTACCTTCCACAGCTCTTTGTCCCTGTGATAGAGCCTTTAGATCTCATTAGCGTCTAGACGCTGCATGTCGCACTTTTACCCTCTGCAATGAGGGATGAGGTGTGGAGGACAGGGAGTAGGTCTCCAATCCTCTTTCAAACCCTGTTTGATCAAAAGTAAATGGAGAGGACAGTAAAAACAAGCTATCACATGGGCATTATAATCAGAAAACTGGTGACCAAAACATTCACAGACATTGCAGCATGTAGATTCATCCAGATTTGTTCAGGTGGCTAACTTTGGCCAAGTCAGGGTGTGTTTTGGGGCTTTTTTTTTTACCTCACAAAACTACCGCCATCCAGTTGCCATAGCAACAGCACACACAGTGTAAAGACCAGAAAACCATGAAAATGTTATTATTGCTCAACTTGCTTTTGACAGTTTAAAAAGCAAGGGAAGGAGAAGAAGAAGGAAATGCAATTAAGCTACATGGGGGTTAATTGGAGCTTCTACCAGAGGGGGGAGCTGTTAACCTCAGTGGGGTAACTGCTGAGTGGTACTAAAGGCATCTTGTTACTTGCTACCTGTTACATTTCTGGAGACAGAGAAAAAAGAAGCTGGGAATGAGAGTGGAGGTCTAATAAAACCATCCTCACTAATGATATGCTACAGATGGAGGCTGACTGGTAAAGCTCTGCTTGTCAAATCTGTCAGAATGTTCTCTGATGAGACTTTGACAAATCCTGCAGCTGTCTTCTTCTGTCCTCTTTCTTCACTTTTCAAAATGTTTAAAACAGCGTTGATAGGACAGCTCAAAGGCTTTCAGTCAGCCTGTCAGTATAATGGCGCTGCATCTCATAAATACAAGGAGAAACAGTAATTTGGTGGATTAGTCAAAGCTGTTAAAATACAGCCTTTATCTGATAGAAAGTTTTAATGTTTGTCTCTGTATTTATCAATCTGTTTTGACCATTTTTTAGGCTTTTCTTTAACCTAGCTCTCATTAATGGAGAAAAAATATATAATGTACACATTTATTGAGTGAGATACAAAAACTTGGTATACCATTTCATCAAAACTGGTAGAGAGAATTTTAAAAATGTTAAGTAAATCAATTAAATTAATAAAAAAGCTAATTTAGAGAATAGGGGTTCTCAAACATCATGTGTGAAGCTCTAAATATGATAAATGTGACAAACAATGAGGTCTACAGACAGGATCATCAGGACTGACCTTCTCTCCATCCAGAACTTGTACTGGTCTAGGGTCAGTAAATGGGTCACGGAAATCTCTCCAAAGCCCGCATGTAAAAAAGAAAGATGGAAATAAATGGGCTCAGGGAAATCGGTTGGGTGTACAACAGGGGTATATTAGAAGGTAAAATATATCGGTGCTTAACAAATAAAAGGATAGTGAAATAATTAGAAAAATAAAATACTTTTAAAGAAAAACCATGTTTTAAATATATTTGAGTGGTAATAAATCTGAAAGAAATAAAAGGGGTAGGAAAAATTAAACAGCAAGAAATCTACTTGTATTAAATAAACAAAGGAAAAATATAGAGATGAAGAAAAAAATATAATTTGAAAATTAGTGGTTTAAATAAAAATAGTAGATTGAAATAGAAATATGTATTTATATCCAATTAATTTTACCAATAATATAATAAATCTCTTCTTTTTATTATTTTGTTGCATGAAATGGTGCACTCATTTGTATTTCTAGGTACTTTTTGGCCCAGTAATTATTTAATTGATTCATTTATTTATTATTAAAAAAACGGAGTTGGGTTAGTTATGGGTGGTGAGGGGTTGGAGGATATGGTGTGTATGGGGTTAATCGTTTTAGGATCTACTAAAACACAGACTCAGGTTTAGTTTGCTGTCTTCTTCTTTTCACTGTTCATTCTGGACCAGACAGTCACACAGTTGTTCCCTCACAGGAAGGACCTGGGCCACCTGTGTGGTGCTTTCCATTTGTAGGTTCTCTACAATAACTCTGGCATCCTGTTGGGTTAAATGACTACACTAAATGGCCCTTAGGTGTATTGTTGTCTGTCCTGTGTATCTGTCTGATGCAGTAATACCGTGTCCAGGGTTTCCTCTTCTCTTGTCAGTTCAAGATAAGGCCCCCTCTGTTGCAAGGATTTTACTTAATTTATCCTAGATATAACTTGTTTGGAAATCCAAGCTTTTAGCTCTGTCTTAACGTTAAACATTGGGCACTTTAACCCACTTTTGGGTAAGAAAACCTAACCAGTATAGTTATTCAGGATCGGTCCATGTTTGACCCAATCCTGGGTAGACAAAATAGCTCAGTTGGGCTCTTTTAAGCATGTAGGATCATATTTCCCAAAACTAATAGAGTCAAAGAATCATATTTGTTGTATAGAAAAATCCCCCTTACATCAGAACAGTTTTTAAACCTCCTGCACTGTCTCAAAGGTTTCAGAAGCTGTCTCATACAAAGCCAGTACACTGTCATGATGACCTGTGCCCAGCTCCACTGCACCCCTCGCTGGCATTCAAATCAGCTCACAACTCCGGCGAAATCAGTCCTCTGACAGGGGGAGAAAACAGATTGGATTACATACTGTTATTAATAGCCACCCTCTCCCCTTCTCTCATTATAAACTCACAGCTGACAGGGTCCTGCTCTGTCTGTGTGACTCCTCTGTTAGATCTGTCTGTTTTTATTATTCCATGTTCCATCTCTTTCTCCCTTCCAATTATAATGAACTTCACACACATGACCGACGGCTGTGCAGGGACAACATGACACTGCATGGCCATTATCTTCTACTTCAGTCTAATGGGGAAAGTTCTTACAAAGCTTGCCAGTGCATTAACAAGAAGTTCTTTATAGTTGCTTTGCCATGAAACAGATTTTTTATTTTATTTTGTAACAGGCTAGTGTTTTGCAGATGCGACTTGAAAAAGCCTAATTCTGCAATTCTGAAGATAAAAGAATGTGAAGGTCTGTGTTTTTTTTTACAGCTGGCTCATAAAATATGCTAGATGTTACAAGTAATTTTGTAACAACATTGTCTTAAATGGAAGACTTCAGGACTGTATTTCTTTCCTTCTATCATTGCAGAAGCATTAGTTTGTTCTTTTGTAGAACCTAATCTGAGAAGGGTGTGTTATCTTCCTCCTGTCAACTCTCATTTTCAGGTCCTTCAGCCCTCCAAGAAACTGAACTTATCTGCTACTCTTCGAAGACCCAACAGCAACACAGTCCCTTCTCATCTGAAAAGCTTCAAACAGGTCGTTATGAGGCCACTCCTACATTAAGACCTACCATGTCATATTTCTGACCTCCACTTACAGGTTCGCCCGCCCTTAGCCCTGCTTTTTTGGTAGCTCCATGGCCTGTGGACAAGAGTTGTCCCAGCTAGAGTTGCATCTTGAACAGAGTCCCACCCCCATATCTTTGGCCAATGATGTCAGCAAACCATGTGATACTCCATTTATAAAGACAGTATCAATGTCAGACCTTCTCTTCTGGAGCCATTGGGGACAGAAATCGGACTTACATTCTCATTAGGGGAAAACCTAAACGATTTTAAGTGTATTCCGGTCTCCTTAATCCCATCATTGAAAAGGCTTTGAGTTGTTTGTGCTGCTAACAATCACCATGAAGTGGGGCTGGGTGCTTTTAGGGTTCTCCTTTCTGTCTTTGGGGACTCCGTCTTTGGGGGAGAAGGGCTTGGAGATCCCTGAGTATGACGGCAAAGACCGTGTCCATACCCTCACCACCAAGAACTATAAGTCCATCATGAAGAAGTACGATGTTATGGTGATCTACTACCACAGAAATGTGGATGGGAATCGAAGCGCCATGAAGCAGCATCAGATAGAGGAGCTGGCTTTGGAGGTGGGTCTCTGCTAAAGTGTGAGAGCAAATGAATCCGTGATGCGCTGATGGGAACAGTCTAGATTGGAGGAGGGAAGTTTGGGGGTTTGTGAATCTGGCTTTGGATTGCACTTTCTAGATCAGTTGTTGCCTTTTCGAATTTAAACAAAATCAAAAGGAAGTTTTAAATGAATAATGGCAATGTCAGCTGTTTAAGTTGGGGTTTAGTAACTTAAGGTTAGATTCAAATCAATTCAGAACCTAGAAGATCTATACATGAAAACCGTAGAAATGAGGAAGTGTATTCTTTCATTAAACAATTATTGTTGGCTTGGGTGCTCTGCCAAGAAGGAATCAGTTCGTAGAGCACACAGACAGGAGAATTATGGAGCAAGGCGGACCCCTTGAAATTCTGACTATTATGTCAGTTGAGGATTTCTTTTTACCTTTGTTCATTTCGGAAACAAACAATTCATGCTTTTGGCAGAATTTAGATGTCAGAGCTTGAACTTGCATCATCAGGATATTGGACTTTTAAGGTCTGTTGGTACCAACTCACCAAAACTTTTTTTATCCTTTTGTTCTCTTAATACAGTATAATGTAAAGACCTGTATCATGTTTTAAAATTTAATGCTTTTGACAAATAAAAATGCTGAACTTTTCAACATATAAAACTGGTTTTATATGTGAATTAGGAGTGTAAATTTTGACCTGTTTTAGGTGCAACTGACTAGCGAATAAAAATAAATTGAATCGGTTCTGAATTTGTAACTTCTTGATTACTAAACCAATGCTTTACTAAGTGAACATTTTTCAGTGTCTCAACCTATACACAAATGATACATAAGTCCTCATGCTTTTGTTATTGTTGGTATAGCATTCTTCTTATTTATGAATATTTTGATAAAAATTAAACTGCTGTCTTACCTCATTATGGCAGCATAGCGGCTTTTCTCTGTTACAAGGGGCTGGTTGGGAACCACTGTTTATGCTGAACAACTGACAGTTTTTTTGGTATGGAAACAAAACTAAACTTTGTCTGTGATATGGAGTAGGCGTCTAAAAGTCCCTGCAGAGTAAGAACTCTAATCTTTAACGACACTTTAGATTAAAATATTCAATTCAATTCAATTCAGTTCAAAACTATTTCATTCATCCCAAAGGAAAATTAAATGTTGTTGTAACTCATATTATTATTAAGGTTTCTTCAAAGAGCCGTTGTAGATGCTGATGGCTGTGGGCAGGAAGGATCTCCAGTAGCGCTCCGTCTTACAGCAGATCTGAAGAAGCCTCTGACTGAAGACACTCTGTTGTTGTAGGACAGTCTCATGAAGCGGATGCTCAGAGTTCTCCATAATGTTCTTCATCTTATGAAGAATCATTCTTTGCACAATGATCTCCAGAGGTTCCAGATGAGTCCCCAGAAAAGAGCCAGCCTTCTTTTAAAGCTTGTTGAGCTTTTTTAAGTCCCTGGCCCTGATGCTGCTTTTTCCCCAGCAGATGAAAGCCAGAAGAAATCACACTTTTCCCAACCCAAATTTTAGAAAAATATGGCAGCATCTTGCTGCAAAAACACTGAAGGACCTAAGGTTTCCTCAACAAGTACAGTCGGCTTCTGTCCCCTTTTGTAGATGGCTTCACAGTTTTCATCTCCACTCCAGTCTGTTTTCCAGGTAAAAACCGAGGTATTTTTTACCCTTTCCCCACCTCCCTTTTTCTCCCCTGATGGAAAAAGTGTCTGACCTATTCTTGTTTTGTCTTAAAAACTACAATCATCTCTTTTTTTTTATTTACGTTCAAGATGATTGTTTTCACACCCTGCCCCCAAAACGTCCCCCAGCTTCCCGTACTCACTTCTTGTTTATCTCTGATCCCCCCCACATCTGCAGAAAAATCTGTATTTTTTTTATAAAGTATTTCTGCAGATGACAGGAGTCTGTCTTGTACTGGAAGTCTGAGGTGTACAGAGTGAAGGGGAATGGTGAGAGTACCGTCCCCTGTGGTGCTCCTGTGCTGCTGACTACCTGGTTAGACACACAACCCTTCAGTCTAACAAACTGTGGTCTGTTTGTCAGGTAGTCTTTGATCCAGGATATTGTTGAGGCCTCCACCTGAGTCTTCTGGAGTTTCTGACAAAGCAAACCTGGTTGAATTGTGTTAAATGTTCTGTAGAAATCAAAGAACATGATCCTCACAGTGCTGCTGGCTTTGTCCAGATGACAGTGGGTTGTTTATATCTATAAATGTGTTGTCTATATATTTCATTATAGTACAAATATGTAAGCATCTCATTATCATCATGAACATCTTTGAGTGCCTATTCATGTTTTATGACATGTTTACATTGTTTCAAACCTTTTTGTGGACCTTATAAATATTTGACTTTACCCCCTTTAAGCCATGTAGTGTTGCTTGGTTTAAACCAGGGGTCTGCAACCTGCAACTGCAGAGCCGCATGTGGCTCCTAAGGGCCTTTAAAGGGACTCTTAATAACTGTGTTCAAAAATAACAATAAACTCAGCAATGTTTTTAAAAATAAAACTTATTAAAATGACTTATTTTGGTAGTTTTTCTGTGTTTTTAGGCAATCTCTGTATCGAATTACCTAGTTTTTTATTAGATCACAAACAGCTTTTTTAATATTCTACAAATATAGAATTCAAGAAAATGTGTTTATTCTCTTTTTGTAATTATTTTTCTTTATTCTAAAAAAATCTGAAAACAGATATACAATTATTCACCTTGATGTAATCTCCAAACAAAAAATTGTCCAATGGTAGGTATTTGGAGGTAACTGATACATTGTCCTTTTTCAAAGGGTGGTTTAACTTTGTGGCTCTGGACAAATTTTATTTGGCAAGACACAAGGCAGAAATGGCTCTTTGGATGATAAAGGTTGCTTTTCCCTGGTTTAAACTTAAGCAAAACACGTTTAAATTAGGTATCCAAATATACATATTATTGACTCATGTATAAATATTACTTTAATATTGAAATCAAGCCTATACCTATGTAGGTAGAGGAAGATGGTCAGTCTTAAAGTTCTGAGAAATGGCTGAACTGGTTGATTTCCCTCTCTTATATATGTTGCCATTGTTTGTGGAAATCCTGTCTTTGAGTCTTTGACCTTTCTTACGGTACACATTTGAGGTGGCACACAACTGCTCACTGTGTAATGTGTTTCAGCTGTTGTTTCCTTCCAGAATATTGCTCTATGTATTGATGATGGGAGACTGACTGCCGCATAAACACTTCTTTTTCTTAAAACACGCAGTGGGGTTGGGATTTGTGATGGTGTACAGATGGAATCTGTGTGTACAAAATTCAATCCTTATACACATTAAGCGTATTACACACTGAATACCCGTCCAATTAAACCTTTACACTTGTTACTTATAGTTAAATCCAGTGATGAAGGTACTTTTGTAGTTTCGTTGTCCGATGAGCTAACCCCTCCCTCCTACTTCCCTATGTCAAAGGGGATTGCTCAATCCAGCTCTCCATCCAACGGGTCCGGACTTCCCTAAACCTGAAAAGTCTTACTAAGCAGGTTCACTGAAAGTTCTGTTTAAGCTGGTGTCGGGAAATGACTCGCCTAGCCTCTGACAGCCTACATCCAGAAGTCTCGCCCTTCTTCAACCGGAGGTCTGGACGACTGAGTAGCCAACCGCAGTCGTTCACAGTCCGACAGTCACTCCTGTTAACGGCTGCTCATTCCCTAATATTACAACTGGCACTTGGTATATGGGCTAGGTTAATTTTAGTGACTTGGCACGAGCCCCAAGGGCGTTGTTTTAACAAACTTGGCTAAGGCAACCTATAAAAACCTCCTATAATTTCTTAGAACCAGGCAACAAGACTTTTTACCACCAATGAAAAACCAAAAATACGGTGACTCAAATAATTGAATGTCCATGATTTAACTAGAATTTTATATGCTTTCTTTAATTAGTAACGCTTTTGCAGGGGTCAGTAACAGCTTAACTTCAGCAACACAATAAATTCAGTAATAGAAATAAATCAATCAACTCAACCTGTCTTTCCCTGATGCTGAAACTAGTGAGTTTGGAGAGGCTTTGAAGACGGAGGCTCATCCATGGACCCTATGGAGCTGTTCCCTCGGGTAACAACGAGTGGTTTCTTGAGGGGAATACGACTTGATCTTCAGTTTTCCTCCTTTAAGTGGCAGGCACTGATGCTCCAGGCTTCGACGGTTAAACAGAAACTATGTTGTCATAGGTCTCAGAAGACAGTAGTTTCCAGAGGCTGAAGAGTTGAAGGAAACCCCGGGGACATACTTGAGGTTGATTCAGGACTTCCAGAAGCCTGAAACTTAGAGCAATCAGCTGTTCACTGATCAAGTTCACTTCTGTTGTCTGGATAAAAAGGCTGTAGATGAAATCAGATTCTTAATTTTGAGGCACAGTCCTTCAGGGCTCACGGGTTGATCCTCTTTTTAATGCAGTCGATCAGCAGGGCTGTGTCTCTGGTACTTCTTCCATCTAAGCATCGTTTTCTCCATCCGATCTTGTTCACTGGTCTTCTGCGAGGAAACAACCCCGTTCCTTCCTTCAGCTTTGCCTTTATAGTACTTGATGCTTTCATCAGTCAGCTCCTTATTAGGCTTTCCAGTTATTGCTCAATCTATTCAGCTCAACTTCTTGGTTATTGCCAATACTTTAGTCATGGTCATTGTGACCTACTGGTTCCTGCTTTTTCGGTCTTGGAGCCACGCAGCTTGCTGTAGTCGCATCCTCCCTTCCTCCCGTTGTCCTTTAAAGGTTCTCTGTCAGCATACAGCTGGCTCTTGTAACTCTTAGTCATCCTGCACTTCTCTCCCTAATCTGCTCAGTCTTAAACTTTACACAGTATCACACATTGCATTCTCAGCTTTATACATTTACTTTAAGACACAGTTATAAAAGCATCACTTCATTCTTTTTATTCATCACTAATAATCAACATTATATCTTTCATATATGGTTGATTGAGAATTTTAAACCTTAATGTTTTGTATTTATTATCAGTTCTCAATCACATTACAATCATTTGTGTTCTAACTTGAAAATCAAAGATTACTCATTTCATTTATTACTTGTAAAAGAATGGAAATTCATCATACATCATTTCCTTGGATACACTTGTTTACAGTTCTGCAAAAGATAAGACAGCTAATATTTATCCCCACACAGGCCTCTCCAGTCCTCTCAGCTCCAGAATATGAGAACATGCCTGTTTCACTCTGCACTGCATCAACTGTATATTTTAATGACTGTTGCATGGATTACACAGAAATATATCTATTGTAATTTTTATGGATTTAACTGTGAGTACTTCGTAAATGCTGCATGGATTACATGGAATGATCTCACCTTATTTTGACAGTAGCTATGCAGTGAATGTTTATCTGACTTTTTGTAGGTTGATTTATCCTAATTATGATTTTCAGTTTGTTATCATTCATATAGTTATAGAGGCTTTTTGTCACCTTACAGCCACAAATGTTACAGCAATGCATTGTAGTATATAGTTGTGAACCTGCATCAACAGGATACATGGTTTACCATTTTTGTACAACAAAAAATCAATTTCCAATAGGAATCTGAGAGATGTGGCAAGAACTTGTATGTTACCCCCTTTATTCTGCTACCCCCCAAAATAGGGCAACCTGCCTTCCTCAAAAGACACATAATTAGGTAAACCTGTCCATCTGCATGTAATTTCATCTCAAAATAACTATAGAATGCAACTATTCAATGAAGACTTCTAAAGGTTTGTTAGAGAGCTTTAGTGAGCTAACCACATTATAAAGACCAAAGAACACTAGGAACACAAGGAAGAGAGATCCAAAGAAATTAAAACCAGGGTTAGGGTATAAAATTATATCCCAAGCTTTAAAGATCTCATCTAGTGAGAAGTAAAAATATGTTTAAGGATTGAGGGTGACATGTTTTAAGGTTTGGAAGATGCATCATGTTGTGGGAGAGCATTTCTTTGGAAGGGGCAGGGAGATTGTTTAGAGTTAATGGAAGATAAATACAGGATGGAAGATCCAAGAATACTTCAGACTAGGGGAAATTCACCTATCAACAGAACAATGACCTTAAACACCCAGCCACAGATACACTAGAATAGTTTAGATCAAAGGATATTTAGGTGTTAGAATGGTCCAGTCAAAGTCCAGACCTAAATCTAATTGAAGACTGGGAAAAAATGTCAGTCTGAAGATGTGCAAAGGTACCTTAAAATACCTGTTGTTGTGATGGTAGTGAAAGGTGGTTCTACACAGTAATTCCTTAGTGGAGTTGAATGGTTGCATGCAATTCAGATTTTTAATTGTAAAAAGGTTCAACCAAATATTATCCCAGATAAAATACACAGAAGCTTTTGTTTGTAATATGACAAAATGTGAAAACGTTTAATAGGTATCAATACTTTTGCAAGGTACTAAACATGTTAATATTTGCTCATCAACTGATATCTTGCTCTCATTAACTCACATTTCAGTTGTTGTCACCCTCAGTCTGAGTAAGTTCAAGGTAATCACATTTTTTAGTAAGAGTAACACAGTCTGGAGTAGAAAATTAGAATGTGTAAGGTAAATTAAACTTTCCTCAGTGCTGAGGTGCCTTTCAGCAGAACTAGAGCATTAGTCTTGTAGATTCTGAACAGTGTTATTTGATAAATAAATCCGAAGAGCCCAAAATGATGCACCTGGGCCCAGCACTCCAGTACACCAGTTAACCACAGCAACCTGCTGCCTTTTCAGAGCAGTGTCTTCTTACATCAGCACAGTGTAGCTTACACTAGGCCCACATAAGTCACCTCTGTAAATAGCCTGAGACAGCCCTGCATGCTGAGCAAGAGACTAAAAGCTTTCGTGAGACAGAGTGGAAGTTCAGAGCCATATTTAACATGAGCTATCGCACCTTCCTTATGTCAGCTACCGTACAAACAGTGCATTATCCTGTGGATGTAGACCAAGATCCCAAACCATTTACAGTTGCACACACGAAGTTGTTGGATCTGATCAATTTCCCGACAGAGCTGCCAAGGTGGAGAAAAACAGAGACAGAGAGCAGCAGATCTCTACTGTACTTTTGCTCTTTCTGACTGCCAGCTGTGACTATTCATCCAATCAGAGAGCACTCAAAGGGGAGACTTAAAATAGCTAATCTTTGACACCCATGAATTCGGAAGTTTAAATAATTAAATTGCAGAGCTACTAAAATATGAGCTACTGTGACTAACTGTATTTGCTCTCTTTCATTCTCTAGACTTGAAAACTGGCTCAGAGCTCATCTGCTTAGCTGTGTTTCTCTCCTAGATGAAGTCACTAAAGGTGGTACTACCATTAATGTTTTACTTCTTTTCCCATAGAAAGTACTCCTGGATCAGTCCATCTGTGTTCTTTTTGTGTCTCTGCTCTGTTCTCTCAAACCCCCAGTCGGTCGTGGCACATGGCTGCTTACACTGAGCCTGGTTCTGCTGGAGGTTTCTTCCTGTTAAAAGGGAGTTTTCCTCTCCACTGTCACTACATGCATGCGCAGCATGAGGGATTGCTGCAAAGTCAATGCAAGTGTCTGTCCACTGTCGCTACAGGAGTGAATGCTGCAAGTCACTGACTCAATGCAATCTGCTGGGTTTCCCTAGATAGAAAAACGTTTTAACCAATTTAAATAGTAAACTAAATCTGACTGCACTGTTTGATAAGTAGGATCAATTGGAATGTATGTAACTGACTTGAAATCTGTATTATTTGATTTAGTAAAGTGCCTTGAGTCGACATGTGTTGTGAATTGGCCCTATATAAATAAAACTAAATTGAATTGAATTTATATTTGTCACTGCATAAATCACCAAATAAGACACACTAGTAAGAATATCATTTCTTTTGCACATCCCATAATCTGTGCATTACTGCTGACATTTAGCCACCTTTACAGATTTTTGGACATTTGTCATGTTTTGTTTAAATTGAGTCACTATTTAGTGGTAAGACCTTAGGTGGCTGTTTCCCTTGAATATTGGCAATGTCACAGAACATTTCATGTTTACCTTAGCAACAGGGATTATTATAGCCCTCACAATACAGTGTTTCAGTCCTATGTAATATCCAACAGAGTAATCATGGATGTGTAAAGTGTCAACAGCGATCGCATAAATGAAGTGGAAGCAACAGGCAGAGAAGAGATGTGACCATAATTATGACATGGTCTCATAATGATAATAACCCTCCATTTTTTATATGCAGCTTTTATTCATTTTTTAATACCGCCCTATCCTTGCAAGGTTGGGAGGGGGTGGGTTCCTATCTCCGGCAGTCAACTGGTGACAGGAAGTGCCTGTCCATCACAAGGCAACAAAGAAACACGCAGAACAAGCAGCCATGCATGTAACTTAGAGCAACGAGCAGATTTTTGGACAGTGGGACAAATTGGAGTACAATTCAATTCAATTCAGTTTTTATTTATAAAGCGCCAATTCACAACACATATCGTCTCAAGGCACTTCACAAAGGGTTTGTAATGGTGCGGGGTTGTTGGGGAGGTTAGATTAAACTACTGAGTGTTAGAGTTTGGCCATTTTAGAATGAGCTAAGTGTAGGGGTACTAAGTAAAATAATAAACTGATAAAGTGTGTCCATGTAGAGCCCACTGGTGGCCATTGTTATACTAAAAACCACAACGATCGGGATACCTCTCTCTGTCAGACTGATTATAACCATTGGAAAAGAAAAGGGGTCACACATGTAGCAGAAATGGAGGTTGTGTTTGCACCTCAACCATAACTGAGCCAGTTTAAGCTAAACCTGACTCCCCCTTACTCCATCCATCAGGGAGGAAGGAAGGCAGAGGTAAAAATAATTGGAGAGTGTTGTTTCCTGTTGCATTGTGTGAAAGGTTTAAAATGGGCTAAGTCAATTCAATTGAATCATACAGATTTAAAGTCAGGTACATACATTCTAATTAATCCTAACTATCGAACAGTGCAGTCAGATTCAATTATTTATTCAAATTGGAAAAAAAGTCTGTCTATATAAGGAAACCCAGCAGATTGCATCGAGTCAGTGACCCGCAGCAGTCACTTCTCCTTGATGAGCATAGGTGACAGTGGACAGTCACTGGAGTTGACGTTACAGCAATCCCTCATACTGAGCATGCATGTAGCGACAGTGGAGAGGAAAAACTCCCTTTTAACAGGAAGATGCCTCCAGCAGTACTTTCTATGGGAAGGAAAAGTAAATGTTAATGGATGTAGCTCCTTTAGTGGTTTCATCTAGAAAGAAAAAACAGATCAACTCTGAGACAGTTTTGAAGTTTAGAGTATGAGAGAGAGAGAGTTTAGAGAATGTGAATCCACAAATCCACAGGGAGAAAATGCAAACTTGAACTTTAGTGAGCTAAAGTAACTTCTGCTTTCTTGTTACATGCCATCAGTGCAAGTAACTGTGCAGTTTTCTTGCAGCATTTAAGCTAAGCCATCTTGTGACAGATTAAATACTAGAACTTCAATTAATAATAAGATGCAGTTTGTAAATGGGGGTTTAACATCTACAACTCAATATTAAAAGTGGTGCCTATACATAAATATTCTAATAAAATTTAAATTTTGTAAAAATGTTTAGTTTTTTTTTTCGTCAGCATTTCAAAAAGTCAAGATCGTATATAGATTCATTACACATAGAGTAAAATACTTCAAACCTTTATTTCTTGTAATTTCCATGATTATAGCTAACAGATAATGAAAACCCAAAATTCAGCATCTTGGAAAATTTGAATATTGAGAAAAACTAAAACATTGGAAACTCATGGTGTCACACCCTAATCAGCTAATTAACTCAAATGAACTAAAAATGTTTCTTGAGAGTCTAAATAGTCTCTCAGTCCGGGTCAGTAGGCTACACAATTATGGGAAAGACTGTTGACTTTATAGGTTGCCAGAAGACAATCACTGACAACCTAAGTAGGGTACAAGAAAGGTAAGCCACAACAGATCATTGCGAAAATAGCTGGTTGTCCAGAGAGTTCTGTACCCAAGCATATTCATAAAAAGTTGAGTGTAAGGAAAAGGTGTGGTAGGAAAAGGTGCACAAGCAACAGGGATAACCAACGCCTTGAGAAGATTGTCAAGCAAAGTCTTTTTAAGAATTTGGGGGATCTTCAAAAGGGCTGGACTGAGGCTATAGTCGGCTTCTCAAGAGCCACCATGCCGAGACAAATCATATACATTGGCTACCTAGGCTAAGGAGAAAAAGAACAGGGTTACAAATGCCACATTTTTCCTGAACTAGAGACTGGCTTGTTGTTCAGTCGTCCAAAGTCTTCTTTTCAGACAAAAGTAAAGTTTGCATTTCATTTGGAGATCCAGGTCGCAGAGTCTGGAGGAACAATGGAGAGGCACAGAATTCCCATTGCTTGAAGTCGAGGGTAAATGTAATGTACAGTCTGCAGTTGGTGTATCCAGCGACCGTACCCCAGGCGAAAATAAGACTAGCCACCTGAAACTGGCTGTCTGAGCTTCTGCAGAAAACAATAAAAGCCAAAGCTTCTTCAAGAAGAGATGGGCTGTCTGTAATGACAAAGTATTTCCTTCTCCCTATACCTAGAAGAAGATGGCATTTTAAACTGCAGTTCTGCATCTGACTCATGCACCAGTCTAAGTAGATGCTCGCCTCAGCTGCAGACCTAGAGCGGCCACCACAGCTTCACCATTCATCTGACCTACTGAACTTAATGTTTATCCTGTTCATCAGAACAGTTCACAGTAAGAGGTTGTGTCTGGGCAGAGAAATTTAGTTTAGGGTAAACTAATTTAAATATTGTTTATTTTATTGTCTTTGGCATTTCTTGTGGAGCTTACCTGCTTAGGTGCTAACAGGCCACTGAGCCTGATGCTACAAATATTTTTTTGGGTTGTGCTCTAAAGTTGTGATTAACTTTACTTTAATATCTGGTTTAAACACTGATGTTGGTAACATGAGCTTAAAGGTACAATTAGTTCTGTTGTGTTTACAACATAGCTTGTTCTGTTAGCGCAGCTGTTGGCCGTTATTATGCCACCAGCGCTCATACACACATTAATATTTGTATTAGTGGTATTTAAAGGTACATGAGGGACTTAGAGGGATGTTATCTCACCAGGCAGGTATTCATAGAACAAAAACTGACAGAGACAGAAATTCCTGATAATCATGTGGTGCTGGGACTTAGTAACTTTGATTACATGCTCTGTTGGGAATTGCCTTTGGCACTTAATAGTTATTCATAGTCAAACCAAACATACTGTTGCACAACACCACACTGCCAAATGTACCAAAAGCTGGTTCAATGACCATAGTGTTACTGTGCTTGCTTGGCCAGCATACTGGTCTGACATGAGAATTGTCAGGAGGAAGATGAGCGACACCAGACCCAATGCAGATGAATCTGGGGGCTGCTGTCACAGCACAGGTCTGGTGTAAACATAACACTGTTATGTGTTCAGGAAATCTTAGTTTGAGGGATCCTCTGACTTCGTCAGGTCTAATCTTTTGTCAACTGAGAGATGTGGGAATAGGTCAGACTCCTGCTGTGGTAACCATTATTTAAACTAACTGCTGAAGCCCTTGCTACTTCAACAGCACAATAAATAATATACTCACATTTTAATGAAAGAAAATGGGAATGACAGAGGAAGACAAAGGAGTAGACTACTACTGTATCAATTATGTTGAGCTGCTTTTATATATTTTTTGTAAATGCTGTTTTACTCTTAGATTTGAATACGATCTAACTATATGGGTGTAGGGGTTGAAGATAAGAATTCCTTTTGTTCACTCTTTAAAATCTACACAAAATTTTATCTGGTCAAATGTTTTTTGAATGTTTAGAAATATGGAGGCTACCTTTTCTCTAATAAACAGTTACATTTGTCATCTACCACAGTAAAACAAAAGCAGAGCTGTCCATTATATTCAAGAGATCCCTCAGCTATGTTCAATTAGAAATTTAGTCAACCCTTTGGCAATAGCTCCGAGCTATGCTAAAATATTCTTAAATAGCAACTTGGTTGTGAAAAGGCAAAATAGGAAACTCTTCCTCAGAAGGTCAGTTTCATATAACAACTCGCAGCTCTAGCTTACTTTTGTTCTCCAATTAACAGCTTGAAGGACACTCTAAATTGAGAATTTATTTGATTTTATTAGTTTTGGCAGCAGTTACAGATTCAGATGACGTGTTGTTCTTTGTTGGCAGGCTCGACTGGTGTTCAGTCCTCTCTAGTTTGCTCCATATCCCTCCCCCCCCCCCCCCCCCCCCCCCCAATTGTTTTCGATTTGAGGATTAGTAATAAAGCTTTAGCCTAATTAATAAAAGGCTTACAGCTACATTTGCTGTTGAATGTCAAATCCCAATAGGGATTGCCCCTGTGATTGCATATTGCTTTAATCACTTCTAGCTAAAAACTGCTGCTTACAAAAACAGATGTCTGTTAGCGATAGGCTACAGGAAATGTTGTGTAACTTCTTAAGCATGATATGGTAAAAAGGGTCACACATCAAATCTAATAAAAGATCAGATATAAATTCTGACCAAAAATTCCATTATATAGAAATGCACTCAAGATATGAGAATCCACAGAATCTCACTTAAACAAATCTATACTATCCCTTTAAATTTCAATATGTGTGTGTATAATAGTTTTTTTCTAAACATTTTGTGTTTGCCCTTTGATCGTTTGGTGACCTCCTCAGGTTGTACCCTTCCTCTCACCCGAGACCCTGAGAGAGATCAGTCTACGGCAGGAGATGGATGTATTTTTTATTAGATGTTTAGATTTTACTGTCAGACTTTGCTGTCTGGATAGTGTGTTGGAGTTGTTGCCATGGGTGACCCACAACCACTTGAACAAACCTCTCACCCCACCCTCCAATAGGTAATAATGACTACACCTTGCTCAAGCCATATGATGGCAGATTAATACCCCCTAGTCTGGCCTACCATTGGCTTGACTAAGAAACCTGTTTGATTCAAATTACTTCAGCTGAAATGGGTCAATAGGGTCCACAAATCCACTCCCCACAGCGGATATCTTAATGCAGCCCAGATTTTTGTGACCATGCTGTGTGGAAAGACTGTATCTATAAAACTCCCACTCAAAAGGTGGTACCAATCAGGTAGCAGAAAAAAAACGACTAGTCTGATCACAGGTAGAGAATGAAAATTAATTACACTTGTTCAAACGCTTTGTTTATTAGGTACCCCTTGCTCGAAATAAAAGGTGGACCCCCTTTTATCTTTGGAGTTACCATACTTATCTGTGAATGATTCAACAAGGTCTCAGATACTCTCTTTGGAGATCGTGGTCCATATTAAAATAAAACATTATGTAGTCGGTGCTGATTTCTTCGGCTTCACATCCATGGAGTGAATGTCCTATTCCACCACGTCCCAGAGTAGCTCTGTTGGATTGTGACTACGGAGGCCACTGGAGAACAGTTAAATTATTATTAATGTTCTAGAAACCAGTTTAAGATGACCTGAACTTTGTAACGTGGCCCTTTATTCTGGTGGCAGTAGCCATCAAGACAGGTACACTGTGGTCGTACAGGGCTGGAAATGGTCAGAAACAATACTCAGAAAGGCCGCAGACTTTAAATATTTCTCAGTTGGTACTAAGAGGGCCAAAGTACACCAGTACACCACCAACCCAAACTATTAGTAGATGGCAGGATACATCTATGGTTTAATGTTTCCACTAAATCCTGACACTACCAGCTGAGTGTTGCAGCTGAAATCCAGACTCATAGGACCAGTTAGTGTTCTCTAAATCTGTTGTTGTCTAGTTTTTGTGTGCCTCTGTAGCATCAGTTTACTGTTCTTTGCCAACAAGAGTGACACATGGTGTTGGCTTCTGCTGCCATAGCCCATCTGCTTCAAGGTTCAACTGTTTTACCCAGAGAATATGGAGGGGAACTTGAGTCTAGTCTGTGGACAAATCGGAACAAGTAATCAAAATTAGATGTAAGGAGTTTCTAAATTCTGTGTGCAAACTGTACAGATTTAAGTGTTTGAATATATATGCTGATGAATTATAACTGGAACTTTAATGCCATATCAAAAATGCTGCTGTATGTGGCAGCTATTACATATTACATAAAAAATATATACGTATGATTAACTTTTTTTTCTGTTGTTCATAATAATTTATAAATGATCCTTCTATTGTTTCCTCGGTTTCTTTTCTTTCCTTTCGAATGTGCTTGAATGGTTTCGTCTCGTCTCCCTCATCTGTATCAGGGATGTCTTCATATCATTTATTCATGAGAAAAAAATGTCAAGGAAATGGGGGGCATCAGGGTGCACCATGAAAAATTCAAACATGAATCTCTTGACTTTGAAACCTAGACGTTACCTCTTCATTCCACCCAGTGCTGGATCTAAATAAAGATAGCACCGACGTTGCTTTACGTCATGACAAGTAAGAACGAAAATACACTACATCTGCCGTCTCATAATCTAACCTCATCATTCTCCTTGTTAGTGATGTTAACGATTTCATAGCAGATGTAAATGCTAACTCTCAGTACAGATCCACACTGTTACATTAAGTTAAGGTCACAAGGAAAACCCCTAAATAAACCCTGCCTCTTTCAGCCATTTAGGTTTTACTAATTATTTAGCTTTGAATGGCAAGACTTATTCAGTCCTGAACATTGTCCTTACATGCTGCCTATTATCTTGTGGGATTTAATGTTTATGCTGTATAAATTCTCAGAAATTAATCACAAGGTTTAAATTCCTACAATAATGTTTGAATTATATCTGCAGGTTTTCCTTGGGAATCTTGAGACTACAAAACCTGAGGTTTTGTTTCTCACACAAATTAAGTCTACAAATATTGTGTAATGTTTTCCTATTAATTAATAATGAACTGGTGGTAGTGACATTATATTGCATGTTAGAAAAATGGCTCAGTGGCTAAGGGAATTGTTCAAAAAAGTTCAGAGAAGAGATACTTTCCTTACACAAACAAGGAAACAGATACAAAAAGATGGCAAAGGCCCTAAATGTTCTTAGAGATTCACCTGGAAGTAAAAGTTTAAGGTTAAAGGAGAAGTGGCTAAACTAGACATGTCAGACAGAGGAAGATATCAACAACTGCCACCAGCAGGTTTCTGTGGAGGGTAACCCTTGACTGACGTCAAAAGTCCTGCAACACCTAATAAATGCTAAGGGGGTCCATCCCTGATCTCTAAGACCCAATCCACTAATAACCCAAAGCATAAGACAACTCAGCTCCAGTTTGCAAATAAAACAAGGAGGTTTTGGGATTGGTTTCTGTGGAGCAATGAATAAAAACCTGGACCTTTCAGGCCTGTTGATCAGTGGTATACTGTATGAAGGAGGACCAACATACCTACAGTGAAGGTTGGTGGTCAGTGATGCTGTGGGGCTGCTGGGCTTCCTCTGGCACTCAAAACCTGTTGCCTGTGGAGTTGATGAATTTACTCATGTATCTGGAAAACCTGGGATATAAATCTCACGAGGAAGCTAAAGCTTTTTGAAGGTCATTCAACCACCAAGTGTTGGTTTCAGAAGACATAAGAGTGGCCATCATAGTTAATGAAGTATAAATCTTTGCCCATGACGAGTGGGCTAAGATTCATCAGGAACGCAGCCAGAAGCAGATATCTGGCCATTAATCACATCTGCAGTAGGTTATAACAGCTGCTGTACTAAGTACTAAGGATACTTGTCATGAAGGGGTTGAATAGTTTTAAGACTGCAGATTGTCTTTAAAAGTGTCATTTTGTGTTTAACTTGGAGAAAGCATTGATAGTTGAGTTCCGTAAATTGTGCTTGTTTGATTTGTTTCATACAAACAGTTGCTTGTTTGTATATTTTGCCAGGACACCTAATTTTCAGTTTGGATTAGATACATTTATGTGCAACTGTCTGCAATCAGCCTATTTAGCCTTGAATGTAAACTGAAGCTAAAAAGAATATTTATTAAAGCTGCAGTAGGTGACTTTTGTTCAAATTTATTTATTTTTTTACATACAATACTGTGCAAACGTTTTAGGCAGGTGTGATAAAACGCAGTAAAGAAAGAATGATTTCAGAAATATAAATGATTGTTTATTTTTATCCATTTACAAAACAGCCAAAGTCATTAAGAACTATCTTCAACATAAAGAAGAACAAGACTTACTGGAAGTGATGGTATGACCCCCACAGAGCCCTGATCTCAACATCATGGAGTGTGTCTGGGATTACATGAAGAGACAGAAGGATGTGAGAAAGCCTACATCCACATTAGATCTGTGGTTAGTTCTCCAAGATGTTTTGAACAACCTACCAGCCGAGTTCCTTTAAAAACTGTGTAGAAGTGTACCTAGAAGAATTGATGCCAAATATTGACTTGATTTAGATATCTCTTCTGATCATTCACTGCATTTTGTTGATTGATGAAAATAAACAATTAACACTGGAAAGCATTCTTTAACAGTATTTTTTTCACACCAGCCTAAAACGTTTACACAGTACTGTGTTTGTTAAAACTGTCACTATGTCCTGACAGTAGAATATGAGAGAGATTAGCTGTCAAAAAAATCAAGCTCCTCTGGCTCCTCCCAGTGGTCCTACTGCCATTTCCAGAAATACACCACTCCCGATCAGAAACAACCAATCAGAGCCAGGAGGAATGTCTTAGCAGTGTTAATCCCACTGATCACACCCCTCCCCCGCATTGCGCATACCGTCGTACTATCTCAAAATTACCAGTGTGCTGCAGCTGTGCTAATGAATTGAGGACCAAATTTGTAGTCAAAGCATGGGCAGGTTATAGTCTCTCTTCCAGCGAATGTGCCATAGCTGTTTATCTGCCGTCATCGGTGGCCCTGCTTATTAGCGTGTACTTTCACGGCAGGCTCCGCTGTTGAGGGAGGACTGTTGCACAGCAGAGACTAAGGGGGAGGGACATGTAAAGGGGGCTTGTTCAAACTTTCAGGCTAAGTCCACCGTTTCCTCAGAACTCCCTACTGTCATGGTTTTGTTCAGGTGCCTGACCCACATGCACAGATGCTCTCAGATAACCAGAGAAAGTTTTAAAAGGTTTATAGAACATAAAATTAATATGAATGTACAGATCTTCTTGGTCTGGAAACTGTCTGGGAAAACAGGTCAGCAGAGCCACTAGAAGGAGAGAGGCAGAGGTGAACGGGAGGAATAATCACTGAGATGTTTTTTGTAGCTGAGGAGAATTAGATTTAACGGTAGATGGAGAAAGGAGTTGGTCCGTGTGGTGGTTTGTAAGGCTGGCTGGCTGGCTGGAGATGGTATGGAGGGTTGCCAGGATGAAGAAGAGAGCGTAGGAGCGCAGACAGGTTTCCACTGGGATTCAGGTAAAGAAGAGCCTCAAGCTGCCAGCCGTAGAACAAAGGCCAGGGGTTGCAGTCTTTACAGCAACTGTTTGTAGAGGGCTGAAATATGGAAATTCATTTGAGCAAAGGTTTAGATCTCAGGACTGGAGGTTACCATGTAGGGTAACACTCAAGCGACGAAGGACTGGCAGCCAGCTCCTCTTATACACCTTCTGATGAAGACAGGAGACAGGTGTGCAAAGTCCCACCAGCTCACATCCACCCAGCAGCAGAGTAGGTCAGCTGCACCTTCCAGTGGTCTCCTGAGAAAAGACACAACACAAACACCCCAGATTCCTGACACCTACTGTAGCTTTAAACATCACCAATTTTAACATCCTTCCATCCATCCATTTTCTATACCTACTTCTTCGGTACAGGCTTGCGGGGGAGCTGGTGCCTTTCTCCACCGGTCTACAGGTGAGAGGTCGCCAGTCACAGGGCAACACAGAGACACACAGGAAAACAATCATGCACACAGCCATTCACACCTAAAGGCAATTTAGAGAGACCAATTAACCTAACAGTCATGTTTTTGGACTGTGGGACGAAGTCGGAGTACCCCGAGAAAACATACGCATGCACAGGGAGAACATGCAAACTCCATGCAGAAAGCACCAGAAAGCCAGGAGTCGAACCGAGGACTTTCTAGCTGCAGGGCAACAGTGCTACCAACTGTGGCACCATGCAGCCCACCATTTTAACATGATATAAGAAATCGCGACAAAATCTGCATGAAATTGGCTTTTTTCTTTATATGCATATTTGATTAAAGGTATTGCTTTAACAAATCTATAGTCATTTTATTGTTACTTGTAACAGTAAGAAACCCAACCATCGACTGTATTCATTCTGATCAACTTGTGGCCGGAAACAAATGTGCTTAAGAATGAGATGTGGTTTAATTTGTTTGCCTCTTTGGATGATTATTCAAAACACTGGCATTCAACTTCACGACAGGAAGGATATGACCTGGTATTTAACGTTCTTATCCATCTAAAACCAGACTTGGCTGAGGATTTTCTTCTCCCAGTGTGTGGTTGCTGTTGTTTTGTTATTCGTTGTGGTGATGTTCCCACCACGACTGAAGATGTTCCTGTTTAAGCCATAAATATCACAATTTTACATCCAGCAGCTGACTGACATCTAAATCCTACTGTGGACATGGGGACTCACAGGCCTCCTCTCCTTGCTGTTCTGGCATGTCTCCCATTAATTACGTTACGTAAAAAAACAAAGCTTGCTTTGACCACCTGCATGTTTGGCAGATTGGAGAGGCATTCTGAGTTTAGAAGGTAAGATTTCTGTTTGACATGACAGTAATTCGACTGATTCCTGCCCAAGGCACTCGCAGACATTCTCACTGTTAAAGTTGTCAAGCTTTTTGTTATACTTCAATATAAAAATTCACAAGTAAAGCTGAATAATTATCTCTAACACCACTTCAGAATATTTTATCAAAACCGTACTAAAGTCGTGATCTACGTGGGCGTCACTGAGTGTTTTATATTCTGTTGTAACTGAATTTTTCATGATCACCCCATTGCAATGTTATGTAAGCGCTCAGCGTGGAGGGCTGTGATGCTTTAAAGCAGCCATTTACTAATTTACTGACTGGCTTTGAAGGAAATGCACAGTGAACTTTTGACTTTATACAAATCCCTGGAGACATGCTTTCAAAGGCAGCGTTCACTTTAAAAACATTAAATGCTACTTTTTATAACTGATTCAGTTGTAAACCACCTATGATTTTTACAGTTTCTTCCATTTATATGTTGCAGACTGGATCCATTCATCCATCCATCCCCTTTCCTCATACTTTTTCACATTTTGCCAGGTTACAGCCATTAACCTCAATGTGTTTATTTGGGATTTTATGTTACACACCAGCACAAATTTGTGCATACGTTTCAATACATAATTTTCAATTTCTTTCATGAATAAAAATCGGAAAAGCAATATATGTATATCTATATTTAGCCCGCATCCCACCACCTTGATATTACAGTTATGATTTTTGGGGGAATATGTCTCTTTACAAACTTGTTTTTCGCAAAATTGCTCTGTATAAGTCAGATTGGATAGTGAATTTATGAATAACAGTTTTCAAATTTTGCCACAAATTGTCCATTGGTTGTGTTTCTGGAATTCGACTGGATCTTCTATCATTTTGCTTTGATCTTTTATTAAAGCTATGGTTGCCTTTTTAAGGCTGCTGTCCCACAAAGGTGAACTTTTGTCCAAGTCATTAGCAGCCTCAAACATGTTTTCTCCTATGACTGTCATGTATTTACTGCTGTCTTCCCAACAAGCCTGACAAGCTTCTCTGAAGAAACAGATTATGCTGCCACCACCATGTTTTACTTTGGGGGGTGTTTTTTTGCATTAAAGCCAAGAAATCCAATTTTGGTCCCCTCTGATTGGATCTGATCTTCCCCATGTTTCCTGTGTCCTCAGCATGCCCTATAGCAAACTGGAAACAGGGCTTCTTATGGCTTCTTTATGCCACTTCCATTTTTTCCAAAAAAAATTGATTTTTGAGTGCATGACTAATTGTTATCATATCAACACATTCATTCACCTGAAATGTGGATTCTTTCCACTTCAGAATTATGTAATTCTTTGTGTTGGTCTATCATGTAAAATCCCATTAAAGTACATTCAAGTTTGTGATGATAAACATGACAAAAGGGTATGAATTATTTTGGCAAGACACTGTGGGTCAAAATTGGTCATTTGTTACCATAATTATATTTTAATTATTTAAATAATATTTAACTCATTTTAGTATTGTTGGAATGTGGATTTTTTGATATTAGAAACCAGAAACCCAAACTTTTAATTGGGGTTAAAATGTTTAAAATCCATTCGTAGTCTTTCCTGAAAGAATGTTTCTACTTTGGGCTTATTTTAAAGATGACAACAGCTGGCTGTTTCTCTGCACCTTGTATAAAAGCTACAGCCGGCTGTGTTTGTGTCCCTTGGGTCATCCCTGAGTGTCTTACATCATAGGGTGACGCACTCACACCAATAGGTGAATCATCAACTTCTTTCTAAAGACAGAAACTAGTGAACCATAGGTAGAACCAGGACAAAAGTCTGTCTGAGACTTATTTTGGACTGTAGAAAAAGACAACAGTTAAAACATTTGACATTTATTGACAGAATAAACTATGGTGGGGGTGGTAAAATGCTTTATTGGTTGTGTAAAATGATGACTCTTTGCACACAAACAAAATTTTGTTGAAAAAGGGGATGAAAATGACATTGCCTCCTGACCAAACTGTGAAATTGTGGTTGAAAAGTAAAAGATGAATGGGCATCTATTGGTCTCTAAACGTGGATCCAAAGTTGGTCAAATAGGCTAACCAAGCATGACTTTCAGCGTCTGTGTTTAGGATAGATGTGGACAGGACCGGTCAATCTCAATTAGCCTTCAAAACATGTCCACTTTGCTTAAAACCTTTGGTTGTTTGTGTTTCTGCAATATGTGACAAAGTTCTGGAAGAATTATAAAGAATAATTCCCGATGTTTTACAACAACGAAGTGACCCAGATAACAATGGATGTCCCTCAACTGCAGCCACGCAAATCAGCAATGAAACACTTTGTTACGGAGCTAAGGAGGACTCATTTCGCTTTCGGGTGTTGCTCTCGTACATGAACACCACAGAGATTTATGGTAACGGTTATGTTATACCAGAAGCTATGTCTCCGTTCACACCTGGCCCCTAACATCAGACCAGGGCAATCTGATCACATCTGGACAGCACTATATACAGGCATTCAAGGCACATTTAAGACGGATTCCCTCTGACCACCCTTAGAGGTGCTCGGGATGCTGAACGTGGTTCATCCCTAGACACACTGAAGGACCATCCTGTGACTTAACCTCTGTCTAGCAACAGGAGTACCTGGATGGTTTCTTGTTAGGAAGAGAGTTACTATAACGATTAAATAAGCTTTTTGGAATACTTTTCAGATCTGTTAAGTGACATCATGGGTCCCATTGGGAGTTTGCAGCTGAAATAACTCTGCAAAATGGATTCAGATGATTCGCAACAATGCAGATGACTAAATAATATAGATTAAATGTATCTGCCACATTACAGATATCAGCAGATCTAATGATCTCCTGTTTACTGTTCAGGTCACAGAGTGTTTACATGTGTGTAAAGCAGGAAACGGTTATCTGATCACTTAGGATATATTGTAATGCCCAAAGTGAATCATCAAAGTGAAGAAGTCAAAATGAAATGACAAATGACAAAAAAAACATATAATAATAAAGATCACTCAAAAAACAATCACAAACACAGCCGAATGCTAGTCAGATAATGGCCCTGCTTTCCAGTAAAAAATATATTTATATAATTATATATATTAAATTAAAATAGGTTCATATTAGCTCTGCATGAGTGAAAGCTGTCAGAGTTTCTCATGTGCAGCTGAACTGCTGCAACTAATATGTCAACAAGCAGATGCTAAGCTTTTTGATGCAATGCCGTTAAAGGGGCATTTTGCATACTGATAACAGATGCCACAGTCATATGACCAGCTCAGTAAGAAGGCTGGAATAGCAAAGTGTTTGGAAAGTGTGGAATTGATTGTTTTTAAGAAGATGCATCTGATGTCAATATAGTTTTTGTCAGCGTGCTGTTTGCAGTGTGTTGCCAAGCTAAACCAGAGCAACCAATGTGTCCGCAAGCAAGCAATGTGTCAGTGGACAGTTACTGTGGTGTATGCTGCCAACGATGCAAAAAAAACACCTTTCGTCCTACAGCCAAGTGCAACAAGGATCCCAGGAACATTTTCCACAACTCATGATGACACTCAACTCTCCTGCTCACCTGACATTTTGGTAGTGGGTGGGCTTTGGGAAACAGTGCCAAGGGATTACACTGCTGACCTCTAACTTGGCTCCATACATCTGGATGGATCCAATGATTGCAAGAGAATGTGTGAGGAACTGATATGTAGAGCAGTAGGATAGATAGTTAGGAAAAGACAATAATTAAACGAAGACGGGATTGTTGGAATTTTTAAAGATGACTTTAGGTGATGACGATGAATTGTTTCAGTGTCAAGTTGTTTTCCACTCATCTGCAATGCCTGACCTTTCTGCAACCCCTTCCAACTCTAACGTCTTGGAGTATCATTGTTCTTTGTATGCCGTTCCTCAAAATCTTTTTACACATGCTGTTTTAATGTAAAGTGAATTCAAAATAACACCGACCTGTTGCTGGGGACTTTCCCAGCCCATAACACATTTTACACAAAATTGTGGCCCCTCCGGTAAAGATCTGTAAAAACCCTAAAATAAATAAATCTCACAATTTATAAATCTAATAAGTGAGGGAAAATTCCAATTTTAAGAAATGCTGTGAACCAATCCACTAGTGGCACAATTGTGTTGGGAACCCTGCCTTTAATTCGGGCCCCTTTTTGCTTATAATGCAGGACGTTTATAAATATAGTAGCCATATTGTAGCATACATGTGAGGGTCCTGGGTTATACCCACGCTTTTTTCATCCTACAGATTTTTGCCTTGTGAATCATTTCTGCGTTTATTTGGTCACATGTTATGGATCATTAACATGCAAAGAGACCCAATGATGATTTACTCTTTCTACAGATTGGTCACATTTGCAGTCAGATGTGACCTATCTATAGATGAGGTCCACATGTGTTGGTGATCTGTGTTGGGAAGCCTATCAGTAATTTTCTGGATTGTGAGTGTGGCCTTGTTTTGTTTTCAGTGAAGATTTCTATTTGAAGTAAACATGGAGGCTATGTTCAGTATGCTTTGCCCTAAAGTGTTACCTCTTCTTGCAGTTGATCACAAGTGAAGCAGCGATAATCTTTCAGGTACGTCAAGGTTTGCCTCCTGTGTCGAGTGTTTCAGAGTTGGGCTGTGACATATGGATTCTCCTGCTGTTGCGGTACCCCTAACTGTTTCACTTCTTCCACTCCTTGACTGCAGTTTAGTTTAAAAGAAAATGAAATGAAGTAACAACCCACAACACAGACCAGTGGAGACTGAACTGCTTTCAAAGTCCAGTAGCAGCAGCAGCTTGCGCTGTGCAAGTTTAACGTCAGATTTGTGAGAAAAGACAAAAGTAAGAAGACCTTGTTTGATAAAGCACCCATCTAATATATTAATCGGTTTCTAACATGTCCATCCATCCTTTCATTAATCCATGTAACAATCACCATGATCATAAAGGGAGAACGATGATCTTGTTAAGCAGTGGATAAGCATAACATCCTAGGATGATGCCTTTGGGGGCTAGATAAATAGAGAATTCATAAAGAAGGATTAGGCAGATGGGGAAAATCACAGGAAATCCTCCTTGAAAATGAGATAGCAAATAACAAGAGAACAAAGTTTTCCAAGCAGAGCAAAAAGACTGCAGCCCTTCTTGTTTTAGCCAGGCATAACAGTCTAAGCAAAAAGCTCTCCAGCGGTAGGTATGGCTGTAGATTGAGCCCTTCTTCCAAGATTTGGCCAAGCAGCAGATGGAACACAAGCAGTATCTTGCAGGACATGACCAAAGTGAATATCCATCTTTGTCTGGGACAGAAAAAGGGCAGTGAATTTGCTTCGTGGCAGATGTTTGCAATCTCAATGACAGGCTTGGTATCAGTTTACTCCAACGCTGCCAGGACGTCAGCAGACTCCAGGACAGTGTCTTACTCATCAGTTGACCCTGGAATCGAATTAGGCAGATGATCTGCAGTCTCAGAAAAGAGGCAACAATGTTGTCTGCAGACTATAAATAAGCAGAAACTTAGCAGACCCTGGAACGTGGACTGCAGAGTCACCTGCATTCCCCTTTAACTGGGCAGGTGTAGAATCTGCAGAACCCAGGATCTTAGTTCGAGGGCATGTTCCTAGAGTATGATCTGAGCCTTGATTATGTGCAGTCTTGCTTAATACTGTTCATAAATGGGAAAGTATTAGCCAATACTTCGACAACCGAAAAGGAATTTTTCTAAAGACGCAAAAGGTTGCCAGAGAAGAAAGAACTGAACCTAATTGGTCCACTGAACAGCAAAAAGGAACTTTTTTTTCTAATTTGGGAGAACTTAACCTCTGAGTTAAGGAAATCTTAAAAAAAATAACAGCACTTCATTCATGGTGATACTTCAATCTAATCTATTCAACAGTAATCAGATCTGTACCAAAAGAATGGATGACTTTGAATGACTAAAATAATGACTTTAGAGATAATCTGCGAAGAGCAACATAAAACATAATGAAACTATAAATAGTCTGCAGTAATTTGCACTTTCGCTTTTGGGCAATTTGTGGCTTACATTGTGAATCCATTTTGAGATGCTGCTTTGCAAGGTGTTGCAAAACCTTAGATAGCCTTCACGCATCATTAAACCTCAAATTAAGAGCAAGTATGATTTTATATTCTGCAACAGTTAAATAGCATGTAAAACAATGATGTAACACACTATATATGAAATGAGGTGGTATTCTCTGTAAATATCTGTGTATATGTGGGTATGCATGTGGGCAGCATTGCCTTTGGGGGGGTGTGCGCTCCTCTTCTTTCCAACACACCTGTTGCAGCATGTCTTGCCGTCAACATAGTTGGCTCATGTTCTGCCTGTCTTGTTCTTCTGGAGGTTCTGTTGTCTTGCTTACTATGAATTCTTGTCAAGTGTTGGCTTTGGTTTCATTTAGATTTAGAATGTGCAAGGCAGCACTTTACGCTGTTTCTTTAAAGGCCTTAAATCAAAAGGAAAGCTGCAAAGTTTTACCTCAGCAATAAATGTAAAAGTGGATTTTAAATGGTGAGCTAAGATGTGGAAAAGTCAGTGGTAGAATCAGCACTCATGGCATGAAGTACACCAGTCACTTTATCTGAATTTTCCCAATCTCTCCCGCCTTTTTTTTTGCCACTATCCCTTTGTCTAGCTTGCAGCCCAGGTTCTAGATGAATTCGAAGATGAGGACATCGGATTTGGACTGGTGGATGAAAAGAAGGCCGCTGCTGTTGCCAAGAAGCTAGGTACAGTTTCCAGAAACACTGCTTGTGAAAATATTTTATGCCTGAACATAATGTATCTAAAGTTCCTTGAAAAGTATTTACACCCTTTAACTTTTTAGGTTTTATCATGTTAAAACCACAATCTTCAGTGTGTTTTAATATTTTTTTTTTTTGGAAGACACCCACTCAAGTGGTGCACAGTCATAAAGTAAAAGGAAGATGATTCAATTCAATTCAGTTTATTTATATAGCGCCAATTCACAACACATGTCGTCTCAAGGCACTTCACAAAAGTCAGGTACATACATTTCAATTAGTCCTAACCATTGAGCAGTGCAGTCAGAGTTAGTTATTTATTCAAATTGGATAAAAAGTTTTTCTATCTAAGGAAACCCAGCAGATTGCATCGAGTCAGAGACTTGCAGCATTCCCTCCTCCCGGATGAGTATGATAAATAGGTTACGATTTTTTTTTACAAATAAAATCTGAAAAGTTTGGTATGCATTTGTATTCAGCCCCAGAGAGTCAACACTAATTATTTAATTGTCTAAGTCATGCAAAAGCAATAATATGCTTAGATCTAAAACCTTCCATTGTTGCTCTGCTTCTCTTCCAGTATTGTCTTGTATTTAGCTCTATCCATCATCCCAAAAACATTGTCCCTGCTGAAGAAATGTATCAACAAAGTATGATGGTGCCACCATGTTTAGTGGTGGGGATTATGTGCTCAGGGTTATTTTTCCATCACACAGCATTCATTTTCATCTCACTGGACCAGAAGAATTTCTTCCAAATCTTTCTTGTGTCCCCTACATGGCTTGTGGCAAACTGCTGAGGGGACTTCTTTTGGCTTTCTTGTAACAGTATAACAATCTTTCCGTTTCTTTTTCCATAAAGGACAGGTTTCTGAAGTGCGCCACTAATATTTGTTCTGTCAACAGATTCTCCTCTTAAGCTGTGGATTTCTGCAGCTCCTCCAAATTTCGGGCCCCTTTTGGGCTCTTTTGATTTATGTCTTTTTCTCCTCTCCCTTTTGGTGCACAACCATGTTTTGGAGTTTACATTCGGTCACATTTCCCCCCATGTTCAGTGATGGATATTTACAATTAGGTCCCCTTGAGGGTAATGGTGGCATGAATTAGATTTAGGGGGGGCAAAAGTAAAAAAGGGTGGATACATTTCACGCCCCCTTTTTCGAGTTTTGGATTAAAAAAAGTGGGAACTATGTATTCTTTTGTAAGCAAAAAGGATTATTTGTTGTTTATCAAAAATGGCATAAAATATAAAGAAATTTGGGTTGGAATTGACAAAATTTGGACCAAGATCAAGGTGCATTAAAACTTGTGCGGGCAGGTGTATTTTTTATCCCCTTTTATTTATTAAAGAAAAATTAAAACAATGAATTCAATTTCCAGGGTTGGGCATTTTTTTTATTTTCTCAGGTTTCTTAGAAGAAAAGGGTGGAAGGGAGACCAGATGTTTTATGGACCAACAGTGACCTAAGTGTTTTTTCCAAAGATTTTTCACTCCTGAAAAAAAGACCAGTAATCTAAAAAAATAAAAACAAAATTGAGGAGGAAAACTTTTTAAACATGAATAGAAAAATTTTGGAGAAAACCCCAACGTGGGTTAGCCCCAACAAGGTTGTGGTATAATTCAGGTGGTAATTGGCCATCCTTTGCTTTAAGGCCATTTAAATTTGGTTTGGGTTCCCGACACAGCCCCGTTTTTTAAGCAATTTTCCATTTTTAATAAGATGCCTTTCCCAGAAACTTAATTTTAACTTATATTTTTCTTCTAAGAGCGGGGTTTAAAGGTCATCCCCAAGGGCCAACCAAAAAAGAATTTTTTGTCCAAAATTCCCCTCTCAAGTTTAACTAAAAATTTAAAGGGTGCAAAAAAACAAGCCAAAGTCTTCGGAGAAAAGTTTTAAGGGTCAGAGGAAAAAAAGATTGAGCTGTTTGGTCCAATGTAAAACAACAATGTTTGGGGGAGTAAAAGATGAGGATCTCAACCCCTTGGAACACAGACCAACAGTTTGGGGGTAGCATCAAGCTGAAAGCTGTTTTGCTTCGGGCCCGGCGACATTAGCTCCTGGAGGGCCCAAACCCTTGTCCTAATAAAAAACATGTTACAACCAAAAATTTTAACTCCTTTACCAATTCTCCAGGAGGAGGGGTCAAATACACCCCCCAGAGTAGCCATGGGCTTGTTGATTTTCTCTGGATTTTCCAAAAAACAAAAATCCTAAAAAACTAAAATCTTGGAGCCATTATTCCCCTCCCAAAAAAAAAAGAGTGAATGCATCATTAAAATTTTCCCCTATCCTATGATGCATGTATTTAAACATGGTGCTAAAATTAAAATAGTTTTGTGATTTTTTCTTTCCCTTTTTAAGTTTCACCTCTGTATAGGAAAATTTAAATATAAATTCACGATTCTTTTTCTTTTGATAAAAGGCCAAAGCAATCCACTAAGTTTTAAATTATGGGGCTGTGAAAACCAGGGACCCCAGTCTACTTGCCCCACAGCAGGACAGGACAGCAAAGGAAGTGAAACAAATTTTAAAAAGCTCATTTTTTGAGCGCCAGCAAAGACACGTGGGGCCCAACCCCACCAAGTCTCCATAACTACATTAAACACATATCACAATGTAAATATGGGGAGTGTGCAAACATAAAGGAATTTAAAAACTGGAACTATTGTTTTGTCAAATGAGACTGCTTGGACATTTGGAAATACTCCAGGTATTTTGGATAAATATACGGAGAAGCCCCTCACTCCAGGTAAAGATGTGGAGGGTCCGTGATGCTGGGACCTTTTTTTTTTCTGGAATTTGTTGGGAGATAGAATCATGACCTTTTTAACTTTTTAAAATAAACAATTTTTTGTCTTCCAAAAAAACTAAAATGGTTCGCCCGGGATTTTTTTCCGGGAAAATGATCCGAAACAGGCCCAAATTAACCTGAAATGGTTCCCCTCAACCAAATAAAAATTCTTTTTCAATCGAAGTCCCCCGCCTAAAATCCTGCCCCCTGGGGGGGTTGCTTAAGAGTAAGGGCATAAGCAGGGATAGTGGGGTGGAATCTGATTAGATGTTTAAAAAAACTCCCTTTTCCCAGCGGGAAATGAAAACCTATTCTATCTTGTAATGAATGGGAAAATAATATTTTGTCCAGATAAAAACTCTTTTTTCTCCCCAGGTCTAGATGAAGTCGATAGCATTATATCTTTGCAGACAATGAGATAATTGAGTACGATGGGGAGCTGGCTGCAGACACCCTTGTCGAGTTCCCTATATGATGAAGAACACAGTGGGAAAAACCCCAAAGGTGGGTTATCTATTGCAAAAGTTCATGCTCCCCTGTTGTCTTTATTCTAGAAGCGGGGGTTGATAAAATAGTGTAAAATAAATATAAGAGCCCTTCGATGTTCTCCTGTAGGTGTTGAGACCCTGTGGAATCTTTTGACAACGACCGGGGAAGGGTGGGGTTTTTAAAAACAGGGATGAGTCATAAAACGGGTTTGGGTACTTTAAGAGCGACAGACCCCCAGCTAAGTTGAATATTTAATAAATAAACATGACCCCCAAAAGACTTAAACAGCACTTTTCGTCCCCAAGATTTTTCTTGAAATGTAATTATTTTTATTTTATTTTTTTTTTACAGTTTTAAAAGAGTCCGAGATGCGCTGAAGAGTTTCCCCCTTTGTAAAAATTTTTTCGAACCCCCTTTGCCCCCCCAAGGTTAATTTTAAAATTGTTTGTTTTGTCACTGCTAATGTTGTTTCTTTCAGGGAAAATGTTTTTAGTAGGGGTAGGCTAAAAATTGCCTCGTCAGCTTAGAAACGTGACATTACATTTTGTTGTTGTCAAATTCCAAAGATATTTGAAGCATAAAGCACAAAGGAGCGCATCCACCTATTTCTCAAGCTGCAACAAAAGGAAGATCTACTAAAACAGGACATTGAGCAAATAGTTCTTCTCAAGTCGGTGGGGTGATGGGTACATTTTTAAAAGAATTTCTGTAAATTTCCACCCGAGCAAATGATTTTTTGGTAATAAAGTCACTTTGTTTTCCCAAAACCCCGATTACAGAAAGCTTTTGGTAATGACAGGAGAAGAAATAAGGTGGGAACAGCCTGAAGAGAACCGGCTTTCCCAAAAAAAAAGGGAAAGGGGTTTCACAGAAATATTATATAATAAAAATGGCTGGGTTTAGGGGGTCTAGGTATCTATTTTAAATAATTATTAAAAAAAACCCTTTAGCCTCAATGGTTTTTTCAAACCTCTTTCAAAATTTTTTTTGGGGGGTGTAAAATTTTTAAAGCATTTAAACTGCATTTTTAGACTGCCTTGATTTTGTTTTCCAGATTGCTAAAAAGCTAAAAAAATAAACCCGAAAGAAATGGATTTTTATGAAACCCTTCATGGAAAACCCGTAAATATTCCCCGGAAAGCCTTTCATTGACGAGCTTTTTAAAACACGAACAGCACACAGGTGGGGTCTGTGGGATCCTAAATTATGGGATATTCAAAGTCATCTAATTAAGATACATAATCCTGCAGCATCATGCAAGGGGTAGATGTCAAAAAACCCCTGAGAATAGGTTTAGGAAAAAATGTGGTAAATGTTTTTTTGAGTTTTTCCCCGTTCAGACCCACTTTAGGAAGCTCCAACCTCCCCGCATGTATGAGATCTGGGGAAGAGGGTGGAAATATCTGCCTTAATACAGTTGTTCCATGTTAACACATTTACCATTTGCAGCTCTTCACTTATTTTGTAATAATCACCTCCCCCATTGTCACTTTTTGTGACAAGGAAGATGAT